>VZTU01010320.1:663-23020 GCA_013400835.1 Zapornia atra
AAAAAAACCCCAACCCAAAAATTTAACCTTCTCCTTAAAGCATATGAGTCCCACCTTCTTCAGCCTAAAATGACAGAGGAATCGCATGAACAGCAAACATGAGGTGTAACCATTCACTTAGCAGGAGAGAGGAGTCCTGGTGTTTGAGGTCTCTGAGAGGCCGGTATCAAATGGCAGACATGGCACGGTGGTCAGGTTTCATTCTGGCTGGATTTAGCTCAGAGGATTTGGACTGTTGTAGTCAACTGTGAAAACAAAGTGGGTTTTGGGTTTGTTTGGTTTTGAATCTGAAAGAGAAGAAAACAGAGTGTCTGTCTTCTATATACACTGAAGGACAGTTTTATTTGCATCACAATAGGACATAGTTTTCATCATGCAGACACTTAAAATTGCTTTTATCTTCTCTTCAAGTGCCTTGAATTTGACATCATTTTTATACTCTCTGGCCCCTTTCTTTGGGCCTCACTATTGTTTATCTGAGGCCTTCCTCACTCACCTGAATATATATTTTAAAGATTGAATTTATTCCTCAGAAGTAGCCCTAGGCTAATTTCTCCTAAAACTGAAAGGAAATTGTTTCCAAGAGGGCACATGGTGGTTTGGATTGCAAAGGCTACCAGCATCTTCTTTCCTAAGCTCAACACCATGTAGCCAGCAATGCTGGTTTTGTTATTGGTCTGTTCATTTCTGAAATTAACCACATAACCAAAGGCAGCATCTCATTTCATGGCTTTGCTGGAAAGCAAAAGAGCCAGAACACATATCCAGGACTTTTTACTTTGGCTGAAAATTGATTTCAGCTCTTGCTGTGAAGTTTGTACCTGGCCTTTGGCATCTGGAACAGCATTCGCTGAGGAGTACGCAGCACAAATTAAGGCCTGTAGACCCTTTGCTTCGGACACTTTCTCAGTAGGAGTGGATTTTACTCCTGGAGAATGCAAAGGAAAGGATGAAGGTTGACTTCTCAGACCTCTTGGCACTTCCTCCAAAGGCCCTTGCAAGCACCTTAGCTCCATGCAGTAGCCCTTTGGGGGTATGTACTTTTAGCCTCTTTTTAGAACTGGGGAAGGCAGAGCTTCCTAGAGGTGATACCAGACACAGGGCATAAATGCCTTTATTCATGGTTTGACACTCACAGGGCACCTAAGGGCCTTACGTCTGATGATTTCAGACCGCAGAAAACCTACAGAGGTGTCTGAGTTTAAGCTCTCAGTTTCAGTTTACAAAGTTTCATCCTGAGAGATTTGACAAAAGTGGTGTTGCCATGTTGGTGGTGGAAGCAGACACAAAACCTAGGAGCCTGCTTCTCCAGGTGCCTCCCTTAAACATCAGTTATGTCCTTATAGTACAGCAGAGTATGAGTATGGCAGCCTTCAGGGCTACGGAAAAGTGCAGGGATTTCTGCCGAATTTGACTAAGAGGAATTACATCTTGAGAAGGATGATTAAGGGGATTTTTTTTCTTTTTTCCTGTTTTAAAGATGATGATATCTGACAACATCAAATAAATTAAAAAAAAAAACCAAAACACTGTTTTTTCCAAGGAAACTGATTTCTTTGAATGTTTAGATGGTACGACGGAAAATAAGTGGGAAAAAAATTTGGAAAAAACATGAAAATCTGAAGACTTTACACCAGGTATTTCTTGCTGTTAATGTTATTTACTGTTGAGGCCAATAGGCTGGTTAATTAGCTTCTAGCTGCAGGTCCCCATTTCAGTTTAAAAAACACTGGAAAATACCATAGAATCTGGGAAAGTCCTGCAAAGAGCAACAATATTCCAGTTCAATTAGATAAATCAAGATCTTTGAATTCTTTTCTGTCAACACTAAAATCTTCTGGAGACAGATTTTATTCAACAAAATAAATAACATAAAACATAATTTTAAAATATTCCTGTTTGATTCCTTCAAAAGTGTCTTTTGTAACAATAGCACTCACAGAGAAGAAAGGCTTTTCCATCTTTCCACACTTCTTGATTAGTTTGGATTATCAATACATACTGATTATCTACATGGAATTGCTTCAAGAATTATCAGAGGTGACATTAAATTGATTAATCTAGTAAAGCTTTTCTTACAATTAGATTCATCTCTTTTCCAATTACCTGAACACTTGTCCACTCTTTTCTGTGGTGAAGGAGGAATCACTGAGACATTCTTATGTGCTGGGGGGACTTCCCTCCCACCCACTATTTGCAGAAGAGTTTATTTCAGGAATAGAAAATCACAATTCAGTACTCTGTCTCCAACAGTGAGAGGTCACCACTTTCAGACCCTTCAATTAGAAAGTCAGAAAGTTGAAAAACATACCAGCTTCTATTCAAAGTTGTAGAGCACAAAAAAAAAAAAAGTTATCTTTCAACAAACATGATTATGTTGAGTTTGTACAGTTGGTCCTTTTGTATATTAGATGGGTTAGTTACTGGTAGCATGTAGCTTAAAAACAGTTTTTGCAGGGAAATTTCGCTATGATCTTTTTGATAATTTCTTCTTGGAAGATGAACAAGGGTCTGGCCTTTCCAGAGTACTGATTCTAAGATGGTCACTGCTGCTTCATATGAGAGAGGTTCTGTGTTTGAATTGCTGTTGTATGAAGCTGCAGATTCGTGCCTGTTCCCGGGACAGGACAGTGATTCCATGTCAGTCAACCTTTTTTGATTCTGCTGTGCCATCCATAAAATACAGATAACAACTTTTCCAATGTTTGCATGCTTTAATCTGGTCCCTCTTGACAGTAAGTTCTTTGACTTCAGAGGAGCTGTACTAATTTACACCAACAGAAGGTCTGTCTTGGAAATGTTATTGACTTAGCTTGTTCTTCAACTCTGTGGGTGAAGAACATGCTAAGTTTCCCTGAAATTAGAGGGTGACTAGTTGGCTGGGTGAGAATGGACTTCTTGTAAGATGCCCACCTCTAAGGGAGGAGAACAAGCTGTTTTGCCACAACCCCAAGCTTCATGTGGTGTGTATAAAACAGGACCTGACAGAGTGAGATGCTTATCAGCTGCCGTGAAAGAAGAGGAAGAGCAGTGGAAGCAGTAGGAGGGAGTCTTCACAACAGCTTTAAAAGAAACATGTTTGAAATATAATGAAAGGTCTCATTGGGCTAAAAAAAAAAAAAAAGAGAGAGAGAAAACAGCAACCAACCCTGGCTGTTGTATTGTCTTGTTAACAGTGTGTCACTGAATTTAGCAAAGGAAGCTTCTCCCACACATCTCCCCTCACACAAATGCAACTGTCACAACCTCCTGAGCTCTGAAGCACGGCTTTGATCCTGTGCAGCTCTGCCCCAGTTCTGCAAGGCACATGAAGGAGAGGAAAGGGAATTACCTAGCAGATTTTCTGGGGGAACGAAGGACACCGTTGCCAAGGCAGGGTTAATTGCCATGACAGCACTTCCCCAGCATCATTCCTTTCTCTCTTAGAAGGCCCCCTCCTCCTCCTGTCCTCCTCCCCTCACTGCATGTGTTGTGTTAATCTAATTTGTTCAGCTCAGTGGCTAAACAAATAACTGCAAACCCAGTGCTTATTCAGATGCATGGCAAAAGGGGGCAGCTCTCCGAAATGATATTTACTTGGTTATCTGATGATACACAAGTTGTGTAAGAAAGGACAAGGCCTGGGAAGGGAGCAGACGGAGAGCAAGGTGAGATAAAAGAGAAGTGACTCCCTAAGTGCTGACTGATTTTTGACTGTGTCCTGCTGCAGTTGGGCAGATTGGACTAAGTGAAGTCGGTCACTGGAGCGTGATGTGGAAAGGCTGTAGAGGAAATCTTCTTCCAAGGATTTCTACCAAAGTCCCAGCAGTGACTGGCAAAATTGCTGCAGAAACAGAGAAAGGTTTCCAGGGACCATTGAGTCCCAGAACAAAATCTTGAAATATACTCCAGGCAAGACCGGGGCTTCAGAGCAACTTTGTGAGATGTCTGACCCAATGAGGTGTTTAGCCTTTTAAGTTTATTTTCCTCTTTTCATGTGATTTTTGAGTCCTCAGAAATCCTCAGGCTTTCTCAGTCTTTCACAGCTATACCATTTGTTTGGCCTAAAATTTCAGAGTTGACAATGAAAGGAAAAAGGAATTTCTTCCCATAAAGCATTACTTACAGTGATTTCCAGAAAGCATGCTCTCTTGGATTTGTCTCAGAAAACCAGAAGTAAGCTGCTGGAGCCTAGCTGAGACACAGTCCAACTGTTTATGGCCACAAGCTTTCACCTGAAGTCTTGATGTTGTCTCCTGGGCAGAGCAGATTCCTCCTCGGGAGTGAGGCAGAGTGTGTGGATGGAGTGCTGAGCATGGAACAGGACACAAATATGCAAAAGTCATCTCGTACGTTGCTGAGCTCTTTGAATATCTGTTGGCTGTGTGGAGATTGCAGGTAGCTCCTCATTTATCACAGTCACTTCCTTGTATTTATTTGATGCAAGGATTTTCCCAATAAGTGTGAGTTTCCTCAAAGATTCAATAGTTCCAACCAGAGTGACCAACCATAATTGTAACCAAGCAAGTCTCTCAGCATGTTTTTGCTCCCTGGGCGCAGTGTAATCTGAGGCATAGGGCACAAATCCCTGAGAGTGACCTACTCTAGAACCTCAGCCTCCCCTACCTGCATCTTCTGAGCTTCTGCTTCCTTCTAGCAGTGCCTGGCTGTTGTGCTGAAGGATTTGCATACACGAGGGGATGTCCCAACAAGTCTTACAGCACAATGTTCCTGTATTACTATCAATAAGTAGCAGATCAATTCTGCAAAATGCTAAATAGGCTTAGTTTCCCTTGGCTTCACTAAGCAGAAGGAACACCTCTCAGCTCAGGACTGTTCAGATCTGTAAGCAAGTACTTTCTTAATTTTATGTTAATATGACGTCTCCAGTTAAAAGTGCCGGTCTGTTAGAAGCTCTGCACATGCAAGTAAGATTCAGTGCCTCTCTGAGGACTAGCATGTCTGCACAGTTACACCAGTCGTCTTACATTTTAACAAGAAGATCATCCATTCTGTGTCATTTTTGAAGGAAATTAACAAGCTGAAAAACTTTAGCCCTGGGTAGGTTAGTTTGGGATTTTTTTGGGTTTTTGTTGTGTTTTTTTTTTTTTAGCATTTGTGGGGGTTTTTTTTACTAGCTAGAATTGCAGCTTTGAGCTCTGAGTCCTTACTCTTTCAGGAGCTAGGTCTCTGTTCTGAGGGAAGAACCCAGACGATATTTCAGCAGTCCGCCTTTCTTCCTTTCAGCTCTGTTTCATGTTGTGTTTTCATTCTCTCCTCTTCCAGTGTTTCTCCAATGATGACAGATTTGGGGAAGATATAAAAACTTCCTCTGCAAACCTCCTGCTCCCCTTCCTCCTTTGCAACATGGGATTCTGCCATCTCCATCTTCATACAGAGAGTGATGACCAAAACATAAACATGCTAATCTCAGAGCCCCAGGCCATTTTTCTTACTGTTGCTAAAGAACACAGCCCCACTGGCTGTGCCCTGAAGCTCTTATAGTGAGGAACTGAATTCTGATGCTCTCTTTCCCTCTCTTGCCCTTTTTTTTCCTGCCTTATTTTATAATTATATTTATTTGAAATTGAATTTTAAAGGTTCAGTCCCTAAAGGCAGCGAGATGTAATTTCTGGTGGATATTAAAACTGTATAAAACTGCTCATATTTCCCCCCATGAAGAACAGCTGGTACTCAGAGAGGAGGAGAGAGAGACTGACTGCAACCTTCTTGCCGACTATGCAAAAAAACAATAATAGTAAATAAAAAGTTATTCTTTTCCCTTGAAAAAAAATAAAGCTGGAGTTACATGAAGCACAAATGTTTGCTGTGTAGATTATATGCAGGTATTCGACCATATAATTTAAAGTAGTACCATTGACTTTGGTGCCATGACCCTGCCTTGTGCTGGTGAAAGATCTGGCATGGATCAAATCACGCTGGTGTTGTTGGAGTGTACAGGCTAAGGGATAGCTACAAAAGTTGAGGTCTCACTGTATTTTGTACACACCCGTAGTCAAAAAACACATTTCTATCCCAGGTCCAGATTCTGATGCCTGTATTTTCAGTTCATCTTCTTTCTGAAAGAACTACCAAAACAAAAGGATGCAAATAAATCTGTATTGTGTTATTCTCCATGGAAGTTGCAGTAAGGATCTACATAGAGCCATCTATACACAGTACACAAAAACGTGAAAGGCTGGATACCAACTGGGACACAGATTGATCAGTGGTAGTATTAATTTAATCTACCTTTAGGTCCATACAGGGTAGGACAGAGCTTCTACTTCTGAGCTCCTTTAATAGTTAATGGAGAGGTAGGAAAGACAGATGGTGAGTTTTAGGTCATGACTCACATTGGCCTTGAGCAGATGCCTATGTTTAGTTGGATGAATTGCACTCTAAACTGGTGGGGCTCTTGGTCCCATCCCCAATGGCTGTGAAGAGAGCCATGGATGAGACCTGCACAGACTGTACACGCTCACTGCTGACAGTTAATTACATTGGCTAATACAGTCAGTGACCTGTTCAGTGTTTCAGTGGCAGAGACAAGAAAGGAGATGAGATCTCCTGAATTTGAGCCTTGTGTTTATCCTTCACCCACTTCAACAGTGGTGACTATTATTTTCTGGTTTGGAGCAGTGGATATAGCTTTTATCCTCTACAGAAACATAGCTGTCGTGGTTTAACCCCTGACAGCAGCCAAGCCCCTGGCAGCCACTCACACACTCCACCCCCCATTCCCCTCCTTCGTCCTCCCCCCACATGTCAGAATGGGGGAGAATCAGAAGAGTAAAAGAGAAAATTCATGGGTTGATACAAATCCAGTTTAACAGATAAAGCAAAAGCCATGCACGCAAGCAAAGCAAGACAAGGAATTCATTCACCATTCCCCATAGGCAGACGGGTGTGTTTGGCCACCTCCAGGAAAGCAGGGCTCCATCATGTGTAATGGTGACTTGGGAAGAAAAATGCTGTGACTCCAAATGTCCCCCTTTTCTTTCTTTTTTCCAGGGTTTATATGCATCATATAGTATGGAATATCCCTTTGGTCCCCCCAACTCTTTGTGCACTCCCAGCCTACTTGCTAGCAAGGTGGGGTGAGGAGCCGAAAAGGCCTTGGCTCTAAGCACTACTCAGCAATAACAAAAACATCCTTGCATAACCAACACTATTTTCAGCACAAATCCAAAACACAGCACTATAGTAGCTACTACGAAGAAAATGAGCTCTATCCTAGACAAAACCAGTTCCATAACTTTGGCTTTTTTCCCCACTTCTGTTTCTTTCCACCTAAATTAATGACGTTTAATTTTCATGCAGGCACTGAGAAAGTGCCAGAAAAACAACAGTGGCCTCAGCAGCCAGGTAACCCATTAATGTTAGAGCTGAAACATCTCCACTGGTCCACTGGACCAGGGGGCCATGAACGTGACTTGGAAAGGAAAGATTCCTAGAGGGCTCTGCAGAGGGTTACTCGACTGATCAATAATTCATTAGGTACAATTTGTAAATAACTGAGTGGAAAATATCCATTCTTTTCTTGTAATCATTTCAACTAATCTGCTGATCCAGAGAATAGTCAGCTTGCCAGGGAATGTTATCTCACCCTCCTCATGTGTAGGAGGAAGAGGTCAGGCTTCTTTTTCAAGTGTCACCTCGAAGACTTCGGATGGATTTTGGTCCAGGAGTTGTTGCCTGAGCCATTTATTTCTCTCCAACCACAAACTTGATCCCTTTGACAAGCTGCTCCCAAATCACTGTCCTGAGCATCATGCATCTTTTTTGCATACCTCAGCTCTTAAGTCTTGTACAGAACCCTGTAGATGCATCATATTCAACCCAATTCAATGATGAATTTAAATATGAATTTTATATTATATAAACAAATTATATAAGGAAGGGCCTTCTTGACAAGGGTGTACTTCTTGATAAGGGTGTACTCTTCCACCAATCCGCTCTATGGCCATAGTCACATCTCTTAGCTCTGCTGTTTTGCCTTTCCCTTGTGTCATCTATTTCAGGTCTGTATTCTTGCACAGCACAACTCAGCTACAACTGCTGGCATGATATGGAAAACACAATCTGCCCCATACTACTGAGATGTAGTGTAAGTCCCTTCCTCCTCTAGTTATGTATGTATTTCCTTCTTAAAATGTCAATATTATGCAGAAATCTCTCTGTTTTCAGAATGATCTTGTAGGATGTCGTTAGTGTAGGTCAGAAGAGGGGGCGGAAAAAAGAACTTTTTGACTCCTCAGCCGATAAGCTTTTTAGCTGCAAGGATTTTGTAGGACAGTGATGAAGATAACTGCTCAGCTTTAGGTCATGAGAGTGATAGTCTCGCCATAGACCATAGGAGAGGAGAAGGGTCTTCTGGGGAGGATGTCTTTCCTGAAGTTTATGTGGTTACTTTTTCCCCCAGCATAGCACAACCCATTTTTTTGCCATGTCAGTGCTTGTGGTCAATCAGTGTTACTTCTTGCCTTCCCTTATAAGGAGGGAGATGACATATTTCTGTCTGTGGTGCCTCTCTAACGTGATATAGCCATAAAGAGCAGTCTGTGACGTCCTTCAGCCCTTCCAAGTCTCCTGAGAGAGCTGGTTTCTTCCTTCATCACTGAGGTCAGACTGGGAGATGTAAGGCAGCATGAAATCTCATCTCTCATCCTCTGCTACCGAACAGCAAGGCTGAACAGAATATAACACACTTGTGTTTAAATATCTGTGTTTATTTCCATACACATGAGCAAGAGTATAGTGATACAGATGAGACACGGTTTGCCCTTTGGATTCTGCCCTCCTGACCCTTTTTTCCATTTCATTGACCTATAAACACATAATATTATTTAATTAGAAACACAGAGGGAGAAGACCTTTTTCAGCATCAACAAGAATACTAACAATATCAACTTGCTTCTTTATTCCCTTTGTTTTCTTGGAAAAGTTAAACTGCAAATTAAGTCTGATTTAGCTTCTTCTGAGAAATCTTGCAGCGATGCAGATCTCACAGTGACCTAAAGCAGCTCACATTGGTTTGAACTCTGCATCTCTCAGTAGAAAATGTTTAATTACCTTTATTTTGCCAAAAGCCGATCTGTTTATCCTGCAGTTCTTGGGGGTCTCTTGGACTCCCTCTTGTGGCAAATCTACCACAATGTGGAGGGAAGGGGAAAAAAAAAAGTTTACTCGGTGCATTACATCTGTGTGCTGTTTGTGCTACCTCCGTGGTTTGCATTAATCTCTCCTACTATTTCCTAGGGTTGTGTCATCCTCTCTCTGCCTAGTGTTCTTCAGTTGAAACTCAATAAGGGCATGATCGGCTCAAGGTATTTTAATGCCTGGTTAGAGGAAATAACAAACCTAATCCTCAATTCCCCAAGGCATTAAAAAATAAAGAAATAAATGTCAACATGCACACAAACACCCAGATGTTTGCATCAGTGCCTGGGGAAATGAGCTGCATAGTAAAGCTGTAAGGTGGGACTCCAGCTTCGTCCTGCACTACACAATCTCTCACTGCCACTGTGCACAGCAAGATATTCCCATGGCTCTAAGGTTTAAGCCCCAAATGGAGAGTGATATCTAGGTACTCAAAGACTCTGGTAATTCACCTTGAATAAAGATACAGAAAATATTTTTTTCTTGTTTTCTTGGATTTATTTTATTTTGCTGAAAGAAACTTTCTACACGATAATGAAAAACACTATAGGTTATTTGCAGCACAGCTGTTTTAGTTTGTTTGATATTTTTCCTTCCTAGTTTTTAAGTCAGCTTTTTTTCTCCCCATTAGTTTGTTTGGTTTGTTGGTTTTGAGTTTTGGTTTTTGGGTTTTGGGTTTTTTTTTTCTCTTCTGACTGGTTTCACATGAAACTGGATGTGGTTTTCTGTCAAACTCCTCCTGCATTGTATGTCTGAGCTCAGAAGATGATGGAGAACCTGTCTTGAACCTGGATTCCAAGCCACTGTATTCAGAGAGAGATTAAAATATTCTGGTGATAACTTCTTTTCTTCAGATCTATGAATGCCAGTTCAGTCTCATCTGTGATAGGAGCCTTTACACATCTCAGAAACTAGTATAAGTTTTCCTGGCACAGACACAGATGCAACAGTAAATCTGTTCACAGTACAGGGACAGCCAAAGACTCCCTGCCTGAGCACAGCGAGCTCTCAAGCTGGCTGGAGTAACTTCATGTGCATCACTGTGAGGATCATGGATCTTCTACTGGTAGCTTTATCCACAGAAGTCTGCAGCAGAAATCAAGCCTTTTCCACTTGCAGTATACAGGTTCCCCTACTCTAGCCAAGTTTCAGGGATGGGATTTATTTAAATGTCTAAAAGACAGATGTTGAAATCTGAGATGACTATATCCAGCCCTTTGGTGGTCAGTGTGCTGTGTGAATGGCCTGTCTGTCCTTAAAATAATTGTCTTAGATGCTTGGGCCCAACTACAATTCATTCAAGATGAATTGCCTGTAATGGAATGACTATCTCAAAGTCAGATGGTCTACAGCAGAGTATCTCAGGGGGGTCCATTGCTCGTATTTAGAAAGAAAGTGACTTTTGCTTTTTGGCTCAGGTTGAAGTGGCAAGTGTAACATTCATTTCTCACTAAATCTGATCTATATTGCCAGGATTTGGCATTATGTGATCCATACTTGCTTGACAGTATGAGAGGGTAATAGAATGTGTGTTCCTGCATGACAGTGTGGAGGAAGGGACTGGCAATGAAGCTTCCCCAATGGTCCATTTAGCAAGCCTATGACATCACCTGAAGTGCTGAGGAAGGATACAGCCTGATGTAAGGGACTGTGATACCCCACGGGGAACTCTACAGGGGACTTGGTTCTAGGCCCCAGAGTAGCTCAGCTAGTACCTCAGACTTGCAGCATCTTGAAGCAGAGCTATAAAAGAAGCCACACTAAGCAGTTAATTATATGTATATTTCCTTACAAGAACCATTTAGAGGCGCAGCTTTTATGCCTCCATGTCTGTATGCAAGTCCATCCAATGTCAACAGTCCATAACACGTTGGTGCATTAATGCAAAAACTTCTGTCTTTTTTTGCCTCTTTATTTTTCCTTTTCCAAAAGCTGTAGGCTTTTCCATAAGCACTCTGCAAGTGAAGTTCACATATATTTTAAATGATCCCTTTTGAGATCAAAACCGCACAGAGAACTTCCTGGAAGCCATTGGGAGATACAAGAGTGGCTCAACAGAACTTGCAGTCCAGGCACTGCAGCTTTATTGCATCATTACAGGAAATGCTGTTTTCCTCCATTAGCTGAGCTCCTGAAGCAGGTCCCCAGGCCAAAATCCATGTATTTCAGCCTCACTTAGTTGAAGTCAGTGCTGTTGCACTGATTCACACCATCTAATAATCTGGTCTGCTGGCTGTGATGAAGATGACTCCCTATGAGCCTGATCCAAAGCTCCTGAAGACAGAGGCACTCTCTCCATTGGCTTCAGTGGGCTTTGAGTCAAGCGCTCATTAAGGTGCAGCTCATGGTAAGCAAAGCTGGAAATACCCAGCCAGGATCAGCTCTCGTTTAATGTGAGCAAGAGCATGTGCAAGCTGGGAAGTTGGGATGAGGGTTGAGGTTCATGCCCTCGATTACTATCACTGATGGTCAGGTGTCCCTTTCTGCTATCACAGCAAAGTCTACAACAGAGTGTCTCCTCTCGAAGGGAATAACCTCCCCCAGGTCAAGGAAAGAATGCTGGAGGGAGGGTGGAGAGGCTAGTCTTGCGTTCATAGTCTCTGGACAGAGAAATGCATTCCTGTTTAACACAGAGTGAACAATTAAAGCGTTGGAGTCAGCTGGAAATGCTGCTTGCAGCGGTTCCTGGTCGCTGGCCAGTCGGTGGATTACTAATAGCCGTGCTGTTTACCACACACAAGGCTCCCTCCCTCGCAGAGGGAGGGCTGAGGAGGGCCAGGGAACAGACCCAGCTCCCAGTACCAAAGATCTGCATAACAATCATCCAGATATATGGAAATGCCAAAATTGCACATGCAGATGCGATCCCTGGGAGCAGGTCTGGGGAGCAGAGGAAGCCATCCAGAGCAGCCACCCTCTCCGCCCCACTGTCTGTTACACGGCAGACCTTGCCTGGTGAATTTTTAAGCATCTGTTGCCTTCGGAGAGGGAGACGTGAGGGGATTATTTTTCCCCTTTTTCATTTGCTTTTTGGTTTCTCTTGAAGGCACTGAAAAAGGTTTGCCTTGATACTCCCTGTCAAGGCGTTCCCAGTGGATTTCCCCTGTGGCACATGCCAGCATGTGAGGTGACTTTACACACCTCCCTATTAGCACAATGCAGGGCATCTCTTTGGTGGCTGTGCTATATCAAGAATAAGGAGTCCAGTCTTCTCCTGCATAGGTATCAGAAAAAAGGTGGGGCTACAAAATACTGCTATTTGCAAAAGCACTGGGTGATGCTTGGCCTGTTCTGCTGAGTGAGGGATATGGAGCACACTTACTCAGTCTGGGAACTGTTGAAAAATTCTGCTATCAGGAAGTCAAAATAATAATCAAAACGGTCCATTCTGGCTTGAAACACAACACCCAGGACCCATAGCTTGTAGATGTAATAGCACAGCACAATGTCTGTGCAAGGGTCTTAAGATGATTCTTTATGGGATTTTCTTTGTGTGTTTTTGCATCATTACTGCAACTGAGGTTAGTTGAAATGCCTTCCTTCTCTTTTCAGTCACCAAAAGGTTTACATCTTCCCCAGTCTGGTCAGATCTCACTGTAAATACTTGTCAATCTTTTAATAGATCTGACTTAATTACAAATCCCCCTAAAGTGAGATGGCCATGTCCTGAAGCTACCTTGCACACATCTCATTATACCTCCTATTATGGAGAGAATTGTCTTTAGACACTTTTAGGACAAGCATCAGAACTGATTCAGACATGCAATTAATATGGGATATTTAGATTGCATATTTAGAGAACTGTTTACATCTATACCATATCATTCCAGCCAAAGCAGGATTCACCAGCTCCAGCCAGCCTTCTTGTCCCCCCGAGTTGTATTCATGTGCCAAGAGCTGCAAGCCATCCAGCATCTCATACATTTCAGGTGTATGGAAACTATGAGTGTGATTCAGACATTGGAGATGGACAAGTCAGGACCTTCCCCAGGATCCAGTAAACTGGTAAATTATGGGCATGGGTAGGGTCTGTCCCTACTATTTTGTTGTTAGCACACTGCCTGCAATGTTGCTGGCCCATGTAAATTAGTACTTTGCCACAGTCCCCAGGTACAATGTAGGGGATAGCACAGACTGCTTCAGGCAAGTGGGACTCAGCCCACCCTGTTTTGGGGAGAAAGTAGAGAGTTAAACTATACATCTGCAAGGCTTTTGTGCCCACAGAGTCAAAGTTTAGTTCATTACTATAGACATATATAAGCCCAGAAAGGTAGGTTTGAATTATTTCTTCCGTCTCATTTCTTCCTCAAGCCCAGAATTCACATTGCAAAGGGGTACAGGTGGGGACACAGCCTCACAGTCAGGGGCGTGAAGTAACAGCATGAGGCCCTTGACTTGCACATGGGCTGTGTCACCTCAAGGGGTGCAGTGAAAGAATAGCTCAGGACAGATAGCTTTTTACCCCCATTAAAGCCCATTTTAGGGGGTTTGGGGAAAAAAAGAAATTGTCCTGTAGCATACCTTACAAAGGCAGTGGGAAGCTGGTTGACCTCCCATGTCCTTCCGCACAGTGTAGATCAATGGATCAGCTTATCAGGTGCTTGGATTTCTGTTCCTGATAGATCTCTCCATAACTTGTTTTCTCTCCCCTGTGCAACTCTGCCCTTCTATGCATGGAAATGGAAGCCTATTTATCCACCAAGTGCCCTTCTCTCCCTCTTTCTGGGGCAAACATATGTGCATTTACATGCTCTGCTCCCTTACATCCTCCACACAGCCCCTGCCCTCTCTCACACCCACACGCTATAAAAATCTGCCTTGGATCCAGTTAGTAAAAGGTGACTTTTTCCTGCCATCTGGGTGTTTCGTGGCACAGATTCTCTTGGCCTGCCTACACACACTCGCGGGTATATTACGCCCTCCTCTTTCCCCTTCCTCCTTCTCTCCCGCTCCCACGAGCTGGCAGCAAAAACAAAAGGGAAATCTTCAAAACCACAATGTCAGCTGCCTGTGTCAGTGTGGGTTGAGAGGATGGATCACAGCGCACACATCTCCCAGTAGGCAAAGGGGACTGCATTTCAATAAATTTACATACTACAGAAGACTGTGTAAGAGATTGCTTTGGGGAGCTCTCTGCCAAGTTGCTTTGCGGACGCTGAGCCCTTGACTTGCTCAGGAAGGGTTTGATGCCACCTGCTCTAAAACTCTTATGTTCTCCATATCCTTTTCATTTCAGTGCCGATGTCCATTGTTTGCTTCACAGCACGGTTTTGTTTTCTCCCAGTTTGAATGAAAGGCTGTTGATTAATAGATCCAGGAAGGTTGTCTGTGGGCTTACTCTCAGGGAAGAGCAATGCTAGCTTTCCTCTGTGTAGCTCCTGTACACACCTTGCTCCTGACCTGCTTTGGTCTCACTTAGAAACCACGACCTGTCTTGAGTGGATCACTGAACCTCTCTACCTTTCTTTAATCTTTTGCTTCTCTCCTGAATAAATCCAGAAATATGCTAACTTGGGAAAGAAAACTGTGTAAAATACAGGGCTTCTCTGAAAAAATGTTGAAGTGTTCATTTCACTTTTCTTGAACATTGTGTATAATTTTTTCATGTGAAAAGATAATATTGAAACACTTTTTGCAACTGGTTGTTCAATACAGATAACATCTTTTTGTTCAGAAGAGAAGTAGAAATTTTCATTAGGCATTTCTGCATTTAAAAATCTCTGAATTGTGTATTTCCACAAGAATTGAGTTATTATGCTTTGGTTTTGGGTTGTTGTGGGGGGGGTTTCTGGCTTCAAGAGAAGGGGCAGCTCTAGAAATAGCTGAATTCTCTATGGTTTTTGAATCTTCATACACCTCATGAAAGGTTGTTTCTGCTAGCAATTTAGCTGAGCCTAAATCGCAGCCCAGAGCTGTTCAAAACACAGGGATACTGCTATGGTTCATTGGAGGGGGTCGGTGCAGTTCCTAGAGACATTTTACACCTCCAGGTAGCTCAGAAAAAACATGGCTACTCCATCTCCTGAACTGTAAGCCACGTCTAGGTATAAAATACTCTTTTTCTCAGGGCTACTGTGATCTCAGGCTGATGTCATCGAAAAGCCATCCTGACATACTTTTCAAGCAGAGGAAGAGATCTTTTTCACCTAGGGACTCTCTGGGAACTTAGAGCTGGGAGGAGATTGGTTTGAGGAACATAAGGAGAGATGAGCTAGTCAACACTTCTACTCCTGCTGTTGACATGAGAGAAGTGGCTTCAAATTGCCTCTTATTCATGAGAGTTCTGTGTGACAAGTCAATTAAACTCCCCATGGCTCCATTCCCAGTCTATATGATGAGGATATAGCGCACACACCAAAGTGATGAAGCAGAAGTCCACAAACAGTAGTGAGAAATGCCATGGAAAAGGGGATGGATGCGTTGCTACGAGCAGGTAAAACAGGGATGTGTGGCAAAGAACCATATGAAATCCACCTCCAAATAGAAGTAGCAACCTGCTGCTTCAGCATCTACGTGTCTCTGGAAGTGCATTGTGCGCCAAATCCATGGGAGGGCAAGGCCTGGAGCAGGAGGCTCTGAACCAGGTCATTTTAACACTTTCTGACTGAGGAACATTCATTTAATGCAGAGAGGGAACAGCTGAGCAGCCGTGTTCAGAGAGAAACACTGTAATCTATTACGGGGCTTGGGCCACCATTGATCAATATGGCAAAGTCAATAATAGCTTTTGATTCCAGCATATTAGGCTGACTGTCAGATTCATGTTTATTGGAAGTTTTTACAAATAAGTCACGCATATGACTTAAAGGAAAGAGAATATGAGTCAAAACTCCAGGTGGAGGTCTGATTTTTTTTTCTCAGGGTTGTGTTTAAACAACTGCACAGCTTTTTATGGAATGGAAAAAAAAAACACTCCACCTTTCCATATATAAATAAAATGTATTACATTTCATTTGTTTTTTTCAATTAAGGAGAATGAGCATTATCTGAGGGTCAAACTTGTAATGACCAAAGCCTCATAATATATTTTTTTGTTCCCTGAAACTTCCACATCTGTAAATCAGCTGATTCCATCAGTATCTTGAACTCTGCTTGAAAAGAAAGAGATGCAAACCCAAAATACTGTAGGCATTCCACATAACATCAAAGAAATCATATAACATTGACATTCATTCATTTTAAATTTCCAGAAAACATGAGGTCTGTTATATAAATAACAATCCGAAATAAACCACTGAAATATGTTTTAAAAGAAGAAATTTAGAATTCTTTTTGGATCCATCATATGATTTCTTATCTCTTAGTTTTAAAACAGTGGAGTTAGAATAATTGGACTGAAAAGAAATATATTGTTAAAATACTATATATATAAATACTTCAGTTATTACAGATATTATACTGTCAGGGGAAAGTGGAAGTACCAGGATAAAAATACAGAACTACTTGAATTTAATCTCCTCTATCTTTTTTAATCAAGCATGTCCCAAAATACTTCCTGAGAGTTAAGCGACATCGGTACAGAGCCAGTGAATTAAAGAGAAAGGGGAATTAAAAGGTATAAGGTAAGGGAAGAAAAAAAGCTATAATAGAAACTTATTGAAGTAGGCAAGAAAAAAGGGAGGGTTTTCCTGATATCAGGAAATACAGAATACAGAAACAAGGTCTGAACATAACAATGGAAAGATTGTTTTGGAAACACACGAAATGTCGGTCCTAGGTGAAGCTGTATTGATAACAGCAAACAGAGACAAGTGAGATTTGTGTGATTGGTGGAGAAATGTGCAGAGCAGCATTTGGATTTTTAGTTCTTATTTTTTTAATAATCAGTGGAGCTCAGAAAAATGAAATCTCTCCATTAGAAGAGAAAGGCTCTTGAACGAACAAAGAGGTGAGTGGACCTGTTGGAGGATGGGTGAGGCTGTGCATCAAAGTTCATCCTCAAAGGAATATGTAAGAAGAGTTACTTGTGTCCTTATCTGAGTCTCCTCTGAGATGTTAGCGCATCCAATGCATTTTAAAATTTGATGGATTTCTGTGGGCCTTATCTTCTTTGTTCTGCTGGCGCTTTGCCCTTCTGCTTTCCTTTGATCACTGCTTAGGATCAGTTTTGTGTAACACTGCTAGGGCAGAGTGCATTGGCCGCCTTGCTAGTCGATGACCCAGCTAGAGCAGTACAAGGACAATTACATGGACAAGGGTTTTTCAAGAGAAGCTGTATGAACAGGTTCATCATAATTTATGAACTTTCAGAGAGCCTTGAAATCTTCCTGCTCCAGTACTGTATACAGCTTTTTCAGCATGTAATCCATTAGGTTCGTGCATTTTGGTCTGATCTGATGTGTGTGGAGCTTGAATATAGAGAACAATGACATGCTCTTTATATGCCAAAGCTGGTTTTAGTCGAGGACTTAAACCTGTTTGGAGTAATCCTACCAAGTTGTCCACTCTTCACTCATTCTTACAACTGAGAACAGTTTTCACCATTACACATCAGTAATGCCTGACTTGACTGATGAATTTTATAACTTTTTACATGTAAACCTTCTGAAAGCTTCAGAAACAAAAATCTGGGAAGTTTCTAAACTGCTGATTGCAGACACAAGAGTATAGCTAGGGGAAAGATCACTCTGTAATTGCAGTGGAATTTATCCACTTTCCCCAAACATCTGCTACAGGTCATTGTCAGAAACAGGTTATTTTGTAACAGACCAAACATGGGTCTGACCCAAGTTGACAGTTTTTTACATTTTGATTAATGGCATTAATCAAACATCACCCACATAACTACTATAAATCCTTTCATCTTTTCTTCATCTCTTACCTTCCAGAATGCCAAGAGTGGGGACACTGCAAAGAAAACTCTTCTTTCATTTGCAGTGGGTATCTTCAGATCCAACCCAGTCTACTGGGTTTGTCATTCATTCACCTTTAAGCCTAATCCTATTTTTTGTCATTCCCCCTCTCTGATCCAGAGGCTTTTGTTGAAAGGATAGCTGGTTAAAACCTAGAGTGAGGACCAAGATGGCTGTCATTCCATCAACAGAGAAGTAGGGATAGGCTTGCCTACCATCACAGCACAAAGTGGGTTTATCCTTTGTTGTCATCATAGCACTGTTCAGCAGAGGATAATTTCTTTTGATTCTCTGGGGTTATTTTTTAAAGAAAACAAAGAAATATACTATCTTTCAGCCTGCGAAACACATCTACTGGAGACAAGAAAGAGAACATATTCATAACCTTCCAATTTTTAGAAGGGAACAACATGTATTTTCATACTTGAAGAAAAGTTAAGTTTGCATCCAAGGCTTAATGCTGAATCTCTGTCAGGATGTTTCGAAGCACGTGTCTTGTGGGCATAAAAATGTGTTCTGTAAAATTGGTGAGGCAAAGTGGTTTAGCGCATTTTTGTCTCTTGTGACTCAAACTAAATTGTTCTCTACATTTGATGTATATGCATGAACTTGAAGCCAAATCATTCCTGTGTTAGTCTTTCAAAATGACTAACAGGGATAGCCTAGGTGCTGCATTGTGCTGCACAAACTAAGATCTGGGCTTCTTTTGTTTGATTTACTTTCAATGCTCTTCTATCTAATATTTTAGTAGAAAAAAAGGATGTGAAGATTTTGATGGTTTTCTTCATTATGTTGGTAAGTTTGATTGGTATATGCTCATAGGCCCTTTCTTCTTTTCTCCAAATGTTGGAACATCTACAAGTGGAATGGCATTTTCAGGGCATTTTTTGTGTGTTTAGCATGATCAAGTCTCTGCTTAAGTTCCCCAACTACTAGCCTTCAGGCAAGAATGAAAGAGAGAGTCCTTTGTGGTAAGTAACTCTCTACATAATGAGCCCCTTGCAAATTCTCCTTGCATACTTACAGACACCCCCCCCANNTACTTACAGACACCCCCCGCAGTTACTTAAATGGGCATTATTGGTCACTGGGTCCCAAGGTCATCCAACAGAATGGGGCTGTTAAAAATAGGAATGAGGGTTCAAGGCATGGGGTCAAGAGAGATTAATTGAAAAATCTTCCACAGGCCTGACATCATCTGTGGAATGGCAGTGCCCAGACACCTCCAGCTGCTGTTGGGTTCCTCACGAATGTAAATGAATGGCTTCCTTTGTGGCAGTGGTGTGTTTTCCAGGCTGGGTTGTTGATTTTCTTTATGCTCTGTTCCTTTTATTTATTTTTTTTATTTCTCTAGTTCATCTTCTAAAGAAATCTTTCTCTCAGTGTCTGTTAGTCTTCCTTTCTGCCGTGTCCCCAGCTGTAACCTTTGAACTTGTTGGACAGTTTCAATTAAATTTGAAGTTCTGACCAGCTTTGTGAAGCCAGGCTCCTGAGTAGAGGAAATCGTGTTCCTTTTACTACCACACTTTGTGAAAGAGATGCCTTAGTAGACAATGGAGAATGCCCACCATTGCTGACACTTGAAGCAAGGTTTCACAAGTACTCAAAGTGCAATGCTTCACTTGCACACAGAATTACTCACATTTGCAGGTGGGTGGGTGTTGCTTTTCTTTTTCCTGTGAAAGAAATTACAAGTTGTTGCCTAAAAGGGTCTGTAAACATAATCCTTATTTCATCAGTGCTCATATTATTCCTATTGTAACCCTCTGAGCTCTAGCAGATGATGACAAAAACTGAGCTCTCGGGGAGTCCTCATAGGTCAGCAAAGATCCCACAGTTAAAAACTGACCACAAGCCCAGTCATGGAAAGTCTAGACACTCTGAGGAGGGTGTCTTCTGCAAGGTGTCACAACTTGGGATTCATTGATAAATGTGTTTTATGAATACATATCTGACCTAATTGCCTAGACTCTATACGCAGTCAGTGGAGAAAAATAGGCAATTCCAGAGAGTGATTCTCCTGACATCCACATTTGAATTAAATGGATTGTGTTCTAGAATTGACTATTTCTTCTGAGTTGTGAAGGTGACCTAGATTACTATCTCAGATGTAAATGCCAATACTGTAGATGACTAAATACGTACTGATGAATCTACTCCCAGTGTTTTGATGAAGATGTGCCAGTACTAAATTGCTTCTGGCTATTTATGCTTTAGAAGACCCTGACATCATGGATTCACATGTCAGGAGAATGCCCCTTCCCAAAGTTCTTTTTGTCTGAAGAAACAAGATAAGCAAAAGAACATGCCCATTCAACAAATGTGGCTTAAGTTTTGCACCTTGCCCAGTGTGACTTTGAAATTTTGTTTCAGCACTGACATAAGACCTAAGAATTCTGAATCGTATTCCAGTACTTTGCCTTTAAAATTAGCCGTTTTCTATAGTTTAGAACATGCATTTTAGGAGTTTGAAGTCAGGATCATTTGAATTTGAGGTTGCTCAGAGAGCTGGACAGATTTTAGACCATGATGGCTTTAAGAGGTGCTGAATTTATTCCCTCTACTAGTCAGAGGAGAGCTTTACCAGGGCAGAAGTCATACAGCAAATGCCAAGTTCCCATCTAATTAGGCTATGGTGCTGAATCTGCCAGTCACAACTTTTATCAGTCACCTCCTCCTGCTCCGATCTGCTGTGGAGGATCATTCTCTTTCTCTTTCTTCTTTAAAGGAAAAATATTATTAGTCTTTGAGGGCCTAAAACTGTTGCTGCCTGCACATCGCTAAAAATAATATAAATCAGTGCCAAGGGACCACTTGTATTTTGGCTGCATGAGGGAGTTTAACAGCAAAAGAAAAAGGGGAAAACTCATCAGTGCATAGATCTCAAAAACTAGGATGCTGTGTCTGCAGCCTCTCAGAAAGTTCAGAAACCCATTAAAAACTTTACTTTTTATTTTATTTCCTTTGGCTTTTTCCTCTGGTAAATTATTCTGCCTTAACACAGTTCTCATTCACACTTTTCACCAGGTTTGTAATAAAGCAATAAGGACCATCTCGTTCCGACTGCTCCTCCAGAAATAGGTATGAGGCAATTGAGGGAACAGAGATTCGGGGGTTTAATTCTTCTTTCAACTCTGATTTCATACTCATAGCTTGCAATCTTAGGTATAGATAGTGGTATACCAGGCAGCAATAGATAGGGAAGGGATTGGTTGTGGTTATCAGCACATAAAGACAAACACCAGAGAGGCATTTTGAGGGGTGGTGGAAAGGCAGAAGGAAGTCAGCCAGGATCACTAGGACATGAGGACATAAAGAGTTAAATGGTGGTCCATTCATTTCAGACTTGACCTCTTCAACCTTCTGCATTTTATCCATAACTTATGTGGCCATTGAAATTCACCTGGAAGAGCTGAAAGGCTCTTCCAGGCACCTTCTTTATAGAATCATTTGCAAACACACATTTAAAAATTTCATGCTGATAATGACTCCTTTGATGAGGTGCTTGCTAAGGCAGCAGAGGATATTTAATGCATTAGAAATATCCATCTATCCAACTTCATCCTCATCCTCAAATGAAATTACTGACTTTCAGGATCAAATCTGACCCATGATTGGGGTCTATTAGAGCCAACTGTTGAGCCAAAGCCTCCACTGCTGCCATACCAACTGAACCAAAGGAATGAATATGTTTAGCATGTGCCTATGCATCTAGCCATGAAAGCACAAAAGACACTCTCTCACAGGCAAGCTGGAGATACAGAAACAGTGATACTAAAAAACTAAACAACCTCTGAAGGTCAGACAGCCAAAAAATTTAAGGAACAAGGACAATAATCAGGTTGCCACAATTCCCTCCCTGTGTCTCACCTACAAGACAGACTTACTGACTTGATTTAGAGAGCAATGCCACTCTCAGAGCTTCATAGGATTGTCTTAACTGCACCTTGAATATCTTTTCTCATGGCTCCTTGAATATCCCCCCTTCGTCCTTTTTTTATTCAAACACATAGACCGTAAATCTGTTTAAGTAACATGATAATGACCAACGGAATGGTTATGATGTCACTAAAATGAGCTATATATAACCAACCTAGTGTATTAGTGGGAGCAGACAAGACAAGGAGATGGGAGAAAAAAGAGGGAAAAGAAGTGCTTGGAGTTAAATACAGATGTTTATTAGCTACCAGCTCAGAGGCACTACTTGAAGGATAGCTGATCTGTTCCCTTACAATTCTGCTGCCCCTTCACCTTCTGCTGCTGATGTATTAGAAGTTTAATTTTGATAGCAGAAGTATTCCCCCCCCTCTCCCCCCTGCCCCCCCCCCCAGCTTTTTGGTTTACACTAGAGACCTACACTGTCT
>VZTU01010321.1:0-44329 GCA_013400835.1 Zapornia atra
TTTATGTATTTGTACTTTAGTTAGTAAACAGCTCCAAAACACAAATTAATTCAAGACAAAACACAATTTCCTACGGTACAGAAGCCAGGAAATGAATAATAAAAACTCTTACAAGAGGTATTTACTGTAAATAAAGTATGGTATTTAATGAGTCATGTAAATGTTGTTGTGTTTTAGTCCATACTTTATGCCTTCCATAATGGTGCTGCAAGCTTTTCTTAACAGAAAATTAAATTGAGCATTGTAAGATAAATGAAAAATCAGATGAAAATAGGGGTTTTTTTCCAAAAGCAAGGCAGAAATAGTGCATAAAAGAAAAGTGATCCAAAACACCAAGTGCAATCAGATAACATATTCCACACAAAAGAATACTTGGAAAGTAATTTGAGTGTGCTCAAACCCCGAGCTTCTGATGATAGTTTTGAGTATGGAGCTACATAAAGCACATTCTACACTGAACAGATAACGAAGCAGATAGGTTATAAAACCTGGCTTGGGAGATACTCCCCAGGTACCACTCTCTGCCTACACTTATTGTTGAAACAAATTGTTAAATGCCATTTTGAAAAGGTTGAAGCAATTGGTAAGGTTCACTTCGCTTCGGCTGTGAAATCCACTAAATTGGGTGAAAAGGTCCTTCCAAAACCCGGTTTCTCTCATAGACTCAACCAACACAACTGTGTAGCTTCATCTTTCACACAAAGTTAACTTGCAAACGTGTTCTGACAAGATCAGAAATGCACATGAGTTTCCAGTTGCAAGCTTCCAGCTTTTTGCAGGCACAGAGTGAAAGGAAAGTAATACTCATGTGTTGTGAGAACAGATACTATACAAGCAAAAGTCTTCTGTCAGGTTACTGACATGCTGAAGAAAAGCTTTAAAATGCTCTAAAAGGCATTATGGTAAGTTTGCATAGAGCAACACGTGTATTTTCAGATAAAACTTGACAGATACAGCTCCCACCGATCAGAAAGAATGATTTCTCTAAATGATTTCTATGGGGCCAGGTTCAGTCAGCCTTCCAGTTATTTGGCACAATTACCTAATGCTTTTCTACTTACTTCCAGACTAGTTATGAATCAAGGCATGGGAACAGAGATTTTAGTATCTCATAGTTTGCCAGATTAAGAACCAGAAGTGAAATGTCTCAGAATAAAGTATAAACAGCAGCATACAGACAATCCTTATTCACCAAGAAGAAACGTGGTAACCACACATGAAACAAAGACAGTTCTGTAAAAGCCCAGGCAGCAGAGAATTACTAAGGATTTCTCTTTAAAAGAACAAACATGTAAACACCTTTTTGGGAATTGCTCTTATTTCCAGGCACCAGGTTAGAATGAATTTCAGAGTGCTTCTTTCCGGGATATGTTGTGGATGAGCTGCTCCTAGTTCAGCAGGAGAAAAAAAACAAAACAAAATGTGCGTATATTAACATCCAAAAATGGCATTGCAGAGTGCTGGTTCCTTCAAGAAATACAAGGGAGCTAAGCTGCATCCAGCTGCGTATGTTTGGGCCCAGCTGGTTAGTGGAAATTATAAACTAAACAGCAAGACAGTTTTCTAATGAAGTATCAATGACAGTTTTCCAATGACAAGTCAAAAGTTATCAGGAAAGCAGGAAACAAAAAGAGCGGTACAATACATCAGCATTCAAATAAATGTCATTGCTAAACCACTCAAGGCTCTGTTGCCACTTTTAAAGGAATGCTTACCAGGAAAAAAACCCATCCACTTTTCTCCCCTCCATCAATGAACACTCTGAAAGTCCTGAACACGCTGCAGTTTTCTAATGACCTAACCAAAAGTGTACACAGCCAGCGCCAAGCTGGAGGTTCTGAGGCCCAGCAGGCCCAAAAGGTTTCTGTACAAGCAAATAGTCTCTGCATGTTGCATTTCAGGGAAGAATGTATAATGCCATTCCATCTATGCCTTCATGGAGTCAGAAAGTGTACAACCAGGCTTATCAGCCTCATAGCATATCATGCTAAAGCAGCTAATCTAAGTTAACCCCAAAAGCAATGTAAGAACATTTATGTGACAAACCCCCCATAACGGGTGTTCTACATTGTTTCCTTACACACCCAACCTGCATGTTGAGACTTCTCTTGACAGTGTTTCTTGGCATTGACATCTAGCTACTGATTCTTACTATGCTTTTTTCCCATGCTCAAGAGACCCTTAATAGCACTGGATTTTTGCTCCAGGAGTATACCTATACAGCTTGCTAAATTACCTCTTCATATCAGCACTACTTGACTGAACCCTTGCTACAAAGAACAAAATTTACTTTTAGAAGATAAGAGGACAGGCATAAATACGATGCAGGAAAGAAATGTCCATTTTCACGCTTATATAAACTTCCTTCCTTCAACATGCTGACAGCACGTTACAAGAAGTACTTGCACCTCTTCCTAGGATGCTCATACATACATTAAAAAAACCACCATAGAAATCCAGTATTTGCACAACAGACTTTGTGTCAGTCTGTGAGTAATTTCTGGTTTGTCCTCTCAATTGATCCTATCTACTTCATCACAGAACTCATAGACTGAACAAAGAGAAGCTGTTAAAATATTCAGCAGAATTCCTGGTAAATCTTGAAGATGCAGAGGCACAACCAGCTGTTCATGCTCTCCTCACAGGTTTTTCAACTCTATCCATTCAGTAAACCTACAACCACAACAGTTTGTAGCAATTCTTACAAATTCCTCAGAAACGTGAATGCAGTTAAGAAACAACTATCTCAAAAGGAAAGAGACTGGAATGCTGCTAGGAATGCAAAGCTGTATTATAGAGCTGAATTCTTTGGTACAGATTGGCAACAAGTCATTAAATTATAGAAACTTAACAAGTCTCTGCTTACCAGCACATCTCCAAAGAAATAATTTTGTGTTTAAACCTAAACCATTTCACTCCATAGTTGCCACGGGTGGAAGTTAATGTACAAGCCATGAATGGAGACCAGTAGATCAGCAGCAACTTGCTATGTCCTGGCCAAGTATCCAAGGTAAGTGTAAAAAGCCCGATTTGCTCTGGGTCACCCAGAATACTTGAGAGCAGAACCAAGAACTTTGATTCTCTGTGCTGACATCCAACAATATGACCCCCTGAGATGAAATAATTTGGATTATTTACACATAGGATGAGGGAACTGATACTCCAAGTTTACAGTTTGTATTACCAACTTTGCCCTGGAAGGAAAGGGTTTTTTTGGCATACAGGAACAATCAAGGGGCTAAGCTACATTCACTTGACTATAGAGGCTCTGTTCCCCAGGGAAAGTGCTTTGACACTGACAAATTCAAAGTGCCCTGTTAAGGCAGTTTTACATTCTTCCTGCAGCACCAGTATAGGAGAAGAAAGGGACCTACTGTAGGCAGGAAGGAGACAGTATCTCTCTGTGCCTACTCAAGGAGACTTTTACTTTAAACATGCTGTTGACACCATCTTGAACTTACAAACAGAGATTTAAATTTCATGCAGCCATGCAGCAGGGCTCCAGTTTGCACAGACAAATGTACTAGCCTTCAGAAGGGCCTTCAAGCCCACCTTCCTATGAAGACCCGATGCTTCTGGCCCTCCAATACTTACTCCTTTGTTATACCCTTCCCTTTTAATTACTTCCTTTCTAATGTGCTTGATTCTGTAAAATCTGTAAATAGTGGAAACAGTGGAAATAGCCAATCTGTGAAATCCCCCCACATCACCCAATCTCTTGCTGAAGGAGGTTCAGCACAGTGGGGCTGGGTAACAGACAGCCCACCTCTACAGATGCAGGGCTCTTCCCCAGTGCAGGGACCAGGCTGTAACTAATACTGGTGCTGCACTAGAGCTGTGAGTGGCACCCCCCAGCAGAGGTCAGTTACTGGAGCAGGGGCTCAAAGATGGGGTTCAACTGGGCCTGGACACCCCATATGATAGGTTATGACATGTCCTGTTGTGTAAACTCACCTCAATCACCAGTTCCAAAAACGGGGGTCCATTTATATCTCATACTTAAGGGAAAACTTGTGCTGCCCTTGATGCAGGGAACCACGCCATAATCTGGAACAACAAAGAGCCCCACCCCATCCTGCAAGGGCTGAAGGCACAACTCAGCAGCACCGTAAAGATGCCAACTGTGAGGCAAGAGAAGAACAGTTCTCACAGGTCCAGCTGGCAGCACGTGGGTATACCTTGAACCTGCAGCTACCCTTTCTGAGGCATCATGAGACTCAGAACTGATCCACATAGACCTATGAGCCCCTGAAAGGCACCGTGCAACAGCACTAAGTCTTCTGCTTCAGGAACACAGCCCTCTTAGGATGCAAAACAGATTGGTGTGAAGGATTGTACAAGGAGGGACTTTATGTTCAAGCAGATTGTTCAGTTATGTGATTAAAGACTTGCCTCTGTAAACATGAAGGAACGCAGAGGTGGAATGAGATAAGTGAATGCCAATGCCAGGCTCAAGTTCTCAGTCAGAAGCTAACTCATCTATCATAAAACCAGCAGCAGCATTCCACATGTCCTTTCTTTTCTAACACAACTCTGTGACTTCTGACACGTCTCCATGAAATAACAGCTGTGTCCCAATACTAAAGACAAGAACATTCAAAACTATGCATACTGATAACTACCAACACAGAAAGGGGTACTTGTTCGTGACCAGTGTATCACACCATACCTTTCTTCTTTGTGCCCTGCTTAACCTTTACACAAACAAAGTGCTCTCCTTTTTCAGAAAGTCCCAATACGCGAAGAAGCTCTTCCACCTCATTGACATTGTTGGGACATTGGACACAGAAGGCGTCTCCAGGTTGGTAGTCAAAGACTTTATCCTGTTTTAAAATATGAAATAAATTCTATTAAACTGTAGCACAAACCAAGGAAAACAGCATTCTCATTCCTAACAACAATCTTCCTACTATTGTATTCACAAGAAGTCCTGTGTTCTTTAACTCTACACTAGCAGTTCACTGTTCGGAGTACATCAGAAACTAAAAGTTACTCATGTTTTCTTCTCAGGCTTAACCTTACTAATTAGAAAAATCTTTCCTTATCTGTTTTAAATATTTGGACACTCTTTAGTAAGAGTTGCTAAGCAGCCTAAACATGTGGTGGTTCAGCCCCAACCAATGGCTGGGCATCGCACACTGATAGCTCACTACCAGAGAGGACAGAGCCTCCCTGAGTTGGGGCGAGGACAGTTTACTGACAAAAGCACCATGAAAGTAGAACAATACGGTCCAAGTACACTCACACCCAGTGATAACAGAGTACCTTACAAACCAGACCCAATGCCCTGCCTACTTGGACTGCCCTGGAGGTACCCAGGAGTGTCCCTCCCCAACCAGCCCCTTTTATGGGGAGTGATGCCAGGCGGTGTGGAAACAGCTTGGGCTGATTCAGCTCACATGGGCTGGCTGCTTGGGGAGGTTACCTCTGGCCTGGTCAGAACCAGGACAAAACAGAAAAGAAAAAAAAAATTATTAAGAGGGTGTGTTATATAATCAGCTCAGATCATTAAATCCCTGTGTACTTTGCTTTCTGGTTCAAGAAGAACAGAGAAACGAAGTCTTCGTAATTTAAGCAACTTTGCATAGAGGTACGTTACCACTAAAAAAAAAATTACCAGGTAAACTATTTGATGATCTGTAGCTGAAATGACCTCAACTTGTTTATTTTCTGGAGGAAACAATGAAAACCAAAAGGTATCTCAGATCTTAAGATCTAGATTCTACTTCGTTGGCTGAGGTTCTTGCGTGCAACCATCAAAACCCTACTAAAGCTTCTTCCTGTTATAAAACCAGACAGAACTATACTTGCATCATAGTGTTTCCCTTATGCATCAGGTGAGGTGACATGCACACACAGGCTGCTGAGAATGTCAGGGGAAAAAAAGCAAGAAAATATTGAAATTTTCAGTGGATGCTGATGACAGAATACACACATAAATACAAATATATGCAAAACCATGTCATCTCAGAGACTGAGTTGCTCAAAACTTTATAATAGACTCTATTTATAACTGAGATTTAACCATGTCCCACAGATACTGACAGAGATTAAGCTAATAGAGTCAGAAAGTTACTGCCAAAATTACAATATCCCAAAGGCAATGTTCTACAAGTTTGGAAAACTGCTCAAAAGCAAACTACTTTACTCTTACAGATTTCTTATAAAATAATATTACGCACTCTCTGCCTTTCATCTTTAAACCAGCATACAAAATATGATCTTCCCTGAATAAACTAAACCAGTTTTTACACCTAGGGTAACAGAGGTTAACAATTTGAGTAGTATCTTAACAAGTCAGAGCAAACAAATGCCAGAGGCAGAAACAATGTTTAAGAGTTAACAATTCTTATCACTTGATCATACTAGTCAAATTAATCCTTGTGTAGATTACCTACCACAAGGAGTAGTCACAATTTACTGTACAATTCTGAATATTCCCTAAATTGTATACTTACAAACTGAAGTACTATTCATTTTCAATATTCTCTGCCTGTCCTTCTCCACTGCAAACAAGTACTTCAGTCAATACAATATTCACGGAACAACAGAGAAATTAAGATGATGCTTTATTTCTGTTTTGACTTCAATGGAGTCACATCTTTCAGTGAACAAATCAAGCTTTGCATTTACAAAATGGATCAGCCCAAGACTGCATCCTGTTGTATAGGGAATTATTTTATTCTTTTTACACAGTCAAATAAATAATTTCCCCTGACTGAAGATCTAACAGTCCCTGGTTTTATAATGGCTGGGGATAAACCACAACACTCCATCACCACCAGTTATAATACATAACATGCATGGTTTTCACCTTTTATTTTAACCCTCTGAAAAAAAAGCCATCACTAACTTACTGCAGTATCAAGTTCTAAGAGCAAAGCGGTTTTTATCGCATCTCCTCTAGTAAGCTGAACTGCCTTTGTAACTGGCACTTCAAAGGTTGTTCCCTCTGAAATCAGTGAGGACAGATGTGGATTCTGGAAAGGAAGACAGGAAAACTTACACTAAAAATGCAAATCAGCAGAATCACAGCTAACTATAACATCCAGGAATTAGTGGCGGTACAGTTACAGGTTTTTTGAAATAATCTTAGAAAGCAATTCGAAACAATGAGGAAAAACATGAATCTTCTATATACATACAGCATTTTGCTCTACATTTTTAAAATCACAGCCAAGCAGTAACAGGCACTTAGTCAACCGTAAAAAGTCAGTAGGCTTGAACAGTCTAATAGGCCTAAACTACTATCAAATGCAGCTAGCTGTATTCTTTTTCAAGAGGTGCCTTGAAAATAGCCAATTAGAGAATGGCATTTATGTTAAAACCCAGAAAACTCCTGCTTAATTAAAGGATTACTAGGTGTATAGAATAGACATGAGAAGTAAGAACAGAAGCTATTTTAAAACATCACTGCAGATTTACAGATTAAGACTTTGCAGTGCAGATGAGGCCATTATTGCAGGCAATTTATACGGGGAATTTTTAATAACTACAGTTCAATGTAAAGCTATCAGCAAACTCTGCACTACAAAACAGCATCATGTTATTCTACAACATTTTTACACAGGTGAAAATGTGCTCCAAGACTTGTAGATGGGCATCAAGAATAATTCTAGACCACTTCTGTCAAAGGCTGTCACTTGAAGATCACATGGCAGCCCTCATTTCTCCATCACTTTTACTAGCAAGCTTCACCTGAGATCAATATAGACAAAAAAAAAAAAGAAAAAAAGTGGTGGAAGAAATCCCAAATGTCTATAACAATATGCTGCCAAGGAACTCTAGTACCACTAAGAAAATACAGGTTAATTTGAGGATTTCCTCTTTTAAGAAAAAAGGAGAAAGAAGAATCACTTTAAGCCATCAGTTAGAAGTTTTATTCTGTTAAAATTTTGGCATCATGATTAATGGCTTAGGCCATATCAAGTTATTATGCATCCCTCCCAGTCAAATTCCAGGCATAACGAGATCAAGATTTAATCTAAATTGTATTATCTTACACTTGTCACAAAGGCTTAAGATGCAGACTGTTACTGTTCTGCTATTAATAAGAACCAGTTTGTTAACTCAACCCTGAGACTCAACAGCCCAGGACACGGATCATGTAAGTAACTAGAGAGTCCGTGTACTCAGCCTTCTTTCAACGGCAGGGAGTCTCTTCTTAGAGCTATCCAAACCTGAAGTTGATGCATTTCAAAACAAGTCAACTTCAGCTGTACTTGGCAAAAAAACACCCATGGTTATTGCAACGTGAGATACTGGAAAAGGACATGAATTATATCACATCTGTAAAAACAACTGTGACCCTACATGGAACCTACTTTTGACAAGGTTCAGCCAACTATGTTAAAAATAGTGAATATATGCTATGACTTTAAATTAAGAAAACAGGCTCTTTTAACTACTGCAGTATCACTTTCAACCCTAGTACTAGTCTTCAATCAAAGAGTACCTCCAAATCATAAATCTTTCAGTAATTTGGATTAATTCCACAATCTGAACAAGACCAACTACAATATGAGCTTTAAAAGAAAAAACGTTACATTTCATATAATCTTACATAATTGTATTAGCTAGACTGAGTGATCCTCTCAGCGTTACCACTGACACGCTCAGAGAGAGATCAGAGCCCTGGTGATATTAATGGGCTTTCATGGTCCTGACCAGCTTCCCTAGAGGCCTCCATCACCATTTCTGCTTATGGGCCCAGGCGTCCTATCTCAGCTCAGCCCTGGGTCTTCAGTCCCTGCCCAAGCTACATCAGAGGAGTACTGGCAGGCAGCACAGCCATAACCATGCCCACAGATGAACACCAATGCTGTTAATCCAGGCCTGAATCTGCAGACCAGTTTCTTGGCTTGGTCCCAGACATGCCTCACTCCCACAAACTGGTCTGATCATCTGCACTCTTGGCTGATCCCAACTGCCATCTCCTGGTTTGCACTACTGGGGTACTGGGGAACAGGGTGGCTGTTATCACACTCAGCTCCTGACTCCCGGTCCTTTAAAGAGCAGCCAGCCCTCACTGCACCAGATAAACAAAACATCTGCCCTCAGGCAGGCAACCAGAAAAGTTTGAGTCAGGCTTTTGAACACTAAATATGTCAACTGGAGATGATCAACAGCTCGTGCTAATTCCTCTCTTTGTACAGCAGGTCTTTGTTCAACACAGCTTCATAGAAAACACACACTGGCTTTCTGGAAACAGACTGATCTTCTGTTTCCAATGGTAAAATTATGATCATGTCTTTATAATTACAATTTTTTGTTATTAAATATACAGTAAGATTTTGAAGAATTTTACACCTTCTTAATCCATTCTGCAGGAATTGAAATTTGAACAGAATACAAATTTGAACAGAAATTCTACTATAGTTTTCCTAACAAAAGCCACTGAGGATTTTAATTCTTTCCTGGGATGGCACTGCCATTCCTTTATCAAATTATTATTTAACTAAATTATACCTGCAGATGAGCATGTGTAACTTACATGATAGTACCTACACTTTCACAATATAAATGGACCTTTCACTATTCAAAACCCTTCTGCATTCAGGGATGTTATCTCCTTTTATATAAAAGTTATCTGTTGCTCTTTTGAGCTGTATGTAGGAGTAAACACTCATGCTCCTACCAGAGCTGGAGGCTTTCATCATTCAAAGTGCAGTCCTTACCTCACCATGGGTGTCCTGAAAATGCACTTCTATATATTCTGGAGGCAAGGCAGGAATATTAAGAGCAGACTGAGAGACAGGAGGTACAGAATGAGTAAGTGAAGGTTCGGTGTCTCTTGCTGAAGCCACAAGATGGACGTCAACCCATTTCTCTGGCAGAACATCAGAACTCCCCACGCTTTCATCTTCTAGCTTCAAGTTCTGTACGTCTGAGCTTAAGCTTAGATCATGCCCAATGTGTGGGGCGGCAGAGAGGGAGTTAGCAACAGCATTGCTGCTCATGCCTTCTTTTTCTTTCTGCAGCTGAAGTGCTTCCTTGAGGGCAAGCCAAAGGCCATCAATCCAAGGATCGACCACTAGTTCCAAACTGGGGAGGGAGAAGGGGGGGGGCGGGGGCGGAAAAGAGAAAGGAATTATTGACTTGTGCATGACTTACTAGACTGTTAATTTGCAAATAATAAAAAGACCACAAAAAGCTAAAACCACTATTCATTTTCCATTCTTCATATAGATCTGCAGCTGTTACCAAGACAACTTCTTTTGTTTTACAAAAATATATTCATTTAGTTATTACCACTAGGTAAATTTACAGAATATGATGTGTTATGCTGAATTTTATGACAGGAAGCTGAAGGGATACTAACAAAATATTCAACCTTTCACCATGCAACAGCAACATCAATAGGTTGCACTAATGTTCCATTTTTATTATTTTAGAACAGAGTATGTTTTATCATTATGGCAATATTTGTGTTCAATTGTCTCATATCATCATGCACAGAACCGATATAATTTGCAGTTCAAAATAAATAGGCCAAGACTGCAGCCTACTGGCCAGGAAGAGCAACAGAACAGGAAGGGAATTTTCTTTATAATTTTTTCTTAATAATTTATCTACAGCAGTAAAGAAAACCTTCTGACATAAAGGCTCTATAGTGATTAGTAAAAAAATTAAATAAAAAAACCACAGAACATTGTAGGGTTTCCCTAAAGCAGCTATACTGCAAGATGTGAGCATGTAAGTCTGAAGTGTGTGTAGAAAGAGATCCTATCACAGAGTACCACACACACTGAGAACTGTGTTTATTTTCATTTGCTTCAGTTAATACACTAACTTGTTTACAGCCCTCCACTTACTCTGAATTACTTCATTTCTAGAACTCCTAAAATACTCTCTATTTTTCCAGGCATTACAGATGTTTGCTCACACTTTGAAAATGCAACTTTATTTGATGGCAGTTGAGATTGAAAAGGCATACTGTGTTCAGACAGGAGTCATTCCTATGAGGTGCTGAGTATTCAGGTTCAACTGATTTCAGAGTTCAGAAAGTTTAGCAAAACTCACATGTTAATTACTGCATCTAGAAGAAATAAAATCCAAACTCATTCAGCTCTTACCCTACACAATCATCTGCTAATCCTGTGTCATAGAAGTGCTGGGCACCAAGTTCTTGAAGTCTTCGGTCCACTGTCTTTCCACCATTACAAAAGAACGTGTACTCCGAATCACCCAGACCTGGCAAACCCAAGGAAAGAGGCATCATGTCAATCAGCCAGCCACCCAGGCTACACAGCCAAAAATCTGCAGAGACAGCACAGAACTGTCTTGCAAGCAAACAGGAGAATCTGATACAGCAAAAACATACTACCAGGACACTTAGGGTCATCCAAAAGAAAAACTGAGAAACGTGTTTTTCCCAAAGTAGAGCTGAAAAGGTGGTTCCTCCTTCCCAAATGTAAAGATGCCATTTCTCTGAATACATTTTCAATATTTTACATCTCAGAAGAATTTTGTTTAAGTTTGAGGCTTTTAAAAAAATACAAAACCCTTCCTACAGGAAACAGGTAAGGAACTGAAATAATTAAAAAGAGTGAAACTGGTAAACTGTATGTGAATTACCAAAAGAAATTATCTCATTTTCAGGTTAAAATCATTAATCTATTGTCAACAACATAAAAGAGAAAGTATTAAAAGTAATTAAAAAATATCTGAACCTCAAAAAAACACCACCCAAAACCCAGCACCCCAGGAGTGATTTTAAACAATACAAAGTGAGAAATGTAGGACAATGTACATAAGGGAATCTGGTCCAACATCCTCTTCTCCAGAAACTGGAGATTTCTCTGTAAATCTCATTTTCACTGCAATGGATTTTCTGGCCTTTAACAGTCATGAAGATGTTCTGTTAGAAGATGATGATCTTTGTAATCAGTTGAACAGTCAGTGGACTCAAGAGGTATGTAAGGTCTGATACTTTAAAAGGTCAACTAAACCACTGACCCACCCTAAAAGTATTGAGCCGCATATACCTTATCCTTAATCAGATGCTTATCTAACAATCCCAACGATGACTGATTAGGTAATGCTCACTGTAAGCAATCCATACAACTCCTACCTATAATTTTTCAGAAACTGACCCTTTCTTGTGTGTAATTTCAAACCACTAGATCCTTCTCATTCCTACCAAGCAAAGGGCTATTCCTTCTGAAGTGGGGAACAAGATAAATACTAGTTGGTCAGCAACCAGAAGTTGTTCAGGATGTGCAAAGTTCCACCTAAAGGACTACAGTGTTAGCACACTTGTGATACCTCAGGAGAAACAACTGGTCTCTGAGAAGGGACTGATAAAGAGGAAGAGGGAGGAAGAAGGACAGGAAGCACCTCAAGTCTGTAGAACCAGCTCTGTAGCTTTGTTTGAAAGACAAAGCTAAAGCTCACCAAAAGGACCTGCAAGGAAGAGGAGTAAATGAAGTAAGTGGCCATCAAATGTCTTTGAAGCCCACTGAGAGACTGTAATGTGCATACGGAGCATGTGATAACTGGGTTCTCATAATGTAAAACAAACAATTTCTTGGAAACCCTATGAACATGCATACATGTCCTGTATAAAAGCTGTGTGACTGACCAGTTACAGCACCCACATGAGGAGGAGCAATCGATCCCGTGCTCCCCAGTGCCACAATACAGAATACCTGCTCCACAGTCACCAAGGCTACTGAGTTTTGATTTCGGCTTTTCACAGCGTCACTTTGTCCTTTGTAACAGCTTTATTTTTTTATTTTAAAATGTTTTAAAAATATTTCTGTTCCCTCTCAAGTACCATACTTAGAAAGAAAACCTCACTGGGCCAGCTGAAATGGATACCATTTTAAGACTGGTAACTTTTTAGACTAGAATCACAAAACGTAACTTAGCTACTATAGTAATACAAGCTAGAATAAAAATCAGTATTAATATGATGCTTAAATTCGTATATGCATACATGCATTCAGTCAGCTATGAAAAGCATAACCACTTCACAAACTGCAATGTGTAATGCAGCAATAGCATTAACATCTCAAAATGTTACATAATTCCAATGCATACATTTCAGCCTTTGACATTACATATCCACTAGAAATTGCATTCTAGTCCTTTCTCACTAGAAATCTACAAGTTTCCTCACTCATATCCATCAAAGTTGACAGGTAAAAATAACCTAGGTCAATCAGAACTTTTGGTGTTTGTTAAAATACAATCCGAAAACTCAGCAAACTGACCTTACCATAAGCTCAAGATAGATCAGATGCATTTTGCCAGATCTGTATTCTATATACGAATCTTTAACCCTGTTGATCTTCTGCTGAGTATAATGTTCAAAATTTTTTTAAAAAAAAGTAAATTTGAAGGGATAAGATGATCTTAAAACCTTATTTAAGAACATTTTATACTGCCCTTCCCTCTGTATAGAAAAATGCCCTATTACTTGCAAAGTCAAGTAAACTTATCTAGTCTATAGAGACTTGACAAGAAATTAAAACTTCACGATTACAGACAGCTTACATTTTGTCTATGCAAAGAAAATTAAACAATAAAAAAGTTAAATTGGTAGCTTACATTCAGATCATTTCTGCGACACTTTTCCTTTATTGCTCATAGAAGACCACAAAAAAAGCAGTTTATGTTATAAAAATAAATATTTTATAAACACTTTAAAAAGCCCCCAAGCAACTTATTCACAAGTAAAAAATATAAAAAAATTATTCACTGAAAATCAAGTGCTGCAATAATACAGAAAGTACTAAATCACCTAGCAATCCATACTGGAGATGTGCAAAATGATCAGGTAGCAAGGTCGTGTCTTGAATTTTCTTTACAAACTTCCGGGCAGTGTCTGGTGGGTCTCCAGTACCAGTAGTGGAAATAACAATGACAACTGGATCCTTTTCTGTTTCCAGGTTATACTACAAGTAACAGAACAAGTAAGTTACAAGGTGCCATTTGATACCGATTTGTAGCCTTAGAGATTCTCTTTCACCCTTCCTTTTCTCAAAGGTAGGCAGAAAAATGTTTAATCTCACCCTACCTGTATTATACCACAGAAACTCTTCTAAGTCATTCTGGGGATGCAATTTATAATCTTGGTTGGAGTTTTCAAGACCAGACTAAGGAACCTGCTCTGACCTCTGCTGACCCTGCTGCAAGATGACCTCATGAAGCCCCTTCCAACATGAATTATCCTATGATCTAGTACATAAAAGTCAAAGTGTGGCATTTTTAGCAGGCTTGTACCCACATGAAGAATACTTCACAACTTCACTCAGACAGCTTAAATACACCACTCATACAGTATTTGCTTTGTCAAGTAGAAAAAATATTTTTGTATATATGATCACGACCAGGTTGTAATCCTGACAATTTCACACAGATAACTGGGGTGTAACCGTAAATCCAGGGGGATCATTTCTGAGTTCTACTAGGGATTATTTGGTTCTAGTAACTTCCATATTACATCTGTCTTTGACACAAAAAAAGCCCTGTGCTTTAGGGGGACTTAAGGTAGCTCTGAACAGAGACAATCAGTCACCGTGCTCTATAGTTTGATTCATTCTGGCCCCTACATCCTGTCCTCAATTCATTTCTCCTCCTTTTACTAATACTAATCTTTTACATTGCCTGTGATTTTATGGGGGCTGCTTCCATTATACGAGGTAAAAAAAACTTGCCTATATTTGGGATTGTGCATCAGTTCCATAAATTCAGGTCTCATGCATCCATGTATTACTTCTCAGGTAAAAACTGCTCTGTTTCTTTGACGATTCCAGCTTCCCAGGGATGGTGGGCTGCAGCCCTGTGCTAGGCCGCAGCCTGTCAGGTCACCGGCCTAACATGCTCTTTCATGACAGCCCTGCAGGATACTGTTTTCAAATCACACGGACAGCTAGTGACCTATGTGAAATGCAGCACCACAGAATCACAGATTCCTTGTTTGGGAGTGACCTCTGGAGGTCACCTAGTCCCATTCCATGCTCTAAGTGGACTAATTGCCAACGCTGCATTACGTCAGCCGTGACGCTGGCTGAATTTTGAAAACTTCTAAGGGTAGAGATTTCACTTGCCTGGGCAGTCTCCTCCACCCAGAACTTCTCCATCAGTGTCAAATCTGAGTTTATCAGTGGATTTTGCCTCTGGTTTTAGTGTCTCCTCCTGCCAAGATGAGTTTGGCTCAAGTAGGCTGCTACGAGGTCACTCATTAGCCTTTTTTGCCAACATAAGCAACCCAAGCTCCTTTTACTGCTCCTTGCAGTTTTCAGTTTAAACTCTCTTCCAGCATTCCAAGCTTAATAAAATTGTAGGATTATGAGAAAATCCAGAGATTGCAAGAGATGTTATGTTTCATTTCAAGCAGTTTCAAGACTGCAATTCAAAACTTCAAGAGCTTGACGAGTTGTGTTCTAAATACTTCATTCCCTAAATCTTTCAAACTTTATTCCTTCATCAAGCCATGTAAAATGTTGCCCCTTACACCTCCAAAACAAAAAGGTTAGGAACATAAAGAACCAGTATCAAGGGGGCTTGCTGTTGTCATTTTTGCTAAAACCTTCTTGAGAACCTGAGAGCAGTTGCACAGAGCAACTTAAATTACCACCTAGAACGGTGTCCTGCCTCTGGCAGTGACCGGTAGCAGGTGCCTAGAGCAGTTTAAGATAAGAAAGTACAAACAGATATTCCCCAAGTACTTTTCCAGACTTCAGTGAGTTGTGGTCCAGGGACGTTCCAAACAGAGGTTTTGTCTTTTACAAGTTCAGGCAAACTCCAAGTACCCACAAATTTTCCAGACTACCAAAACTGAACTGCAAGTTGTATAAAAAAAGGCCCTTAAGGGTCCTGATGCAGTAACATAGATTTTCAAAACTTCCACAATGATTTACTAAGTACAAATACAGAAGCTTTTGCAGTGCATTGTCATAGGAGACTTGCATTTACAAACAAAAGTAAGTTCTTCAAGTAAAAAAAGGCAGGGTCTTTTTCATTAAAAAAAAAGATACAAACTCAAAAAGTAAAATGTGATGTATTACAACAGAGGTACAAGTTCACTAAATTCTTGCTTGTTCCACTACACATTCTCCTCTGCAAAATATTAGAAGTCAAACATTTGGCAACAGAGGTTCTGTGTTAGTTTATGTCAATTATTGGGAGGTCTGATACACCATTAGACTAAGAACCTTACACAACTACGTACTTTTTTTTACTCTACCTTCCACTTTTTCCTGTATCTTTAGTGTTACATCTTTGTCCCAGTCTTTCTCTTTTCTTCAAATGTACTCTTGTGACAGCAATGCCACAAAACAGCACCGAACAGAGTGTTCAAGCTGTGAATGGCAGCTGAAGAAAGAGGATGGGATCAGACACCCAGATATGTCTTATCTAGAATAATATATTATCATAGCAAATGTCCTTATACGATAACTCATCTAAGTCTGACTACATGCACTGTGATCCAACACGAACTTCATTTAGACTCCTATTTTACTGTTCCTACCTCACTTCCACTTCAGTCTTTCATCAAGCACAAAAAGCAATCACAGTAACCAACCAAAGATTTATGACCTTTTCTCACCTCTGCGAGTATAAGTGAGACCCTACTTGAAAATAGCCAGTGGTTTCGAGACTTGAGCAATATCTGACCATTTATTTTTCTAAGGCAACAGGATCACATTATGACTATTGAACTCTGTAGCACCGATTCCATTCACAGACCTTTACAGAATTCCCACTAAGTGATGACTAAAGTAGGTGTAAGAGGGGAAACTCAATCCATCTCACTCCTACCAGCTTGATGCCAGTGCCACCAACAGATGCCCAGAGCAGGGAGAAGGATCAAAGGTCAGCAGGAGTTGTGATCAACAGCTTGATGTCCAAGTGGAGCTCAGTGACAAGTGGTGTTCCTCAGAGACTGGTACTGGGACCAGCACTGTTTAACAACTTTGTCATAGACACAGGCAATGGGAGTGTGCTCTCAGGAAGTTTGCTGACAACACCAAGCTGTGTGGTGCAGTCAACACACTGGAGAGAAAGCCTACAAGAAAGCTGGTTAGGGAGTTCTATAAGGGCATACGTTGATCAGACAAGGGGTACTGGCTTTAAGCTGAAGGAGAGCAGGTTTAGGTTAGACATTATGAAAAAATTCCTCACTGTGAGGGTGGAGAGACACTGGCACTAGTTGTCCACAGAAGCTGTAGAAGCCCCCTCGCTGGGGATATTCAAGGCCAGGTTGGATGGTGCTTTGGGCAACCTGGTCTAGTGGAGGGTGTCCTGGCCCACAGCAGGGGGTTGGAAATAGATGGTCTCTAAGATCCCTTCCAGCCCAAAACCATTTTGTGATTCTATAATAAAGGTGTGAAAAATACCCAACAGCTGCATAAACACAAGTCTTCTAACTGAAAGTTATGGACAAAACAGAAGCCTCTTACTTCCTCACCTATAGCATACACACAGACCTCTCTGAACTGCGCACGTTGTGGAATAAACTCTCAGATCGAACATGCTAAAAAGACTTCACAAGAGGCTCCACAAAATTCAAGCAAACTCTTGCTCCAGTATGTTTTCACACTGTGACTCCAACTCCTCAGTTACACCTGAGGTTCTAGAAGATCTCTTTATTTACAGTAAAAGGTAAGGAAGAGTGCAAGCGATGAATTCTACAAAGTGCTTTTTCCTTGATACCCCATTCTCAGATTCTCAATTCAGTGCACCTTTCCACCTCATCAGTAACTCACAGGTCTGAGCTATCTTGCCAAATTTGACAAAAGAGATTTATTCAAGTGGCAGGCCAATAACAGGGCCAGAAATATCCTGCCTACTACCTTCCTGAAACTAATCTCCGAACCTGTCAAATGCAGAAGAAATTAAATGGAAGAATATAAGGAGAATCTTCACATTCCCTGCTGGCTGCATTAAAGCGTCTCTCTAACACTCCACTACATACTCAGTGAACATTCACTCATGAGCAGACATCCAGCTACCCAACATGTAGTGTATCCCCAAGAGAGAAACTCGCTAAAAAGGAAACTAAATTATGTTTTATAAACTTCTCATATTTTCAAGTGCATGAAAAAAAACTTGTCTAGGTGTTATTTTCTGTTCACCTCATATGAATCACAGAATCACAAGGTTGGAAAAGACCTTTAAGATCATCAAGTCCAACTGCTCCTGTCCTAATCTAAACCATATCCCTAAGTACCTCATCTACCCTTTTTTTAAACTCATCCAGGGATGGTGACTTAACCCCCTCCCTGAGCAGCCTGTTCCAGGCCTTGATGACTCTTTCAGTGAAAAATTGCTTCCTAACATTTTCCTAACATGAAGCATCAGGCTATCAACTATTGTTTGTTTTTTTTAAATGTTTCTGAGAACCTACAGTTCAAAGTATTTTGTGAAGGAAATTACAGTCAACAGTTTTCAGACCCTTACACTTGGGTAACGGCAAGTAATAAAAAGCTACTTCCTTGCTCCGGCCAAACTTGTAATTTCTTTCTAGAACATGGGTTGAGCATATCCAGTGTGAACTGACACGAGTGCATATGCTAAGTAACGCAGAAAGACTTGGCAAAAGTCTCATGGGTCACACTGAACCCCACAGTTAACACAGGGCCTCAATGCAACACAAAAAAATGTGTAATTTCTAACAACAGGAGAGCTCACCATTAAATACAGAATTCAATCACCACTGCACACATAAATAGTTTTCAAGAAGTCACTACACAGTTCCTAAAGAGATCAAAGATACGTTCATTTACTGTTCTAATAAGAAAATTCCCAAGAAAGATGTACCTTTGGCAGAAGGCTATGGAAGGTCAATGAATTTTGGTCCAAATTATTGATTCCTAAGAAACAAAAATGTCAAACTAGATGCCATATTTTAGGTTGGATGCATGTGCTCAGCCTTCACAATTATTAACAACCACCACGAAGCACATGAAGAAAAAATGCAGCTCTTAAATACCTATTTTTCAAAACAGCATCGAGAATCTCACCTTGTCCATTTCACTTATACAGTGCATATCAGCTTCAAGTCCACGGGCACCTGCTTGCTGCCATATTTCCTCAGCTATGGCTTTTGCCTGCCCCTTTTGTGTTGCATAGAGGAGCAAAAACCTCCTTTTTAAATCACAGCACATTTCCCAAAACAGAGCACTTTTTTTTTTTAAAGACACTGCAAGGGAAAACAAGAAGGGAAAAAAGTTAATTTACTGCATGCAGAACCACAATATTTTGCTTTGCTTATTAGATTAAAAAGAGATACTTTAGAGCATAACTGTATTGGTGCTTAACTTGGAAACTAAGCATCTACTTTGAAGAGAAGTTTTTTCTTATAACCAGGACGTATAGTCCAGGTTGTAAAGGACTCATGGTACTGGCCAAGTGTGCTGTGCTGCCATGATGTTGCATTAACGCTGTGATAATCCCAGTATCAAGAATCTCATTTGCAAATAATAAAATAGAGAGACTAGTTCCATGAAAATGTAACTTATGTAATAAAAATAATACATATTTTCCACTTCAAGCCAGTGACTGCTTTGATCAGTTTTCTGAGATGTATTTGAAAACCAAACCAAACATAGACTTGGTGAAGTCAAACTACAACACCCAAATTAATAAAAAAATTCTCAGCTTTTTCTTTTCTGAAATTGGTACCTTTTGCCTGAATGCCTTTACACTTTACTGTCCAGCACACCTGTATTTTAGAGCCCAAACATTTTTGCACTTCATATTTCAAAAAGAAGATTCTTACAGCACTGCAACTACAGAACTGGCTGTGTGGGTTTCTTTCTCCCAAAAATCAGAATCCATCTCAGAGAGATCTGCCGTAGTGTAAAATGTCAGTCCTTACTGAAGTCTTGAAAACAGTGGGATGAGTGAGATGCATATCCTTATCTCATATCCTTATCCAGTCACACACCCCTGTGGAAGTTTGAATGGGAGAAGTTTTCTTTCATGACTTTAACGCAGGCAGAACACAGAGAGACATGCAGAATGTCTCTTGTGCATATATTACAAATGAATCTGTCAATATTTTGTCACTGCTAGGGAGCTGCACTAGAATTCAAATGCCTAGAGTTACAACTGAGTAATTCTCAGTTCCCAACACAAGCTTTTTTCCTAGCCCACGCCCAGTTTGCTCTATGTCACCTACTGCTCCCACACAGATTCAACTACCAAAAGCATCGTGTCCTAGGCACACACACTGATTAATGGAAGTCTGAGACATACCCCTTTTCTCTTACTCTCAAGGGAAAACAAATGTAGCTCAACTGCATAAGAGTACTACAATATATTCATATTTCCCCTCATGGCATTGTGGAAGGTTTCTCCTATTGGAATATTTTTTTAAAGTATATTTGTAAATTAAAAGTGGTAAAACTCAAGTGATAGCTTCTTAAGAGTACAGTACCCGTACCATACATGAACTTCATGAAAAATTTTTAAGCTTCCATTGTATTTTATTCTACTACATCTTCCATTATATTTTTCATTTTAAATTGACTACATTATTACCTAAAAATAGTAATTACCCTAACAGTTGCTTTAAATAAATTAATTTAAATAACTGGTTACAGGTGGATAGAAGATGCATACTCCAAAACAATCCACAAAGTGATTTTTCACTCTCCTTTTCCAAAAGAAATACATTTGATGACACACAAACTACAACGATTCATATCACATTTTAAGCACAGTTTAAATACGCTCAGATCCCTGTAATAATGCAGATTCATCCTAGTCACCTGCAATGCTTTCACCCTAATTGTTCTCGTCAGCAGGTGGCAATGCCTGACTATAAATGGAGAAAAACAATAAAGACAGAGTGGGGTTTCATTATGACTTCTTTCTTGTGCCTCATAAAGGGAGAAAGCTAATTAGTTTTCCACTGGAACCGCATTATAGCACAGAAACTTTCTATAGAGAAAAAGCTGAGGGGTAAGCTGCCAATATTATAGCCAGGGGATCACCAGCAGACTTCAAACAGAAGCGTTAGGTTGGAAATACGTTTAAGATTTGCAGTAGCAGGGGGAGAGAAGAGGGCAACACAAAGAAGAACAGTCACAATGATATCTAAAATAGCCAGATGTTGCCCTTGCAGAACCATGACCTCTGCCTAAGTCAGGCAGAGCAACCTCCCCATAAGACAACACAAGCTGCCGGCGCTCCAGCTTGTAGAGTAACAACAAAGGGTGCAAAAAGTAGCTACCCACAACTTCTGTGCATGTGTATGTACCTGCGGGGAGTTCTCTCACTGGCGTGTGGACTAGTAGGCAGCACAGAGACACAACAGTTAGTGCAACCACGCCTCCCACAGAAGGTGTGTGTGAACAGGAGAATCCATGTGGCCAGAAGAGAGGATCGTGCTCAAGACGCATCCCTCCTCGAGGGAGGACACGAATTGAAGGTTATATTGTTACTATTGATCTTGAATATATAGTTCAAATAACTGGTTAAAGTGTAATTAAGTTAACTGTCTGATAGTCAATTATGTTATCAACAGATCAGTAAACTCCTTTGACCCAGATTTGATCTAAACTACACATGTTCAAGAGTTTCTCCCTCTGAGAGTGTCTTCTCTTCCCTCACCAACCAGAAGAGCTTCATGCACAAACTGATCAAGTGATGCCTGGTAAAAGAAAGGAAAATCAGTCATGCCTACCTGCAGGTGAATGCAATCACAAAGCAGGAACACACATGCACTCAGATGTGCATACTGCACTCACTGCTCTTGCTCTGTTACACTACAGACTCTTCCAAGACGGTATGTCACTCTCTCTTACGTGATGCGAGTTCAACTGAAATAAAGGGGGGAAGATGGCAATTCTTGACTATTGAACTTTCTAGAGAATCTCTCTGACTTTCTAATGTTCATAATATTACACCAACAGCCTTTAACACATTGATGCATTGGTAGTCACACATCAAAAAAAAACCCCAACAAACCAAACCAATGTTCATGCTGGAAAATTGTAGATGAAATTCCCAATTACAACTCATCTGATCCAGTGCTCAGCTGACAGAAAACGAACACTCCACAAAAGGTTAACAGGGACTCCATCAGCTCAGTAGCATGTGGCATGAAGAAGCCACCTAGGATCTTCAGCCACACACTCTCACTGAACCAAATGTACTGACCCCAGTAACAACACAGCTGTACTGCAAGACCAGGGCACTTATTTTATGCAGCTGGCCTATCAAAAACAGCCAAACACGGGGCCATGGACAGGTCAAAACGACAATAAACTTCTGCAGCAGCTTTACACGCTTCTGCGGGGCCTAAAAGCAGGCAATGGGACCATGCCTTCAGAGCCATAGTACCGTTTCTGTGTAATTTCAGCAGTTAGCGACTCGCTCAAAGTCACTTTCACTCTATGACCAAGGCAAATATAAAACCCGTAGAAGCTCCCATAAAGCCACAGGCGAAACCCTCCTCGGCCCCGGACTGACCTCCGGCGCGGAGAAATCTGGCTGCACCAGCGGGCGGTGGGAGAGCTGTCCCTGCAGAAGGGCGGTGGCTTTGGGGAGCCAAAGCCAGGTCTGCACCAGAGGCCCGAACGCCTCCGCTGCAACAGGAGCCTCGCACGGAGCCGCCGGCGGGCCGGGCCGCCCCTCGCTCCCCCACGGCGTCCCTCGGAGCGCGTGCTCGCTGCTAACCTGATGGGCAAGGGGCTACTTTCGCTGCAGGATGCGCTTATGATTGGGGACAAACGCAGCTCCCGAAGCACTGTCGCTCTGCGCTGGGCCTCCGGTGACAGCGAGGAGGAGACCGGGACGTGGTCAGCAGGACCCTGCGGGGGGAAGTGGTGGCTTTCGGCACCCGGAGATACCCGCTGGGAAAGAGCCGGAAGCTCCCGTCAGCCCCAGCGCTGCCCGTCATGGCGGCGGAGGTGAGGCTCCCTGTGCTCCCGAATCTCCAACGGCGGAGGGAGGAAGAGGACGCAGGGAGAGCGACGCCCCGGCCTGTGGCAGGCAGCAGTAGGCGCTGGGGTGGGAGGGACGCACCTCGGCCGCTAGCGGCTTTTCGAGCCCTGCCCGTCCCTCGCCGCTCTCGGCAGAGGGAAGCGTGGGGCCCGTGAGATGGAGGTGGCGGACAGGCCCAGCCGGGGCGGCTTAGCGGAGGGCGCGTTCACCCGTCGCCCCCGGCTTTGCGGCTGCGAGCCCCGCTGGGCCTGCCTCAGCCGCGGGTAACGGCGGTGTGCCCCCCTGCTGCCCCGTGCCCCCGGCCCGAGAGGGAAACGAGAAGCACTGTCTTGCGGTTCCCTCGTGGGGAAGCGTCCCCGCCGCGGCGTCCTTAGGGAGACACGGGCAGGAATGCGCTGCTGCCTGGCACGCAGGGCTCAGTGCTCGCAGGAGTTTCAGCTTTTTGTGTTGCCTTGCACTGGTGGCCGTGGGAGAGAGGTCAGCCCAGCTGCTACAAGTGAGGTTTTTGCTGCATTTTAATGACACTTATGCTGTTTTCCAAGCTGTGTATTTACATGTATTTTTCTTCCTCTAGGTATCTTTTGAGAAACCACTTGGCCCAGTATGGCTTTGATTAGCCAGAAAGGTTTCCAGTTATATTCATCCAGCACACCAGCCAGCCGGTCCATCTTGATGACCCTAAGCAAAAAGTTGAGCTTTACCAGTGGGCAGCGAAAGCCCCTGAACTGTAGCTCTGTAGCCATGAGGATGCTGTGTTTGAAAGATAAAGCTCAATATATGTTCTGTAGAAAAAAGTACGTACAACTGCGGATACAGTCTCTTTCTGTTAATGAAACTGAACATCTTTGCAGAGATACCAGGAGCAGTCCCAGTGCTGATAACAAGTGGATGGATGAACAACTGTTTTTCAGAAAGTTGAACAGCCTTTGCACATCGAAAGAGATTTTTGACTTTCTTAGCTCTCTGACAGTCATGTCTGATACTATGGCATCAGAAGCCCTGCAAAGGATTTCGGAAGTTGAGGTGGATGACAGTGGTCTGAAAAACCCTGAAGGAGTGTTGGAAAATGAAATTTTCAGGGCGTTATGCTTCCAGTTTGAATTTGAGTCTTCAAAACTCTCTAACACTGGGCTGCTGAAGGCATTGCAAGCTTTGATAAAACTACATATAGATCCCCAGAGTACGCTGATGGCAAACCTGCTTTTGGAGAGCAAGGAACGGCTCGGTAAAGGACAGCTGAGTGTTAAAAATCTGTGCGTTCTTGGGGAGAGTTTGCTCAAGTTGGAAGGCTCGAGTTGTGAGACCCTGGAACAAATTGTGAACCACACGCAAGAAACAGATGTTGAGAAGTGGAGTCCTAGGGAAATGGTGATGGTTTATAAGATGCTGCAGGTGACTGCCAAGAAAAGGGAACGATACCAAGACTTGTTAAACAGAATGAACAGGGTCACATTAGCCATGGTTTCCCAGCTAAACCCGAAGTTCACAAGTGCAATACTGAATTCGCTGGTTGTTCTTCATCAGACTCAGACAGTTCCCCTAGTGACAGCACTGTGTAAGCATTCTGTGAAGCACATTCCATATTTCACAGGTGATGAACTGGTAAATGTGCTGGAAGCCTTCCTGTACTTTGGGCATCGTGAACAGACTTTTACAGAGGTGCTGGAAACACACGTTCCCGAGTCCATCTTCACCATGCACCCTCAAACAGTCAGCAAAGTCATGCAGTATTGCTGCCGAAAGATGATCCTTTCGAAGCCCATCTTTGATGCAGTGGCAGAAGATTTCATTTCCAATGCTGACAGTTTTTCCACCGACCAGATTGCTGAGTATATCATACCGTTTGGGACTCTTAACTATCTCCCTCCAAGTGCTTCTTCCTTCTTTAGGAAGCTTGAAACTGTACTGCATACTCGCTTCAGTCACTTCCAGCCTCACACCTTGCTGAACCTGCTGCATTCGTGTGTCCTTATTCAACGTTATCCAGTAAATTTTCTGCCAAAAATATTTAGTCCCTATTTTCTGCAACAGCTTCAAGGTAAGGAGCAAGCTGTGTTTCTTTTGCTACGTTCTGCATTTCTTTCTACTGGTGGGCCTCTTGTCCAGAACTCACTTGTTATCCATGACCTCTGTCAAATCAACAATTACCTGTTAAGGTGACTGCACAATAGCAATGAGGAGGCTGAAGACTGTTGCTTCCTTGTCACAGTTGCAGTTGTCTTTCAGTTTATATTGTTTAGGGGAGTTTGAAAATTGCCCTGTACAACCTTAAAAAGAGATTTGAAATCACTTTAAAAATTTTATTTCAGTTAATCCTTCAGCTTTTATAAAACATACTGACCCTTTGGTTTCCCCCATGTTTGTCTCACGTGGTTTGAAATGGTAAGTTGTTCCATACAGGAAATGTGTTACTTTTACATCTGTGCCCATGCAGGGACTGAAGTGAACACTCAACACTGAAGTGAGCCTATGTTACTATGACCTAAAGTGGTAAATTTTGTTAATGACAGTGATACTTGGAATGATGTATGAGAAATGTAAAATATACTTTAGTGATTCTGGGTTCATTTTTCCCTAAATTGTTGCATGGTAATGACAGCCACATGAGGGATGTGTCATAAAGGCAGAACACTGGAGAATGAGTGCTGAGACTTTAATTCTGTGCATAGCTGTCCATTTGCCTGGGGGCCTTGGGAATTCATTCCACTTTGCTGTATCTTTTTCCTTCCTCACAGTTGTTTGCTTTGATTATTTGGATCTCGTACTCCTTAGGGTTGGGACAGGCTCTTAGGCATTTTACTCAGGGGCTAGCCCAGGGGAGGACATATTTCAAAAAATGAACAGAAATAGTAGCAATACTGATTGTGGAGCTAAAATAATTACCTTCTGCTTCTGCACTGCTGGTTAGATTTAAGATTTCGTTGCCCATCTTTTTAAAGGTTAAGTCCCCTGTGACTTTGCATGATCCTTATTTCTGGATATCTTTCTAAGCATCCAGACCACACTCTTTCTGTGGCTCTAAGGGTAAGGTAGGCAATTACAGTTGTTAGAAAACCTTTAGCATTGGTACCAAATCATAATATGCAAGAATAATTACAATAATTGTTCAGCAACTTACTTATAATTGTGTTACTAGTTTGCTTACCTATTACTACAGAAATAATTGTTGTATTTAATAAATAGGCTAAAAATCCTTGTAAACTTTGGTCAGGAATAGTACAAATTCTCTCTAGAAGTCAGGGGAAGCATAGCATTGGGACAAAAAGAATTTAAATTACTACTATTGATAAAAATGTTATGATTCTACACCCAGACTTTGTAAAACTCGGACAGTACAAAATGTTATGCCTTATGATTCAAATAAGGTCCATGTAATCGGACATAAGTGAATCCAGGGCTTTATTCCTTACCTTCTGTCAGGCTGCTCTGAGTCCAGCTTTTCAGGTGGGGGTAAGGTAGAACTGGGCATGGACTTCTGCTGTCACCTCTACTCTTATGTTCCTTCAGGATAACAGTTATTGTATTATATTCTTGCTTCCAGCTTGTTTGTGTTTCTCTGTCATAGTGTATTATGATCAGCTTGTGAAAGCTGGAAAGAGCGAGTGGGTAAGGTTGAAAAATTAATTCATAGTGTGTAATTGTTGGCTTAATTAAAAGAGAAGTGAAGTCTGAAACAGTAAAATGTAACAGCATCATAAATGTGAGCAGTTAAGGATAGGCTGGTATGGGGTTTTTTTAATTATCTATGCTCGCATATGTTTTAACCAGGCACATAAAGATTGGTGTGTTGTCTTGACTTTTAAATTACTTTTAATCTAGAGTCTGATGCAGTTATGTGATGCATCTTCCCACTGACGTCCTGTCTGCCAACTCCACTCCTCTGGGGGAGGCTTCCTGTGCCCATCTTTGTTCCTTGCCCTGAGCTCCTTCTCCTTTCCACCTGTAAACGATGAGCACTGCAGTCCCATCCTTGGCCCTGTGTCTGACCATACTGAGGAAAGCATTATGAAATTTTCAAATTTACCCCATGGCTTATCCCATCTTGCTTAGGAGATCTCAGAGTCTGCTCACCCACTGCTTCCAAGACTGTTTTGTCTCTAAAGGCTGCCTTCACCTAATTGTTAGGGTTTTTTTCCCTGGCAAGTTTCTGAATGGCTGTCACATCCACCATGTGGTAGCCTGTTCTTCGCTGTAGCAATTACATAAGCCAACACTCTTGGACACAAACCTACTATGAACAAATCAGCTGTAAGTTACAGATTTTTAAATAATTCAGTGTTAGAGAGTAAAGCGTATTTAGTGGCATTATAGGGACACATGTAAGCTATGCCATATAGTCGAGTGACCGCTTTAGATCCCAGCTAAGATTGCTCTGTTAATAAAATTGAGTGGAAGGTCAAGTTTTCCAAGTGGTTGTGGAGGCTGGCCGCTCAATTTTTAGCTGTTCAACATAAAATACCTTAAAAGGTTGATTTTTAGGAAGCAGATATTACTTGTATCATGTCTTTTAAAGTTCTCAAGCTGCTACTTTGAAAATGAGAAACCTCATAGTACCAGTTATCTTGTGTATGTTCATTAAAGTAGTATAAAGGTATTCTATGAGAAGGGTCAAGGTATGGAGCAGGAACATGAGGAAGTGACCTGCATGATCAGCATCTTCCACTACACAGGGATTTTACCATTCTGTAATAATGGATAACATGGAATAGTCTTCAAGTATACACTTGTACATAGATCTCCAGAAAATGTTCAGTATTATCTGCTACTTTCAGGTTAAAAAATAAAAGTAAAAATTAGTGAAACAGTGAGATCCTGGGATTATAACTTGGGGAGAAGGGGTTGTAGGAAGAAGGAAATGGGCTATGTCTATAAGACCTCAACTCAGACTTGCTTCTTCTTGTAGGACATCTTGCATCTTTCAGATCTTCTGGAATTTTTTTTGTGAAAGACTATAAACTAAGATCTTGCTAGTTGTATTTTTTTATATTGTTATTTCTGTAAATCATTTCCTCGTTTTTCTAACTATGTCATTTCACAACTGATCTTTCTGTTCATTCAAACAATGATCAAATAGCTTCTCTGTGTGATAAACTGAATAGCTTTTCCTAACTTGTGTACGATGGTTTGTGTAAAGGTACTTTTCTAAAGGTACACCTGAAAGCCTGAATATTTTTGTTTCAGCTCAGCCACCTGGTTTGGACAGAATTGCTACCTCCCAGCTAACCCAGCTTTTCCTCACTGTTACCCTGGAGTGCCCGTCTTATGAGGTATGGTATGTATGAAACCAGAACTGGTGTTAGCGATCAGTGATAAGGTCACTGGGGCCCTGTTGATAATTAGTTGAAGACTCTTCCTCATAAAAACATTGGAATTGTCTGAAATTGTTTTGGTTTTTTTTTTCTTGGTGAAAGCATGAAACAAACTTGTTTGATTGACTTCATATATTTTTATGTTTGACAGAACTGACTAGCTCTAAGCTAAAGTACTTTTTGAGTATTTCCAAGTACTTTTCCGAAACTATTCCTTTTTTATGTTTGACTTGGGAAGTCTTGGAGAACAAGAGAGCAGGTCCTTCGATGCTGGCCTGACTGCAGAAGAATGGAAGCAGTTGTGCATTTCTCATGAGCGATGTGTTCAGCATGAGAGCATGGAAGCTAGCTGAGGATTTTCTAGTGGCTGGGTTTTTTGTTTTGTTTTAAAAATTTCTAGCAGACTATACTTCAGACTGTAAGCCTCTCCATAGACATGGCTTTTGAAATGCACAGCATACATTTTGCTACGCTAATGTGAGGCAATAGTAAAAATGTGACCTCCTTTTTTCTTTTATTTGGTTTTCTGTCACTACGTAGGGTCCCAGACTCCTTCCACAGTATCAGGTAAAGGCCTTTTTCATGCCTCACAGTTCCCTGGATGTTCACCTTCTCAAAAGGGTAAAGACTGGATTACTTTATTTACTGAAAAAAAGAATATATTTTGCATCAGGGGTATCAACACCGTATTTCTATACAGTTGGTAAGTAATGTTTCTGTAAATTGCTTATAAAATGTGTTCTTATGCTGTCAAAACTTCAGGTTTAGTTATTTTCCAGAAATAAAAATCAATTTTATTCCCTTTGCCTGCATTCGAAATTGTGCAAATATGGGAAAAGTAAACTGGGATACAAAACTCTTCAGAATGTTTGAAATGAGGAAACATTATGGGAACTTAAAGTAATAAATGAATTTGCAAAGTGAACAAGAAGCACAGGGAGATAAAAGAGCTGCCATAATACTTGCACAGCCTGTCTGCCTTGAAAATAGCTGCTAACTCATATTCTGTATTTTTACTGTTGGCTTCCATTTCACTTGTTCTGTAAACAGTTTGTGTCATGTAAAGGAAAATGAGGCAATGCCTCTTGCCTCATCTCTCTGCTTTGGTGGTGAGTTGAGCAGGGGAGAGCTGGAGGACTGTCAGCCTTCTGGAGAGGTGGAGGGTTGTCAGCCCCCTGTCCTGCCCAGCTGGGCTGCTCTCCCCTTAGCAAGAGCTGTTGAGCCACAGTGAGTAGGGGTGTGTGGACTGGAAGAGAGGAGTGGGCAAAACAGTGTTTCATGCACCAGGAAAGGAAACTGAAAGGAGGTAGTGATGGGGAAAGATGTGTGCCCAAGAAGGGTGGTGGATAAAGAAGGTGTTGAGAGAAGGGTCTCATGGACCCCATGGACATCGTAGACGTTAAAACCCAAAAAAACCCAACAAGAGAGAGGGATGACTCTAGAATTACTCTGCAGTTCAGCTTCCATGTAAGTTGGCAGGACATAGGTCCCAAGCTCGTGTTTTGCAGATTGACATAATCTATAAAATTAGGGAATTAGTGGCAAAAAGAAAAGGTTTATGGGGGAGACAAAGCGAGCTCTCAGAGTTCCCTCAGAATTCCAGAGATCTAGCAAGACCAGCAAAGTGCCATTTAACACCTGATGGTTATTAGCAGACGTGGAATACAACTTTGCTGTTAGTTATCACTTGTTTGCGTTAAATCGTCTTGCAAGCCTCTGGGATTCAGTATTGCTATTTATATTTTAGTCATTTTCTAAAACAATGAACTGTAAGAGGAGGAGTTTTAGAGTAAATAGTTTATATGGAATGAGTTTTAATGTCACTTCTCTTTTCATTTATCCTAGATATTGAAATTAAATTAGATGAAGAAGGCTTTGTACTGCCCGCTGCCCAGTGCGAGGAGGTGCACAGACGGTAAGAGAATAGAACCAACCACTGGTAAAAAGGTAATGTTGGCAAAGAGCAAAACACCCAGCAAGATTTAGGCTAATTTGGGTTTTGCCATTGACCTCAGCAAAGCTAACTAAGGTTTCCACAGGGAAACCACTGACAAGAGGACAGAGTGGGCAAAATTAACGATCTGCCCTTTTTCCTCATTGTTTGGCCTGACTACAGTGTCAGACAATTAGTCTCTGCCCAGTGACAGTCTGGATCAAAGTGATCCTGATGTGGCTTACAGTAATGTATTTTGATCTTCTGTAATGCCTTTTCCAATTAAACACATGCTAATTCTAGCTGAGCGTATCTGCAAAGGTTTAACAGAGTTAAACCAGTTTGAGTTCACAAGTTTACTTTTGAAAGGAGTCTTGTGTAGTGAGGATATTTGCTACAGGTGCTGCTTTTATTGAAAAATGCATACAAGTTTAAAAATACGTTAAATAAGGATTTTTGGGAGAAACTTTGGATACAGGACTAAGCAGCTTGCCTGTGTGGTATTTGCAGCTGCACTTCCGTGGATAAAGCAGAAGTCTTTGAAAAGGTTATGTTTTCTCCAGCGTAACCTTCACAAGACTTGCAGACTAATACGGGTTCTTTCAAAAATCCCAGGCTTAAATGTTTAAGAATGGGCTTTGATTTGGTTTTTTATTATTTTTGTTTTAACTCCAGCTTTCTTGTGTAAATAAGGACACATTATATTTAGCATACTGAAAATTTAAGCAGTTTTTTTTTGCAGTGGATATGCAAATTTTGGTTAAGTTGATGTCATTTTTATCAATAAGGAGAAGAAAATGAAGTAACAATCCACGATGCTGCCAACCCTCCATACAGGTTTAACTTAAACCACTTTAGCTTAACTTTAACTTAAATTCCAACAGGGTTACAGGTACATTAATAAGTTGAATAAATGTGGCTGCTGAAATGTTTTCAAGCTGAGAGATGTTTTTTGTATGTTTTTCCTTCTAGAAGAATTCACCATACCAATAGTAACATTAAAAATACCAAACTCTTATTAACTTGTACATTAATTTTTGTTCAGAGCATATAAATAAGATTTTCAGCTGAGTTTCACTCAGCTTCAGTCTCTCACCATCCCACCCTTAAATCGAGTGATTTAATGGTCCCCAAATACGTAACTCTCACCCAACACTATCTAGTTCTAGGCAGTGCTAGGGAGGTATTATCTCATCCCTCTTAGGAACAGTAGTAGTCGTAGTGCTTAAAATTACTGATTTACTTACTTATTTGTTTATTTGATGCTACAACTGTGCTTGCTTTTTAGAATTGCCCTCTGCATTGATGGTCAGAATAGATTTTGCTTTAATAGCCACAATCTATTGGGACAAGAAGCTATCAAACAGAGACATCTTCAGTTACTTGGTTATGAAGTTGTGCAGGTAAAGTCCAAAGACAGTGCTTTGCTTTTGCTCTGGCTAACAAGTCAAAAATTATCATTTTATAATGCTTGAAACTGTAGTTGGCATTACTTCCCAAGGCAAGTGTAGTCTTCTCCTTTCTATATTATGTTATCTCAAATGTTTTTTTGCCTTTACCTTACAGAAAAGGAATTTCTGAAACACCCTCATTTGCCTTTTTGAGAGAACATAATATAGAAAGGACCAAAAAAAGGCAAAGGCCTTTTTGAGGGTATTACAGAAATTCCTTTTTATTTCTTTGGATCAATTAGTGTATTTTGCCTGTCTTTTCTGTCAAATAGTGGCTGCTTGAAAAAGTACTTACCTGAAGTGATGAAGGCTCAAATATTAACTTAAAGGAAAATGTTTAAGAATTCAGTAGAAATGGGATTTTTAATTAAATACTTTTTTTAAAAAGGGCTGAATTTGGAGTTTTGAAAGAGGAGTTTAAAAAGTAGCTGCTTTGTATTGTAAACACTGTTTTCACAGCAGAGTGTATCCTTTATTTTACCTGTCAAGCGAAGAGGGCTATTTTTATCTTTAAACACATTTTGGACCAAAAGAGTTACTTTTAGATTTTTGAGTTTGATTCTTTTTTGATTCTTTCCTATTTATAATCGTTTAGTCTAAAGTATAATGGGTATCAGTCTTTGTTTTAGAATAATCTCTATCCAGGTGATTTGTAGATCAATAATACGCTTAGGATCAACGCTTAATTTTAAAACAGACAAATCTTTGCTGTGTAATTGTACATCTGCTTAATAAGCATCAATCTTAGCCAGTTGTTTATGAAAAGGTATTTGCAGCAATCCTTTTTTTTTTTCGTTTTGCTTCCAGATTCCATTTTTTGAGATAGAGAGTCTACAGAGTTGCAGAAAACTGGCAGACTATCTACACAAAAAAATCTTTCCTCACACATACAGACTCAGCTGCTGACACTGGAGCGTAATTCTAAATCACAGGTTGACCTCCTGTACTAGAATGTGTAAATATTGTGTGTGGAAGAACAATTCTGTTTTCTGAATAACTCCAAGATAATTTGAGCTTCGGAATGTGATACCTTCCAATATTTGGAACATTTGACATGTAAAGAGTAATAAAGAGCAGTGTATTTTCTTAAGTTTTGTGTAAGTATTTATTGTAAGTTAAGAGATGCAAGTGCCCAACAGCCAGTGCTGCGTTTCCTTTGTATTTCCACTGGGGCTAACTCAGAACTGCAAGTAGACAGATGTGACTACAGGAGGATCCTGGCTGGTGCTGAATGTACAGAATGTGCCATGCTACCTAACAATCAGGGCTTTTTGTGACAGTGTAAAAAAGAAACTGCAATTTACTCATGGCTGTTGTGTGATTTTAGGTTTTTTAAATTTTTTTTTCCCTCCAAGTGTTCCATAAAGCCAAAATTTGCAGTAGTTGCACAAGCAGGATTTGCTTCTTGCTCATAGTTAAAAGACATAGAGTGCTGTTCACTAAATCGCAGCACCTTGCAGAAAACCAGAGCGTTTCCACCGATTCACTTTGATTTTTTTTTATTTTTTTTTTTAAGCACAACTGTCACAGGACAGTGGCCTTGCACAGCTGTCGCTGTGGGGGCCACCCTGGCTTCTGGCTATGTGCTACTGGTTGTTTTGTCTTTGGTGGCAGTTTGAGCTAAACAGGGCCATCTGTGTGCTCCAGAGTTCCTTGAAGTTTACAGCCTGCCATTCAAGCCTAAACTGCACCTCATCACACTCTGCAGCTCAGAAGAGCTGTGCCCTACACAGTCATTTTTTTCTGTGGGATTATGAATTCTGGCAGAAGGGGGGCACTGAGAACTGAAAGCAGTAACCACGTCAGCTGGGCAGAGCAAGCGTGACCTAACTCAGGTCAGTCTGTTACTTAACAGAGGGAAAAAAACCCCACAGCCCTAGGTCCAAACACATAGTGTGTACCTGAACTGCCACGTAAAACACATGTTCAAGTTGGCTTGTGTATCCTGTCCTGTGTGGAATTATTATTCGTGAGTAGAAAAGCAGAACTCCCAGCATTACCTGGTTTAACTACTATGATTTGATACAAAAGAGGAGAAAGCTTTACCTTCTTGCAGTTTTATGTATTTCACCACTAGGTACAGGACGTGGCCATTTTTCCCTTCCCAGGCTGCTGTTAATTTAGGAGTTGCAGGTGTCTATCAGTCATCCCAATAACCGCTGGAGATCTTCCAATGCACAAATCCAGATCAAAGAATATGTTTTATGTTGTGTCATACTATGCATTCTATTTGTGTCGATTTGTTGCATGTATTAACCCCCTTACTCACAGTACTAGGTCAGCACTGATGGGTGAGGGAGCACCACAAGGTAGTGAGACTATTTCCCGCAGTGTAGTAGGAAGCTCACAGCCCATTGGTAACCTAACAGCTGGCGTGCTAGCAGAAGAGAAATTGAAGAACGACTGAAATGTCTGCAAACGTTACAAGTGAATTCTCCCCGTAATGGTGAGGAAGTGGTCAGGGTGTTCTTTTGATGCTGAGCACTGAAGGGAGAAGTCAACCAGTCAGACCTGAATGAGAAACAAGCTGTAGTTGAAACAACATGTGGTAAGCCTTCAAAAGTGAGGAGGGGTGAGAAGGGACTGAAAGAGAAGGGGGTGACACCAGCAAAGAAATGCAAGAGGAAAACTCAAACTGGGTCGATGCCTTTCACCGCGGTGGAAGTGAGCTGGTAATGCTTGTTTCTCAGGCAGGCCAGAAGGTGGTGGTGTTCTCCAACACATGAGATTTCCCGTTAGGTTTTGGGGTTCTTTTTCAAACACAGATGGTTTGTAAATATAGTAAGACTACTTAGAAGAAGTAATTTGTACTGACTGTCCCAAACTAAAAATAATCCATCTAGAATATGGCTGTAATTCCCCCTTATTCTTCACTGGTGTACACGTGATACCCATTTTTGGAAAAGCACGCTGGTATTGTTAGAAAACATTTCCTTCTCCCTTTGTTCTTAGTGCCATTCCTTTTATTTAATGCTGCTGGATTTGTTTAACGAAGTTATTTATTGCCTCAAGGGATCACAGTGGCTACTGCCCTCTCATCCCCAGCTCCTTGAACACAGAGCCAGTTGCAAGTCATGAACAATGGAGGTAATGCACAGCTCTCCGAACGCGCTGCTGTCTGCGGCGCTTCCCGTGGGCATGCCAGACAAGTGCTGTCGGTTGCCTAATTTACCACTTACCCAGGCCCCAGGTTAAGCAGCTGTGTTCACAAATGATACTGGTTTCCCATGGGTGAGTACCAGACAGAACTCCGGCGTCAGTCATCGCTGTGGACTTGTGGCCCTCGTTCTGCCCGGCTGTCGTTCCTCTCTGAACAGAACTGCCTCAGCTTGAAACACCACTGGCATCGGTGGCTCTTGAGAACCAACCCTATGCGTACATAGCCTGCAGGAGGTACTCCTGCTCCTGAAAGTGCCTTATAATTTCAGTACTGGTTTCAGTGAGAATACAAGGCACCAAATGCTTAAACAGGTTTAGACACTGGCTCTAAACATGCTTTTTAAGTGACTACTGCTCAAATCCTTGTGTCTTTTCCATCCTTTCTACCAAACTGTTTAGTGCTCGTTCTCCTAGTCATTACTACTTTGGTTTTTTTCTTCAGCATTTGACATCGTAGAAATTGAGATGATTTATCTTGTGATGCTATTCAACATACCAATCCCTCAGACACCACTGGTAGAGTGAAGGTCGGATAAATGGCTGGCTGAAATCAGCAAAGCCCAGATTTTCCCTATTTAAATGCTCAGTATCCAGAAGTCCCTTTTAACTTGACTTCCACTTGAAGCCTTCCGAAACTGCTAAGCACTTCTCTAAGTCAGATCATTTCTTTACTTGCCCGTTTATGGGTAAACTTGTCCATTTTGGAAAATCTGGGTTGAGTCCCCATTCCAAGTGTTCTGCTAATGAAATAACACCTAGGGATTTTTTGGCAACGCTGTAAGGATTAAGTCAGTGGCTGCGAACACTCATGAGAGGCAAGCTTGCTTAAATGTTAAGTCTGTGAATAACTGTGTAGAAGCACTGCCTAAAATAGCAGAGAGACAGCTGTTGACCCAACAGGTCTCAGTTCCAATGTTGCTCTTCATGAGATTTTTATGAGCCTGTAAGAAGACATGCATTTGAATTAACATGAGGAAAAGTGCAGCTGCTATTTCTTTTTTTTTTTTTTTTTGCTTTAATCCAAATCATTCTTTTGAACTAAATTGTAGAGAAAAAGGCAAAAGCACCACATTGCTTTTTGATGTGAGGTGGGTTTTTTCCACATAAATGTTGCTGGCAATTACAGGTACAAGAGATTTAGCACCGATCCAAGCTTGGAGAAGGTTTTTCCAATAAGCAGGTGATGCCATTTTTTGTGTAGAATTCTGCCTGTATACAATTAATCCTTGCATGATCTCGGATTGGCTTCTCTATGGGCTTATTTATGCGTCTCCCAAACTCTGAAGATGACAAAACAGCGACTGGTCTTGCCATTTCCTGTGAAAATAGGAAAGTCTCCTTATAACAAAGTCATAGAGTGAATACTTGGCAGATATCCATCACCACTGTGGCCAGGGGCAAAATAGCAGGATTGTGCAGCACCTGCTATATGGATGTATATTTATTTAGCACCCTTACTTTCCATCTCTGACCTATTTTGTTAATGCATATTAATAGGCTGTGAATGTATCATAGATGACAAGATGGTAAGATGCAGAGCTGTGCCATGAGTTACTGCTGACTGACAACCTTTTACACACACAGACACACAGACACACACACACAGAGGCGATTATCATGTGATTACTGGCAAACGAAATGCTACATTACTGGAAAGCAGCACAGATCTTATTTTCCTTCTTGCTTTTCTTGTGTACTGACTTGCATGATTCATTTGACAAACAGGAGAGATTTGTGTCCCCTGTTACAGGAACACCTACTGTACTTGCACAATTCAGTGAAAGTGCTGCATGGGAAAAAAAATCAAAGCATAAAGAAAAACCCTGAGCAATCACTAGTCCATGCAAACTTTCCCTGAAGGACATAAAGGATATACTGCTGTATTTTTGCACAATGAAAGGTTTTGCTAAATATGATTGTAGCTGTAAGATTACAAGAAATAACTGCTCTGCAATGATGGGAAGTGGACTTGGTGAAAAATAACCCGACCAAGAAAAGATTATTTTAAGCTCTTTCTTAGCAAACGGCACTTTAAGTGACTGTGCAATCACTATCTGCAATCTGCAGTTCCTTCCTGCGCTACAGCCATGAGCAGCTCTGGAGTCAGAAGGGAAAGAGGATTTGTTTGTTTTCCTTTCCCTAGCCAAAGGTCTCTGGTTTTATCAGGCTGCTTGCATGTTTGCATGCTGGCTAACACAGCAAGCCTCGGTCCCCGGTGTGTTTGCTTAGCCTTATGATATTAATGATATCTACAAGGAGAATCCAAATGCGGATGTCATGCCACATTTCAGGTGCAAACAAATGACTTTGCTACAACACACTCAAGTCTGAGCCACATCAGTACATTTCCTGCATGGAGGCAAGTGGGAGCTCAGATCAGAGGGGTCTCACAGCAGGGTGGTCAGATGTGAGACATAACCCAACTCAGGGACAAAATCATGAGACAAAGGGAAGATGCTGCAACCCCCCTTTTTTTTTTAAACACCCTCCCCCACCCCCCCCCAAAAAAAAAAAAAACCCCAAATCAACCCCCAAACCCCAAAAAAACCCAAACCCAACAACATCAAAAAACAACCAGAAAAGCCCACTCCAAAATAATCATTCATCCCCAACTCTCCCCCCAACACTTCCTACTTTGCTCCTCCACCCCACTAAAAGCTGTTCTTCAGAACACCAACTTTTAATCCCACCAGAACAAAAACCAAGTCAAGAAGAAAGGCAGGCAAAAAACGAGACCATTTCCTCCCCTGCCTCAGTGGTGGATGAATGTTGAAAACAGGGGGAAATGACAGAATCTTTGTACCAGCAAGGCTCCGCTAACGACACCGGGTTTGCAGTGCTAATGACGGGCCACAGTATGTAATTCTCCTAGCTTGTGTTCCCTCTGAATAAACAAGCCCCAGTTTTCAGCACCCTTGGTAGCCCGGCGCTGACTGTGCACGAGGGCATTTCTTCTGGGTGGGATCAGCTCTCAGCAGACTTCAGATTTCCCCAGCAGCTGGCTGGGAAGCATCCCGCTACACGCCTTCCCAGCGTTGTGATTCCAGCGCCCTTAACGCATGAGATGGGCAATGGCAGTGTGTGCAGGCGCTCTGCTGCAGTCACTGGGCTGCGCGTAGCTAAACCCGGTGTCTGTGACTGCGCTGCTGGATTCCCTGGGTGTACCCTGGCTCTCTGCAGGAGATGAAGGGATTACTTGCAGAGGTTTGGGTTTTTTTCCACTTCAAGGAAAGGAGCATACTGCGGTGGATTCAGCCTGTCTCCTTTCGGTGTTGTGCTAGAAGAGATGTTGATTGTGGCCTTTTTATTTACCATGTTTTCTAAAACAGTAACCCTTACATAAAGTCTGCGTGGGCTGCTGAGGTAATTAAAAAGCAGGAGTTACATCTGCGACCTGCATGCAGTTATGGGGTGAGTCCAGTGTTGGGTGCCTTCACATGCAGGAGGATCATGCTGTAACATTTAACAGCTTGTGGGTCTGATGTGCCTCCCAGCTAGTTAAAGGGCTGGATTAAGGGACATCTCTGCAGGCAGAGTCCCTCGCCTGCACTGCCCTGCAGAGCTGGTTGGAATTCTGGCCCATACGCGTTTGCTTTATAGTAAGCAAACTGGTAGGAAAATAAGTTGTGTTGACACTGAAATGACAAAAGAGCAAAGTAGGAAACCTCAACTCTGCAGTGATACACTGTTTCTACCCAGATTTCCCAGCTGGAGGTTGGGCTTGGTATTGGGGGAAGGGGGTTGGCTTTGTTTTGTTTGAATAAAAAGGCTCATTTTGAATCGAAGCAGGCATTTCCCTGCCTTTTGGCCTCACACGGGTGTGCAGTTGAGTTACTGGGCACGAGCAAGTGATGGCAAAGGGCACTGCTGGAATTCTTTGGGAGCACCCACCGCTCCCTGCCCTGACTGAAGGAATTGAAGGGCATCACAGCTCTGAAATGTCAGGCATATGCAGCTGCTAGTCACAGGAATCACAAGCTGTGGCCTTTGTCCCAAAATCTCAACAGTTTTATTACACAGCAATTATAGTAATTTTGTCTCTCCTTTCCTTCTTCCATCTCTGTCATATATAATCACTGATACAGGCAGCCATTCCTACCCATCTCTTCATGTCCCAGGAACCCATTAAGGTTTCAAGGCTGTTGGCACACAGAGGTTGTACTTCAGTTGATTTCTGACAGCCTCTGCTTCTCTGTGTGTATAAATATAAATATACACACATTTCCGTGTGTAGGTACGTGTATTATTCAGGGGCTGCATGCCAAAATATATATATTTTTATATGCATGCATATATATTACAGTATTTCCATTTTCAAGACAGCTGTTTTAAAACATGGCTGCATACTTCCTTAGCTATTGGGATACACAGAATCACAAGGTTGGAAAAGACCTTTGGGATTATTGAGTCTGACCATACCTATCTGTTACTAAACCATATCTCTGAGCACCTTATCCACCTGTCTTTTAAACACATTCAGGGTCGGTGACTCAACTGCCTCCCTGGGCAGCCTGTTCCACTGCCCGACAACACTTTCAGTGAAGAAATTTTTCCTAATGTCTAATCTGAACCTGCCCGGGGGGCAGCTTGAGGCCATTCCCCCTCATCCTAACACTTGTCACTTGGCTGAAGAGATCAACACCCACCACTCTACAACCTCCTTTCAGGTAGTCGTAGGGAGTGATAAGGTCTCCCCTCAGCCTCCTCTTCTCCAGGCTAAACAGCCCCAAAACAAACACACCAAGCTCATATTCTGCCAGCCTCTAATGCTTTGCCCAGCCTCTTCCAGGAATGTCCGTGGACTTCTGATTGAGCCCCCCCCACTTGATGTGCTTCTGGCAGGGCAATCCAGTGCATGTTTGCGTAACAAACTCAGCAGGATCAGAGACCTGGGCTGTCTCAGCAGATGATAGCGTAGGGAGGGTGGATGTCAGAAGGCAGTGGTAGCATTGGGGCCTCTAAATCCTGTCCTCTCAAGGAGAAGAGTTTTCAAGCATCACAGAAACAGCTGCAGGACGATCCAAACTGCAGGTCTCAAGGGGCACAGACAGCTTGGTGACCCTGGAGCTTTGTTACAGAGGGTTTGCCTTGCTGTCTGTATCTCCTTCCCCACAATTTAACCCACATGTGGCTTGTCACCTGGAAATCTAGAGGATGCCAAAGAGCAGGAGCTAACTCTGGTGTCTTTACTGGCTAATGTTTTCTGCTAAACCTCCAGGCTGAGGACAATGATGTCTTCTTCCCAATTCCTTTGCTAACAGGTAGGGTCCATTTTATAGGGTAAAACAATGCCTGCAGTCTCCAGTTATGTCAAAAAGCATAAAACACCTTTAACAAAGATAATTATGAATTTATCGAAGGGTTACCTCCTCATTAATGTTAAGACCACGACCCTTTGCATGTTCTCTGTCACATCGGTGAAGATACTTGTTGTAACCCTCTGGTCTTTTAAAAATGGCATCATAAGTGGAAACATCTCCTGTCTTGAGAAAAGGTGAAAAAGGACTTATTCACAGTACTGCTTAACTTTACAGGTTACAGAATATACATAGTCAAATCAATACTTAAACTATACATAAAGCATTAGATGATGACAACTGTAACATTACTGAGCTACCATTAGCCAGGTTAGGTCATTCCTTTGGGAGAGTCACATCATACGGCATATGACGCGTGCTATCTTTTCAAAGTCTACTCAGCTCTGAAATGTGATGTTTTAACTCAATTTTTCCCCATAATCTGTTGTAACTTTTGGAAATTTATCTGCTTTATTTGTTTTACTTCCTTCTGAAGTTCATAAATTTGTCAAATGATCTGGCACTGTACTGTAAAAGGAAAACAGGAGGTTTCAGAACATGTTTGGCATGAACAAGGCAAAGGTCCTGTCATTGAATCACCATTCCATTTCTGATTAAAGCAGAACTGAGGAGAGTTCAGAAATGTGCCACAGTGGTAATCCTGTGATCCAGAAGCATCGTATGTAACCACCACACATCAAAATGTGTCACACCTTAAGCCAGAATATCACTGTATTTATAAGGCCTTTTGACACAGTTGCACCCAAATAAGCAATCTAAAAGATCACATCTACTAAAAAACGCGATCATGAAATCCAGTCAGGGAGTTCTCATGAATGGAATTGAAGGAACTTCAAAACCAGGAAAGTTTTCCAGGAAAGAAAAGCAAAATCTCAGTTGAAATATGCTGTCAGTTGTTAATGAACTTCATTAAAAGGTCAATGCCTGGTAAACATGTTGATCAATCACTGATTTTACGTGTGGCTGACTACAAATTTGAAAAATTGTGCACTTTGTTGGGCTTTTATAACCTCTAATTTTTACAGTGTGCCCAATTTAGTCTCTTGTATTTTTAGCCTTGCAATTTACTGCTATCCTCCAAAACCAGTCAAGTTGGGGCAGGTCAAGAAGGCAAATGGTTCCATTAAAATGAAGCCATAGGTAAGAGCACTAGTGAGGCACTGCTGTAATCACAGGCTTCATTTGGAAGAGTATCTCCATTACTTGGTTCTGCCAAGAGAGGGAGTTGGTTTGATATTTAACCTATCCATCCCTCCAATTCCAAGAAGCCATCAAGCCTTACAGAATTTCAGGCATGTTCAAGAGCACCCTGCCTCTTGATTTGTGGCCTCCATTATTTCTGTGCTTCCTTGCTTCTCCTTTCCTCCCCACGATACCTGTTTCGTTCAGATTTTTAGTGGGCATCTACTTTGCGCTCACCACTGGGAATGTTGTTGACTCCTTTGCTTTTCTTCACACAGTATTATTTGTCCTTTATGTGTTACCTGTGTCAGCGCAGATAACTCATTCTTTCTGGAATATGTTGATAGGTAGCCAGCCTGCTGTATTAGAAACTAGCCCCGTGCCAGATAATTTAAGATTTTGTGCCAGACATACAGAGGCAACAGTGCTACACTTAATATACTGATAAATTTTTGCTGTTGTTTCTCTTTGTTGTTAAATGCTGAATTAGTTTGCCTAGCTGGTGGTGGGGGGGGGCTGTTTCTTAAACCGTCAGAGAATCACACTGAGCAGGCAATAAATTTGCACTCAGGGTGGGCATCCTCTGTGTATGGCTGTTAGAGCTAAGCGCTTTGCAAACGTTCATTAATATTCCAGACACGCAGAAAATAGGTAATAGCTTTCTTCAAGTCACAGAAGAGGAAACACTGTGCAAACTGGCTACAGTAACTTATGCAGAGCAATCGAGGGAGCGACTGTCAGCCAAGAGATTAAAAGGCAGGAATTCCTGGCTTCTGGCTGTGTGCTGGGCATATCTTCCTCTACTTCTCTCTGATTCAGTCTCTGACACACAGCTGGTTTTAAGTGTTTAAGCTGCAAAAAGGAATGAATTTCCTGTAAAAATAATTTTTAAAAAATTTCAAATGGTCTAATTCCTTAATTGCGCAGAAGAATGGGTGGAATCTGCTTCCTGCTCCATGGCTGAGGCCTGCGCTGTGAAGAAACCCATTGAACGGCTGTAACCATGTTTTGTTTCCATGCCATTGGAGCAGGACTTCCCATAAGCCAGGTCACCTGGAGAGTGACAGCGGACTTTAAGCAAAAGCACTACCATACGGTTGCTATTTCCGTGCTGACTGGGTAGACCATGCTCTGGCAGCCCTCTGACCTTCTTGTGCTTTCCCTACCATAGAATCATAGAATCATAACATGGTCCGCGTTGGAAGGGACCCCAAGGATCATACAGTTCCAACCCCCCTGCCACAGGCAGGACCAGCAACCCCCAGGCCTAGATCTACACAAGGTTGCCCAGGACGCCATCCAACCTGGCCTTGAACACCTCCAGGGACGGGGTATCCACCACCTCTCTGGGCAGCCTGTTCCAGCACCTCACCACTCTCTCTGTAAAGAACTATCATCTAATCTAAACCTTCCTTCCTTTAGCTTTAATCCATTCCCCCTGTCCTGCCATTGTCTACCCTTTTAAAAAGTTGAATCCCCTCCTGTTTGTATGCTCTCTTCAGGTAATGGAAGGCTGCAATGAGGTCCCCCCACAGCCTTCTCTTCTCCAGGCTGCACAAGCCCAGCTCCCTCAGCCTCTTTGCAGGGGAGGTGCTCCAGCCTTCTGATTATCTTCGCGGTTCGGTGTTTCATTAAATATGGCACCAACCATGCCCGCTCACCTTTGCCTCAGAGCACCTTCCCACAGTAACTGCATGATCTACGCAAAGGAGCCTGAAATGATAAACCTACCCACCATTTAGGAGGGACACCTAGCCACTGCTGTTTCTTTACTGCCTAGCACTGCTGCCTGTGGTCTGCCCAGACCCCAGGGCCACGCTGTCTGCACACTCTCACAAGTAACCTGCCATCGCTGCCCAATGCTCTCTGCATTCAGCAGCCTGTCACTTGGGTGGGGAGGGGGTTCAGGGGTCTATTTCTTGCTATAAATAAATACATGCTGCCATAATGCTGCTACATTACATCGCTATAATAGACATTTCAGAACTTTTTAAGGCTAATTTGGGGTCAGGAGGGGCAGGGTAGCTTTTAAGTTCAGTGTCTTATATATGGCTCTTTTCAGTCAGAGAAAGGTTTTCTACCCAGGAAAGATGGCCCTGCTGAGGCTGAAGGTGCAAGGCTGTTTTCATTTCTGATTTTAAATATGAGGGCTGAGAGAATGAGGGGGAAAAGTGATACAGGACAGTACAGAGTATAGGGGTGAGGTGGCTCCCAGCAAGCCTGCTTGACTTACTTGCTACATGTTAAGTGTCCTTGTAACACCTTCAAAAGTGTTCAGTTATCAAGGCGTACAGTGATGTTACTGTTTTGAGTAGCTCTATCGATTTTCTTTATTCAAGCCCAGCACACAGACGATTTGTGTGATACACACTGAAAACCTTTTCCCTCAACTGAAAATGGAGAGGTTTCTTACTAAAGAGCATGCATTGCCAGAAAAAACACAGCCAACACATCCAAGCCTAGCAGCAATGGATGCCTTTCCTACTGCTCCCTCTAAAGCCTCCTTGTATATTGTGGAGGGTGCTTCCCATCCTTGGCAAGCCACGTCTCTGCCTTCTCTTGCCATCATCCAGTGAAAGGATGTTATCTTCATTTCCCACCCACAGGCACCAACCACCGGTAACACTTGGTCCCGGGCGCTGAAGATAAAACCTGCTATTTCGGCACCGCACCGCTTAGCTTGCGGCATGTCTTTTGAAACACCGACGGGGCTGTTTTAGGCACCCGCCTGACCAGGTCCCCTCACCTGGGGCCGTACCCTTTCCCAGGGGCCGAGCACAACGTCCTCACACTGTGCAGACAGCCCCGGGGAAGGCTTGTCCCTCCAGCCCCGCCGCGCTCTCACCTGGCTCTTCCGCCCCCCTACCTCACCTTGGCCTTCCGGTAGAAATAGCTGAGCTGCGGAGGCCCTTCACGTCTGGCGGGGATGTAGCTGAAGGCGGAGAGGGCAGAAAGGGGAGGCCGCTGCCTCCTTCCCGCCGCGATACCGAGCGCCTCCTCTACCCCTCCCGCGTCCGGAGGCCCTGGAGCGACCGGGGGCTCCGGCGGGTCGGGTGAGGCCATGCTGCCAGC
>VZTU01010321.1:44417-66009 GCA_013400835.1 Zapornia atra
GGCCGAGGCGGGCAGGGCGGCCCGTAGCGCCGCGGAACGGGCTGCCAGCGCCGGGAGCCGGGGAAGGAGCACAGACTGACCCAGTACTCCGCGCAGCCGCTTGCGCCAGAAGCAGCCTCTTCTACGTGGAGAGGTTGACCCGGCATGGTGGTTCCACCAGCGGAAGACCCCAGGTCTTGAGGAACTTGGGGTGTCTTGGACAGCGCCTCCTCGCCCACTCAGGCGCAGGTTTTAAGGGGGCATCTCACCATTTTAGGTGACGCAGTTGGAAACCTTCCTTGCCCACCGACATGCACTCTGGGGGCACTGGAAACAAGCGTGGCCCAGGTGCATGTCTCTAAAGAACCTCATTCCCAGTTTCAGTATCCACACGCTTAACGGTGCCCATGCTGCTTCTCACTGTGCTGCCTGGGGATGTCCGACGAGCTCGGTCTGTTTTACCAGTCCTTTCTGCAACCACAGAAATGGTGCCATAGGTACAGCGTTATTATTACTACTTGTATTAGTAGTACTGTTGTTACCAACAATATTGTTACCATTGTGTTTTGGCAAGCACTTTCACAACAGCGCTCTTCCAGGCATCTTATTTTTGCTGAATACTCAAGTTTTATTTAAAAAGCACCCCAATATTCAGGGTATCAGAGATCTTCACAGCCCATTCTTTGGGGCACCTTGGACCCATGCAGTAATTAAGGTCAACTGATGAAAATCCCACCCCTTCTATGTAGCTGCCACTCTCCTACCAGTAACACACCAAATAATGTAGCCTCTTGATTCTTTGTAAGTGCAGGGTGGAGGTATTTATATTCCACAGACCTGGGTGGGTGTTTTTTGCTTTTTTTTTTAATCATTCTTGACAATTTCCATCTGCTTATCTAATAGTGTCCCTCTACCAATTAGGATCCTCTTCTTTCTGTAGCATGGGCCAAATTAGCGCAGCATAAGCAAGCAGTGGAACTGAAAATCCAGCAGCTGCCTTACATCAGCTTCCCACGCAGAGACACGTTTGCCTCTGTGCAAGTGCTTTTCTGTAGTTTAGTCCAAGCACCAAGAGATAGCAAACCCATTTATAAAGAGCAGCTCAGCTGAAGCTGTGGCTATAAATAGAGGCGCAGGAAACCATTCGCCAGAAATACAAACTAAGCTAGGCAAGTGCTCTGAAGTGAGATCTGAAAGGCTTCTCTCTGGTCTTCTTTCTACCGTTCACATGTAGCTCATTTTGATTAACATTTAAGATAGCATTAATTGAATTGCACTATCTGGATGCAATAAGAGGTTGTAAAAAATACCGCTGGAGGCTTGTAACAGATTTGTCCTAAATGCTCCATTTGAAATCATTTAAAACGCTTCTTTCTCAGTTCATTTTTCCTTTCCAATGAACATATAAATCCCTTTAGAATTATCTGAACCCTATAAAGGCTTTTTCTTCCCAGCCACCTTTTGCAGACTCCCCAGAAGCAGGATATGAATCCCTGGGGGGTTTTGTGCCAGTTACAGCCAGACATCAATCATATGCCACTGTGGAGGCCACCTTCCTGTTATGGAGTAGCACAGGAGGTCAGTCAGTTTCCTTAGTAACTTAAATAAGAACATGTAAATAATTGTGAGGGTGATGGTACAGTTTTAATCTACATGGCCAAAACTATGCATTGAACTACAGCTGAGCTCAGAGACCAAAGTGTTAAAAGTTGCTTTGAATTTGGTATCTTGCACAGAAGTTCAATTGCCAGCATCTTTAGGGAGTAGCAATATGCCCCTCGGGTCACCACAGCCATGTTTCCTGAATTTTGAATATGTTGATATGCAATTCTATAGCTATAAAGGTGTCTCAGGGGCAGGGTGACTGTTTTGAAATACCCAACTAGATTATGGAATAGGCTTGCAAGAAAATTTGTGAAGCAAATGGTAACAGGGGGTGTATAGGTGTCTCTGTCTGTGTGTGGCAGTAGGGGTGTGTGTCTGTGTGTGTGTCTGTGTGTGTCTGTTTATGTGTGGATGATGACAGAGGGATGGAGACAGGATGGACAGAAGAGGACAGACGACACATAACTGGACAGGTCATTGATATGCAGGAAAAACCACAGTAGCCATGTGCTTCCTACAAGCTGGCGTACCAGTTTCTAACTTCTGTCACTGAAAACGGAGATGGCTAGCCTGCTGTCAAATTAAGGTTTAGCAATTCATCTTCTGTCCTTGCAGGTTGACCTTAACATATATGACTGCCATGTGTTCCTGACCCTTGGCTGATCCACAAAGGAGAGATGGCCTTTGCCAACAAACACTGCATCCAATGGCCCTTGCAAAACAGGTTAAATAAAAAATGGCTCAAAAGCTCCATCCCTGTTCCACTACTACAGCTTTGGTTCAGGCCAGTGGTTTCACACAAGCCCTTGTTTCTTCCAGACCCTGGATTAGTGACAGACCACCTGTCTCAAACAGGATGGCTCTTCGGATGTTTTCTGAAGGAGACGGAGACAGCTGTATGTCACCTGCAGATGTCAGCACACCTTTTGCAATCTTCAGTTGGTATTTTTGTTGTTGATGTTTATGATCTACTCAAAAATTTTTGCTTTACCATGAATATACCTGTCATTTCAATTAAACCTCTACACAGGGACTGTGGCTCAGGCTCAGTCTGCAGATTGCAAACATTTCCTGGTGGGCTTGTGACTGCAGTTCCAACTGCCTAATGGGGAATTAAGCTTTCTGAATAATTGTCATTATTTTTAATAATTTTAAAACATTAATGAAATGATAACAGATAATTTGCAATTATTATTTGTATGCTGACTGATACCTGGTAAAGGGATATTCCAACTCACCGAGTGAAATGAATAGTCTGTTCAGTAACCCTCTTGGCAAGTAGATTAATGCTCAATTTTATACATGAGGTGACATTACTTTTGTAACAGGTGTTATGTGTGACCCTGTTTTGGAATGCAAACATTAAAATTTCTAGTCTGGGCATATCAATCTTCCAAAATACTTTGTGTGCATTTTTCCCCATTAAAGACTGCCCAGAGATGCAGTCTTGTCCTTCCCTGGAGACATTCAAAACCTGCCTGGATGTGTTCCTGTGTGATTCAGTCTAGATGATCCTGCTTTTGCAGGGTGGTGTGGATTAGATGGTCTTTTAAGGTCCCTCCCAACTCCTAACGTTCTGTGATTCTGTGAGTTTCATGAAGAGCATCTCGATGGCTACAAATATATTTTTTAAATAGTGCATAAAAAAATTTCAGGCAATTCTTAGCAGAATCTTTGTTTTCAACGGTGGCATCCTACAGCGTAACGGGGTTCAAATCTTCATAGCTGCCATCAGGGTTAAAATATTCCCAACTTGCATTTTGACCTGAATAATTCCTGCCCCTTAATCTGAAAATTATTAAAGTGAGTATGTAGCAAACTTAAGGATGAACCATGTGCAATTGATTTATACACCACTTTTGAGGAATTCACACAAATTTGAAGTACTTAAAGGGACAAAAGTACTCTCTTAATTCCATGTTTCATTTAAGGCACATACATCTCATTCGACATTGCTTCCTCCCTGTAATCACTCCACTATTTTAGATTAAAAAGAAAAAAAAAAAGGGAACAAGGCCTAGTCTTAAAATTGTTTGGGGTCCACCTGTAAACAGTGTTGATGGGTACTATCTATGTCAACTGAAGGAGAATCTGCTATCTGAAAAACTGTCTTCATAAAGAAGTAAAACCAAAAGGAAAACAATGTATGAAAGGACAAGGCAATCCTTGCTTTTAACAGCAAATCTGCTGTTATATAAAGCATGCTGACAGCACAGTTGATTATTTGTCCTGATAGGAGGTTCTGAGAGCAAAACGGGACACTTTTCACAGCTGTACCTTCAGGTGTGCACAGCTGTCGCTTCAGAAGCGAACAGGTTAAACTCCTACCTGTGCCTCAGTGGGAGAAGGGAAGGTATGTAGATTTTTTTTAACAAATAGAGGAACCACAGAAGAATATAAAGAGAATGAAAAATGCTTTTCACACAGCGCAAATATGATGCTAATCTCTCTCTTTAGAAGCAGCGGCTAAATATCAGTAATTTACAGGTAATCCCAACTACATTTGCAATTAACAAAAATATCTGCAAGTCTAGTCTTTCTTCCTGTCCCTTGGTAGCCCTCCATAAACTGGAGCAAAGCATTGACTTTGAAAAAGAAATCCAGCAGGGTGTTCCCGTTTGGGCTTCATTTTCCCAGACCACAGTGGATCACTCATGGATCGTCTGGCTGTTGCCTCACGCTGTGCAACGTGTTTGCACTGTACTTTTGGAAGTTGTGCTCTTTGTGGTTTGTTGTGACCTATGAGCTACAGCACCAACACAGAAGCTGTAGAACTTGAGCCTCACTGTGGTGTAGAACATGTGGCCTGCCGACCACCCGCTTTGTGTGGTTATCATAAAGCTTTTCAGGTGACACACTGATACAGGAGCCACGCGATATCCAGTTTCCGAGGCAGATGAAATTGCTGCAGGAGAGGAAGAAAGAGGATACAAGGACTCTGGACAAATCTAGAGAGGGGGAAAAATAAACCAGCATTAGCAGTAGATGTAAAATGCATTGGAAGACAAAAAATATTTATTTGATAGCTTCTAAGCACTAGAAAGATAATAATAGTAACTCAATACTGGAGAGAGGGTGTCTGCACCTTTCTCTGTCTGGGCATCATACTGTATATATAATCATATTTTGCCCACTTTCCTTAGCAGGATTTGGCTGCAGGAATCTGAATAGAACTACAAAATGAGAGAAGAACACCAGAGAAACATGAGTTCTCCAAACAAGGGCGTTTTCAACATGCTCGTGGAGGGCATGTAAATATTTTTCTTTTTATTTCATTGGGCCAGTTAGCTCATGGCCCTCCAAATGTTTTAATATATCATGGCTTACAGAAATGTAGTATTGTTCAGCTTGTATAAAAATCAAGGAAACAAGGCTGTTGAGTTAGGTACAAGGTTTGCTACTGATGCATAAATTGTGCAAGAATACAAATGAAAAGCAAAATCCTGAATGTACAGGTGATAACCTGAAAGCTACACAGAGATACAACAGTACAATATCATCATCTTTACATAAAGGGTTTTCATTCATAGCAATAAATGATTGCTTTGACCTGTGATAATCCCAGAATGATTTTGAGGGTCCAGAGCACATTTTAAGTCTAAGAGATTTTCTCTTTCTTTTTTTCTTTTTTAATTGTTCCTAGGACATCTTCATAGGAAGTGGAGAGGAGGGATTTAGGAGGTCTTAAGCATAGCTCAGTGATTTAGGCAATGACTAGGACATCATTTCTGCTGCTGTGTGAGCTATCTGGAAAGTCTTTTATTCCACTGGAAAATATTTATCTTATCAGTTAAATGGAAAAAATCATAAAGGCAAAAAACCATTTTTAATAACTTTTCTATTAGACTGACTGCCTATCTTGAGAGTTACTGATCAAATGTCTCCAGCTCTGGGTGAGACATCAGGGGTGTTATGTTGGACATAACTGAAATAACTTGCATTTTGCTTTTAGACTAACAGGATCAAAATTCAGATGTTCTGTTTTGCTGCAAATGTAGGCATTTGAAAGCTACTGACATTCCAATTTGCTGGCGGGCAGACAGCTGCTCTGAGAAAACTGTGCCACACTCAGTAAGACTGTGGCCTGATGCCATTTATTTGTGACCCACAATTTTGAGAACTCCTTCTGAAAGGACACCAACACAATGCAAATGTAGATATGTGTTTCATGAATGGGAAGTCTGAATGCTGTTTACATTTTGGTAATGTGCCAGAGCTAATAGTGCATAAGTTACCTTCTGTATTCATATGGGATCAGTCAGAAAAAGATCTTGTATCTAAATGGTATTTTTCAAGTAGGATTTTATTAATTTTGCTCTTGTTAGGCAGCTACGAGTAAAAGAATATGTTAATTTCAAGTATTGATGATAGGAAAGCAAAAATTAATCTTTACTACCTATGCTTCAAAGGAGCATTGATAGTACAATTACCTGCTTTCACCTGGCTCATCTATGGAACTCTGTGAGTGTGGTATGTTTGAATTAAATGGGATTTAAATCAATCTCAAATATCCACCAAATAGTATTTTTTGTATCTTCCACTCATACACACGTCCTGATAAAGTCCTTTAAATATCCCATGAAATCTGGCATTGCAAAGGTTAAGTGAAAGGCATGCAAGGGCAAAAGTTGTCAAAGTGCAGACCAAACAAAACACTTCTCTTGTGCACCTTCTCCTAGTTTAAGCATTACAAGCCAATTGTAAAGTAGCCACACTACCACTGTCTCCAGTGTCCCCCAGTTTGCTCGTGTTTCTGGGTTTGAGGTCAGTCTTCTGTTATCACCTAGGGAGTAAATGACTGCAGAGGGCCTAGGGTGCCAGCCAAGACTAAAGACAATAGAGGTCACCCAATTTCTGAAAGGCAATAGAAAGCCTAGCAGATATTACTGGCCAAGGCTATTGAGATAGCTGGCCATAGCCTGCCTCAACATCTACCCACTGGGTAAAAAGCAGCAGCAGCAGCAGCAGTGGCGGCAGCAGCAGCAGCAGCAGCAGAGGACGCTCAGGTTTGGAGTGACAGAAGCCATGGAAGGAAGCAAAACTAAGAGACAGCAACAGTAAGACAAAGTACATAGAAACTTTTAATGAATTAACCTTACAAAAGACAATAGCTTCAAAACATCTGACACGTTTGTACAAAACTATTCCAGCATTGTTAGTTCTCTCTTCAGAAAGAATGCCAGCAAGCCACCCAACGTGTCCCTGGCTATGAGATGCAACTGGTGATCACATCCAAATCATGTGTGGACAGAGTAAACTTATTTACAAATACTGTGTACTTTAATACCAGATTAGTGGATGCTATTGGGGAGTGACTGTATTTTCCAGAAAACACCATGCATCAGAAAATAGTAGGCACCCCTAGCTTTATTGCCTTTTTTCCCCGCATTTGTCACTAACATCTCTTTTTAGTCCTTTCAGGATGATGTATCTCCTTTTAATTCCTATTCCTTCTTTTCTTGGCTTTGAGTAACAGTGCAAGTTGCAGTACAATCTTCCAGTCCTCTAGCGTACATCACGACTGTCCTTGAACATAGGAATATCAAGGTGCAAAATGATGGCTCATGGGACTATTCTGCAGCCAGATTAAAATAAGTGCCACATACCAGAAAATAGCACGCATGTTAAGGGCCAAAATGTAGTTAAAAAGTGCGTGATACTTTCCTGAAAATATGGTACTGATGACACGCACGAGCATTCTTCAAGATGCCACATTCCCTTGTGAAAGGGATCTTGTCATTTCAGTATGAACAAAGTATGTCTTAAGTTCTCCTTTTCCTTTTACATTTATTATTCCTCTGCAAGTGCTCATGTAGCCCAGTGTCTGCAGCACATTGTTCGTCTCCTCTGTAACCTGCAACGACACAGTGACACAGCCAGTGTTGATAACAGAGCAAAGCAGAATCTTCTAGGGTGTGAAGCGAACGTACGTTCTGAGCAATTATAAGGACTTTGCTGTAATGCTTGTAGGGTCTTGTAGACCTTTGAGGGTCTCAAGTGGGGTCTGAGCACCTGAGCTTTCCAAGAGTCGGTTGCTGGATGCCCGTTCTAGTCACATCAAGTATCGAGTTGGGTATAACCACTTCTGCACCTAGGCTTGGAGGTACACAGATGCTGCCAGGGGCAACTCTCTTCCTCATACAGCATTTTTCTCAACTTCAGGAGCTGGTTTTCACTTCAGTAGACTCAAGCTTCCCCATCTTTTTCCAAATACTAAGGCTGTGTGAATGACGTGATACTAAGCTATTAGTGTCGTCTGAGAGCCACCCTTGGCAGTTTCTCACACAACTGGCTGCAAACCAAACTTGAGGCAGTTCTGCCATTTTAGGTGATAGCCCACTAGGACAGAGGTTGCTCAACAGCACCAGTTGTCTCAGACTGTTTGTGAAGCAAGCGACTGTTTGTGGATGTCACTGCTTTGACATGCCTTCTGTTTGCAGTTTTGACCAACAGTTGGTAACTCTACTTCTCCATAATTTAGTTCTGAATAGTCTCAGTCATAGATGTGGAGTGCTCTCAATCACATGCTGGGATCCCAACATGCTAGTCAGATACTCAAAATGCGATCCCCGAATACAGAATCACTGGGAAGTTAGAAAATTTAAGGTCTTTTCTACACGGGTCTATCTATAATCTAGGCAGATAATAATCTATAGAGACTATTCATCAGCATGATTCATTAAAAGGGAAGTTTCATGATTGCCTTATGGATTTAACTTGATGTATGGCAGTTATGGTGATTTCCTCTTATGTAGAAATAATCACTATCAGGAATGGTAGCTAGTATTTTATGAGTTTAGAAATTCACAGCGTGGAAATGAGATTTCCCTCAAGACCTCTGTTGATCTAGGGACGTATTTCCAGGCGACCCATGACTTCCTCAATTGTATTCCTCTGTAGGGTCCAGACAAAGCTTTGACTCTCCTCCCATATTCCCTATAACTTTCTTTTAATTCTTTACTTTCCTTCCTGAGCTCTAATTCTTTTGAAATGTACAGATGCAGCTGTTCATTATTTTTTTTCCTGTAGGCATCCTTAACTTCAAAACACACAGTGTACTATATATATATCTTTTTAATCATGAAACTCAAAGCATGAAGATAAATACTAAGACAAACGAAGACTTGCCTGTATTTTATCTAAGACACCAGTGCTGTCCATCCTGCTGGCCACATTTACTGTGTTGCCCCAGATATCATATTGTGGTTTTTGAGCTCCAATCACTCCAGCTATTACAGGTCCATGATTGATACCTGGAAGACATCAGAACTTAACATTAAAAAAGAAGATCCAGCGAACAAGAAAGTACAGAGCAACCTGGTAACATACCAAGTCAATGAACATGGTATCTGGCCTGTGCTGACTAGTGAATACAGCAACCACTAGCCTGTTCATAACTGTTTTTATCAATCACTTAAAGCAGGAGAAAGTTAGCTATAAAAATAAATGCCAAAAGTTAGTTAATCTAATTTTAGTTTTACAGCTTGCTTCCATCCTGAGTAGATTTGGCGTTTTCGACCGTTAGTAGCCTAATAACTTGCTATTGCTTTTAACAGACAGCATGAGGAACACACCATGGGAGACCAACAGCTTCTGGGAAAACAGATACACAAGAATTTCTTTTCACTTCTACTTGTAGCGAAAATTACTTCTCTTTGCAACAGTTGATGGCCAAATCAAATTACTTTTATAGTACTCTTTGCTTCTTTAATGTAGAATAAACTAACGTGAATGAGCTGGAAGGATTTAAAGCCTTCTTCTGAAGGCTGGGTTGCCCATAGAATGGTCCTAAATAACTGCAGTATAAATGTGTGTATTCAGGTAATTGGATTCAGCATGGATTGAGAATAACAAATTACTAGCTCTAAAACGCACACTCTTAAGAGTGGAGAACAACATGGTGCAGTCCCTCATTAGACTCTGGGCATTTTTTTATCTTGCAGTCAGTCTGTATCTTGGGGTACATTTGCAAAGTGAAGTAGTTGTGCTCTCCTGGTAGGGAAGGAAACAAGGAAGCAAAATCAGGAGCACTGTCATTAACCCGGAACAAATAACGCTGTACCTGTAACTATACATGCCAATGAGCAGGAAAGGCAGGTTAGGCCTGGTGGGAAGTAAAACCACAGACCAGTGAGTAGTTTGGATTTCTAAAATTCTGTGCTTGTAGAACGGGGAGGCACCTCAGAGCTGATCACTTGGTGTGGATCATATCCAGCATGGCAGTGTGGGCTAGCAACGAAGCTCTACACCCACTTGGAAACCCTGGAAAAAGTGACTGTAACAGTTCTGTTTAGAAAACTGGGAAAATATGCCAACCCTCAGGTGTACCAGGTAGAATCTGACAACTATTTGTCCAAGTGCTTGGGACTAAATGCACAACTCTGCAGTGACAACCAAGCCATGGGTGTGTCTGTCTGCTTCATGACATCCAATGTGTAGAAGACATTACAGACCTGGGACTTGAATCCACAAAAGCCATCTGCTGAGTAGCCCAAGCTGGCTAGTAGGGACTACTGAAGAGGTGTGTGTGGCACACACTCTGCCACAGTCCAGAGATTAAGGCAGTGTGATGGGAGTTGCCTACAAAATACAGTGGACAGGATGGGACTTTTTTTTAAACCTCCTTACTGAACTGCCACTGCTGATGGTTTGAGTAACACTTCAGGGGCTGGAGACCCAGCTTCAGATCTGTCCTTCTTCAAGGAGGACCCATATCTCTTAGGAATGTGTTTTGGCCACCCACGCATTCTGGGTTGTGCTGCTCTACGTCATTCCTGCCACCATGGGTCTCCTTCTCATGACAGATGTGAATGTTTGTGGGGCAAGGCTAGATGAGTAGTACTGTCAGTCCAAGTGAGGGTGATACCATCTGCCTCTTTTTCTCATATCAAAAGTGACATTTAATTATACCATGAAAAGGAATATCTCATTCCCAAGTCTCCTACAGGCTGGGTTCATAGCATTCTCCAGGGAGCAGGGAGCTCCACGCTTGAGCGGCCTCAGCCAAAAGCAGAAACACAATTACATTCACCGACGAAGACACAGACAAATGTTCTAACCATGAAGCTATATGGAAAACAACATGTCAGACTCTATTTTGTTGGGAAAAAAAACCCCAAAACAACTACCCGTGCAAAACTTGCCACAAAAGCATATTTGAGCTTGTCTAAATATAATCTAGGTTCCCCTCTCCCTTGCCTGACAACACCAGGGGAGGCTGTGTACCCCCTAGGGCACAACTAGTACTTCAGGCACTCAGAAAATGAAGGTTGAAAGCTGAGACCTCTTGCAAGTTGCAGCAGTTCTGGGGTTAGAAGCTGGCTGAGGAAGGCTTTTACAAACGGCAGATTTGGTTTAAAACCTTACAGTGGGGATTATGTCGGAGGTAGATGTTCAAAGGTTTCTGTGGCTCTAATTGCTATGGGTAACAAATACTTTCATGATCAGGTCATGGGAAGGAAGTGGAGAAATGAAGATGGTAAGTGAAGGTCTCAGTGGCACCTATATTGAGTTAAGGTGGCAAAAGTGCCAGTTTGTGACCTGTGTCCCACTGCAGATTTAAACATTCCTCATTTCCTGAAGCACAGGAGTCTGACTTCACTGGAGCCTATACCAATCACTTTAAAAATAGCAAGTAGGATTTTTTTTTACACCCTAGAAAGTTTCCTCCATGGTCCTCACTTTAAAGGATACAGTATTGCTTTTATAAGTTTGCAGGTGTAACCCTGACACTCAGCAGCACCTATCTGTACTGACGCCGCTGGTATGTGAGTATGTACATGGCGTGTGCTGTCCGTGGCCAGAAGAGAACTTCTATTCCCTACAGAAGTATGGTATCTCTACACGGGATTTTTAACCCCGTCAAGTTCCGTAACACTTTGAGAAGGAAGCATGCATCAGATTTCCTCTGTCATTTTTTAACTCTAGCGAGGAAGACGAAACACACCGGCACGGGAGCGGTCTCAGGAACCCCCGAGTGTTTCAAGGCAGAAGCCAGCAAGGTTTGCCAGTGGGTGGCACTGTGAAATAAACCAGAGGAGCAGCCGAAAGGGAAAGGCCGTGGCACACCAAGGGAAAGACAAGACAGGGGAATAAATGTTGGAAATCGAATACTTCTGACATGTTTACAGGATTTATGAGTTTCCAATATTTATTTACTGCTTTCATTTCACACTTTCCAAGTTACATATTGCATTCTAAAACTGTTGTGTATTGCTATCAGGAAACAGACATTTTGGAACATATGGTGCTTGACCAGCTCTGAATTAATTTATTTCATCATGCTTTCCATGTCTTCCTGCAGATACCTATTTCTTTTTTAAAATACCCTCACCCACAACTAGAAGAAATTAGCAGAGAAAATATAAGGGAAAACCCTTTCAAATACAAGCAAGTTATCTTTGCTCTTACTTGTCAATAGCCACACAATAGCAAAGAAGAGAAATAGCCTCTTTTGTCTAACACTGGGAAGGGAAGGGTAGGGTGCATCTTTGTATGCTTGCTTGAGTTTAGTACATCTAACATATTTCCAACTCCAGCCTCACTGGCCTTCTCTATCTCTTGTCTTCCAAAACCATTTACATGGTTTTGTAAAAACATCTCCAGTGTCTTCTTGTGTCCTTTGGTATTGATAAGCTTAAAAAGTGCATGTGGTTAACAACCTCCAGAATAATTATTACAGAGTTACTATAGAACCATTCAGAGCCACAGGAATGTATTTTTCAACCATTCTTTACTTGGCAACACTGCCCATTTCTGAGTCTTGCCTTGAAACAGTCCTTCCCACAGCAGCAGTGGTTAGCGGGCAGTACCATGTAGGCTGCCTTTACACTGGGTGAAGCCAGTGCTATTTATTTCCATGTCCCTTTTGGTCAGTCCTACTGACACTTCAGTCAGCTGGTACTTCACACTAAATTCTCCCCCTCCCTCCTCCATGATACTCTCATAAAAATCCCGTGATACGTACCTACTCGTAACTTGAAGTCATTGAAGGAATGCTTGTTTATGACATCCAGTTTCGCCACCAAGGCAAATGCAAACTCCACCATGGTTCCTATGTGCATATACTGTCGTTCAGGTTCCTGAATATTAAACAGCCAAACAAACAGAACAAAGTCATTTTCCTTAGCCTTAGTTGCTGTGAGAATACAACCAAATATGGTGAACTCTTGAAAACACTTAAGCCCTTAGGGATTTCCTAATGCCAGCAGAGGAAAAGTAATGTAGAACAAGCTTCCCTGTCCACCATCAGTAAGATCAAACCATGGCCAGTAGATCAGGATGCATTTTATTTACCACAGTCAGGCAGTCTAGAGATGATCGATCCAAAACATGGCTAATCTAATGTTTTGATTGTTGAATAACTGATTAGCTGCTATCAAATCCCACAGGCAATCAATATGTGCCCAGGATTTGCTCATTAACTTGCTCTAAGCGTCTGCTTCTATTTTATGCCCTGTAATAATAAATAATGCATGTGGACAGCCCCACAGAGACTCCCCCCTCGCACTGTAGCACAGCTCAGCACCCTAGTTACTGCTTAAGCTCTAGTGAAATTCACAATTTTGAGTTCCTCCACTTCTCTCATCTCGATGATAAGCAAGGACTTCTGAGGACATCTAATAAAATGCAAGAGGAAGAGAAGGTGGCAACCTATCCCCTGCTCCCTAATTTACTAGCTCAGAGCTTATTCCACTTATAAAGGCTATAGACCTAATGTCTCCTGATACATAACAGTATAGTCTGATTTTTAAGTACTGGTTTGAGTCCCCTCAGGCTAACGAGAAAATTGATTTTCAGGTTTCTGCAGCATAGGGTAGGACCCCTGGAAAGAGTATGATTTCATAAGAGATGGACTCACTGATCATTAGGATAAATGACTGAATCTTCCACCATTTCTTGAGATACAGTGACAAAAGAGATAGACAGATGACAACTTTTGGGAGATGATTCATAGAGTAGATGCATCAACCTAGATGGGACAGTGATGGTGCTTGCCAGAGCAGCTGTTTAGATGAATGAAGCCTGTTTCCTTTGAAGTTAACTCCTAGCTAAGACAGATGGTTGTCTGTTCAGTTAATGTATGCAGAGCCCATCTTTACGCACTTAGTATTCCTTGGTTGCGTGTTTTAAGCTGGGGGCTGTCCCAGCATTATGCCAAGCAGTTGGTCACCACCACACTAGATACTGCAGTATCTGTGGATCTCTGAGTGTCTGGATTGAAGGCTGCTGAGTTTTGGTGAGTTTCTTTTGAAAAAGCGTATTAAGTCACCAATGGAACACTAAAACTTGGATCTCTTGATTCACAGCTTGTGGAAATAAACAACTTTCTTCCTGTGCACATGCCAGTTTTAGTTGTGACAAAAGCTCCTCTGTGTCTTCTCATCTACAGTCTAGAGTTCTGCATTTCCTTCATCCCCTTCACCTCCCTGTATCAAATGTCAGAGCTAATTTAAAGTCCTCAGGATCCTTAGGGTCTCTAGTTCAGGTGTTAATTGCTTCTGTGTAGAATAACATAAGTTTGGCAAGAGCATGTTAATCCTTAGCAGAGAATGTGTTGATTCGTAATTGCTGTTTCTCTGTGGCTAACCCATAGTACTCTAAAGATCATGGCAAAAGCAAGGTTTTTGCTTGAAAGTTATGAATTGCTTCTCTGAACTTCATTTCTACTGACTGCAGTTCCCAATCCTACCCTATTAAGTAAACCAGAAACAAAGCAAGATGCTCTCAATGCTGAGCCCGAGGGTTCTTTAAGTGTCTGGTTTGTATGGCTACTCATCCCTCCCAGCTTACAATGGAAACTACTCATCCTTGCAGTCTTTTATGCACTCTATCAATCCAGTTCTGCAGCAGCGTGTAGGAATAAAATACTGCATTGTATTTAGAGTGGAAGGCACATTTTAGACTTAACAAATACAGAGATGCCATTTTCAAAGCACAATGTGAAGAACAGTAATTCACAGACTACTAAAGTATACGCTTGTCCCATATAATATAATCTAAATTAGTGAGAAAAAAAACTAGGCCACAACATTATGCATAACCTTCAGTTTAATAAACAGAATTTTAGCCTTCATTTGAACACGTTTTTTATTAAGCAGGAACCTTTTCTGTACCTGACACTGTTCTTGGTTGGGTGTAGCACTCAATCCTGTTGCTGCCATGTAAGTGCTTCCAATGGTCTTTATCTTTTCAACTCCACTGAACTTTGGCTTTGACAATAACTGTAAAACAAGGAGGGTTGTTTGTTATTCAGATCAGCAGCCTTGTTACTCCAACAACATTGTCACTCTAACAGCATTCAGAACATCAATTCTTACAGCAGTCTCTTAATAGACCTCATATGGCTTCACAGATACATACGGGATGAAGGACTTAAGGATGGATAAAACAATGGTTACAGCCTCCAAGGAAAGGTAATTTCTGTCTGCTAAATACTTTTAATTATAAAGGGACTACATTTATAGTACTGAGAATAAATTCCACCTTATCGTACATGCAGCTCTTAAAGTCAATAGACTTTGCACTCATTTGATACTGGAACTGAGTCATCAGCTGAGCAGCTTTCTGAGAGTAAGCATCTCTTTCGGGCCAATAGGACAGTCCATGCCAATGGGACTAAAATCCAAGGATTATAGTTCATATCTCAGGTTGCTTCAGGCATTCGCATGTTCTCCAAAGGGGTTTGCTGCTAAAATACCCTCTATAGCTGCAGATCCACAAATCCAGACTGCGCTCTCTGAGTTGTGACACTACCTTAATGCTTTTCTCCAGTATCTTCATCACTTCATAACTTTAAGACAAATAATGTTCTCAGTGAGACCTTCACAGCTGCCTTTTCACGATCCATCTGTAGTCATGATCTGTACTTGCTTGCGACTTCAGAAAACGGAGTATTTAAACTCATACAATCCTTTGAGTTGCTCATGTATCAACTCTCTGTATAATGAGACTAACTCAGACAGGTATAACACAAAGCTGTATTGTTTTAGGGGATACAGATTTATATACCTGACTTTAGGAACTAGTATTTAGAAACTGTAGTTAACATATGGCACACAGCATGACTGCCTCATGAATTGCAACTCAAGGGCAGAAATTTCTCTATCAGATACACACAAAGGATTCTCATTATAGCTAATAAAAAGTAATTGAATGTGATATCAGATCAATATCTGATATATCCCAAATAATTTTCTTTTTCCTTTGATACTCCCTGTAAGCAGTTTCCATGTGACTAGGCACACAAAAGTTCTTTTCTGACAGCTCTTCCATTTTCTTTCAAGTATGTTTGCTTACTGTTGCATACCCTGGGTTATTAAGATTGAAACCATATGTTGATTGTTGTTAGAAGTACATACATCATCGAAGTCAGCAATGATCTCATTTAGCAGCCTGAGACATTCCAAGCCTTCCTTATTTACATCAGATTCTGTGTAAAATTCCTTGAAATCCGGAACAGAGGCAAACATCACACAGACACAGTCATATGACTGATGATATAGATCCTGTCCAAGAGAGAATAACATAGAGGAAAAAAAAATCATACTCGGTCTAGATAAAAGTTTCCTTATGTCTATGCAGTGTCCTGGTTCTGAAAAGGGAGGCATTGTAGTTGTTGGAATGCCTTAAGATGGTGAGTGGGTAGTTTTTGCATTTAGTTGCACTTATTAATTTTAAACAGTGTGTAAACATGTTTGTTAGAGACTCAACAAAAGTTATCCTTTTTTTCCTCCTAAACATTAACTACATTTATATAAAATGTTCATAATTTATTAGATAGGGCCCATTTCTGGGGCTTCTCATGTTGAGGAGTTTGTTTGCCTTGCATGTCTGAAACTGTATTTTGCAAAATAATGTCTCATTTATAATTAGCTGTTTGTGTTACTGTAATAACTAGAAAACTGAACTGAAATCACAAACCCAATGCACTGCAAATGCATAATGCATAAGAATCCAGATAGTTCCTAACCTAAAATGACAAGATGCCTAATAGGACAAAATAATTGTCATTTCTTTTCTATAAAAAGGAGCTAAGGCAAAGGGAAAGAAGTCACCTGAACTAAAACTTATTTATGTCAGATTTGCTGCTATTTTCTGTGACCAGTGAAATGAGAGCACCTCTGCTCCACAGGAATATTCTGGTGATAAAAATGGCTAACCAACCCCCACCCCCGCTTCAGTTTCCTCTCCACTGCCCTTAAACATTAGAATATCTCTTCTTTCAGGATAGATTTACATCCTGAATAAAAAAGGAAAGAAAGAGTATTTATTAACTAATACTTTTAAAGAAAATTTAATATCTGTGCACAGTGGTAGCCACAGCAATAAAAGATGCTGTAAGCTACCATAAAGTAAAATTCTGTCCCAGTTATTATTTGAATAAAACATGGATTTCAATACTCATGTGAATAAGGTGAATAGGATTTGTTCTGTGATTTCAAAAAGCATCAAATATTATTTTCCTTTTTACTTATCAAAGCATTTGGTGTTTTTTTTTTTCAATTTCACTGGCAGGATGTTTCTTTTTGAAAGAATGTGGTGTGTCTCTACACAGATGTGTAGAGATATAGCAAATCTCTGTTGGCAATGTATAGCTGAAAATAGCAGAACTATGGGAAAACTGCTGACCACCTCATCCCACAACAGGTGTGAGGGAAGCTTCTGGCCAAACATCAAAATGGTGGTGGATAGGGAGGACCATGGGCAGCTGGAGGGGAGGATTTCTAAGGATTCCATACCCAGAGCATCACTGAAGCTCCATTATGCCTCTGTGCAGTGGGGATAGACTATATTGTTGCAATATACCATTATTATATATATTCTTAAACCTGAAATGGCTCATCTGTATCTGATATCCAACTGACAGACATATATACACAATCAGTATCACTTTAAAGTGACCTCGCTGTGCAAATGAAAAGCAACTAAACAAAACATCCAGGTCATTGAGTTCACTGTCAGATTGCTACTAAACTTCAAAGGATTTCTGGATCTGCATTGTCCTCTTGCCGAGAGAGTTTTTCATGAAGAACAAATATTGTGACAACCTTTTTCTGCCATCTGTTTTATCCATCTCCATAAACACCTGGTTAATAAATTTAATTCATATAATAAAGTAATCAAATGGTGGGGAGAAGGAACCCTCTGGCTGGATGACATCAACTGAATTTAGGCAATTTAAGCATCTGACTGAAGTATTTAATTTGCGAGCACGGTCATCCTATGTGTCCTATACTGTCAGTACAGCAGATGTGCCTAATCTGTAAGGTAATTTTAATGCCAGATGGACAGAATCACCTCAGATAGTGCTTTTCTGTCTCAGTCAGTCATGGAAAAAAAGGCTAAAGAGGTAATTTTTTCCTAACATAGGCACTCAAGAGGAGTGCCTGAAACTGTACAGGATGACTTTAACAAATTCAGAAGCTCAGGCTCAAAATGACCTCTCTTCACTTCAGTCTCTCACACTTAAAGCCAGACCTACTCTGTAATACTGCAGTGACATACACTGGTGGCTGTCTTGAGTATCTATGCACCTAGATTTGGTGCAGATCTACTTAAATTGGCTTGAAATTAGTTAAGTGGAGCAGTAAAGAAGATTAACAGGCTCGATCCTCAAGTATTTAGCTTTTGTATTTTTCTTCACATCTACCTGCTCCAAATTTACCTCAGACACATCTACACTAAAGCTACAGTAACATTTGCATATAAATATACTAAAAAAGCTAACCTGACGTGCTGAGGACCTTTCATAGGCAAGTTAGCAGAATAGCTACAGAGACTACATTCTGTAGTAGACTTAGCTTTCCTTCTATTTCTTCAAGTTACCTTCCCTGTAACTTGAGTTAAATTTTGGGTGAAGGAATTCAGGCCACATGCACGGTGCTGGTGAACTGTCAAAAATATAGGGCTTTGCCAATACAGAAGGGGAGGTTCACAGTGTTATATGAAAGACTGGAAGCAGATACAAGAGTAATTATAGCAGAAAGTAGATAAACATGGTTATTGTACATACTTTTGAAACATGACCTGACAAAATAAACAAGTTGTATACATCTGTGATAATTTTTTTTTAAATTATTTTTGTTCATACTTGTAGCAACTTGAAAAATCCAGTAAATTAAATCTAGCCAAAGTAATAGTACAGTTAAAATTAATACACAATTCTGTTGTCCTAGGGATTCTGTCAATTAGTAAAAAAAGTTGTTTTAATTTACCAGATAAACATTAGATAGCAGCTGTTTTCCTTGCTTTATTGTATCCTGCTGATTTTGCATCCTGAGAATGTAAAACATGCCAGAATTACACTAGTGATGAGATACTGGCTGTAAAGTTTGCAAGACAGACAAAATCTGGGCACTGACACTGGAACAGTGCTGTATCTGAAACAGTACGTGGAAAATAACAACATGTAAAGGTATATTTGAGAATACAACTTTAAAGTTCAATCCTATTCAAACACATGAAAGACAAGAGCTTAGAGGGTTAAAGATCTGAATACTTATGTGAGTACTAAAGAAATATGTAACAAGGTAGTGTATGAAAAGCATCTGCAGAAGGAAAACAGCCCTTACAAGTAAGAGGACATTAATCTTCAGCAGTTCCTTGAACTTTTGCTGAAGTATCTAACGGTGGATACTGCCTGGGCCCCGCAGCTGACCAGACTGCTGATGGGTGGCAACTCCTGTCTTACTACGATTGCCACTGAAAAAATAATCTGTCTTTCAGACATTAAATGTGGAGCCCTTACTAGCTATTAGCAAATGCCTTTGCTGTCTGCCCTGAAAGCAGGGTGTTGCTCAGAATAAATCATGGCAACTCGCACAACGCACAGTTAGCAAGAAGAGAAATATGACTGAGCAAAAGGCAGGAGCAGAGATTCAAGCAGAAGTTCTGCTGTGACACAGGAAGATCAGTGGGCTGCTTTGTGCTGTTGTCTGTCCTCCCAGCAGGACTCATGTGGCAGTTTGCTCAGAGTGCCTCTACCATGACAGTGTGCACTTGCCTCAGAGTTAAAACCAGTGTTTCTACAGAAGAAGTCCCTGAGGCATCTGACGTTTCCACCCAGGTGGAACTGGTAAGGGAGGAGACTTCAGTACAGATGGTAGGTTGCAACGAGTGCTCAGACCCTTCTCCTGGAGAAAAGGTAAATACCCACCAAAGATGCACACAGGCTGGTGATCTGTTGCATCAAGTAGCTGAGTTGCAGGAAACAGTTAAAAGGCTGAGCAGTATTTGAAGGGCTGAGACAGGGATAGGTAAGTGGTTGTAGAACCATGCTCCTGTGGCAGGCATCACAGAGAATGAAGTGTTTTGGACCCTGATCACCCACAAAAGCAGGACTGTTTCAGTCCCTACCTTCCAGCATCACAACAAAACCAGATATGAAGCTTTAACAGCTGTAGACACCCACGAACAAGGTCTGAAAAGAAACAGTACCAGCAGCACACAGTGGATACCATAAAAAGAATGAACTAGTGCTCATGGTGGGCGATTCTCTGTTAAAGGACACTGAGGTGCCCATCTGACAGCCTGACAGGGAGTCACAAGAGGTATGCTGCCTTCTGGGAGCTAAGGTCCAAGATGTTGGTGAGAGGGTGCCACAACTTTACAAGAGCACAGACAACTATCCACTGCTACTTTGTCACGCAGGCCCAAATGACACTGCAAGCCAGAACCTGGACCGAGTCAAGGAAGACTACAAAGCCCTGGGTGTGCAAGAGGAAAGTACTGTTGCCCAAGTTATCCTTTCTTTACCAGTCAGAGGAAAGGGTGCAGCTAGAAATAGATGGGTAATGTGTATTGATTTCTGGCTTTGTGACTGGTGCTGTCGCAAGGGTTTTGGCTTTTATGACAACAGAACGTTCTTTGATGACTATAAGCTGTTAGGGAGGGATGCAATCCACCTCTCTAGAAGAGGCCAGGGAACCTTTAGGAACAGGATGACCAACTTGGTGAAATGGGGTTTAAACTAAAGGACTTGGAGGGCAAGATCCAAAATGGCAATGCTCATGCCATCGCATCCAACTGGGGAATAAGACAGGCCAACCACAGCAATAATAAATGTTCCCTAGATGCCTCCCAAGATGAGGACCAATCACCTCAAGTGAATGTATACCAATGCACGTAGCCTGAGGAACAAACAGGAGGAACTGGAGCTCTATGCCCTGTCAGAAAGTTATGATCATTTGAATAACTGAAACATAGTGGGCCAATTACCATGACTGCAGGATCATGATGGATGGCTATAAGCTGGGAAGAAGAGAAGGAGTAGTTAAGCTCTTTTTAAGGAGAACCTTGAATGTATAGAAGTAAACTACAGTGATTGTGGAAGCCCTATCAAATGCCTCAGAGTCAAAACCAGAGGGGCCATCTCCAAGATCACCCTTCGAGGCATCTGTTACTGACTTCCAAACCCAGATGATAAGGCAAACAAAGCAATATTTGCGTCACTTAAGCAAGGTTCGGGTGAACAGAACCTGGTTCTTATGGGTGACTTCAGCTACCAGGATATTGTTCTGAAGAACAGTACCACAGCTCACGTAATCCATCAAGTTCTTGGAATGCGTAGAGGTCTGCTTCCTCATACAGATGCTACTGTGACCAGGTGGCCAAGAAGGCTAATGCGTCTTGGCTTGTATCAGAAACAGTGTGACCAGCAGGTCCAGGGAAGTGATAGGCTCCTGTACTCGGCTCTGGTGAGGCCATAGCTCAAATACTGTGTTCAGTTTTGGGCCCCTCACTACAAGAAGGACATTGAGATGCTGGAGTGTGTCTGAGAAGGGCAACCAGGCTGGTGAAGGGACTGGAGGGCAAATCTTACGAGGAGCAGCTGAGGGAGCTGGGGTTGTTTAGCCTGGAGAAGAAGAGGCTGAGGAGAGACCTTATCACTGCCTACAACTACTTGACAGGAGGTTGTAGAGAGGTGAGTGTTAGACTCTTCACTCAAGTTACAGGTGATAGGACGAGGTGGGATGGCCTCAAGATGTGCCAGGGTAGGTTCAGATTA
>VZTU01010322.1:0-13051 GCA_013400835.1 Zapornia atra
CCTTCCCCTTTTCTTGTCTTGTGCCACGCTGATACATCGTGATGTGCCAGAAGTAAAAATCAGAAATAGAAAAATGCTTCTATTGGTTTTAATTGTTCATATGACATTTAGCATTCAGCAGGACTGTTAGCATCTCAATAAGAAATTCTGTTTTTACAGGGTATTGGGTTTTTTCATTTCATTTTGTAGGGTCATATTGTTATGCTCTTTCACATTTGCTTGATAATAGGACATCTGTGGTGTCACTACTACCTCACTGCTAATGAAAATAGTAATTGCAAATTGGATGAGGCAAAATTTAGAGACCCTGGATTTCCAGGTTAAAGTGTTTCTTGTGCCATAGGTGTAGACGTGTTTTGTATTACTAAACTGTGGAGAAAACAAGAACTTCTATTTTCCGACTGAGTCAGGAAATTTTCCTCACTATAACTAAGAATGCTTTTTTCCTTTTCCTAAGGTAAACACTGTTTTGTATAGACATGTTTCTTTGTGGTCCTTTTCTAACTCATGTCAAATATTTTAATTAGTAGAATATATCCTTGCAAGCCAGCTGGCAAAATTTTATAAAACTTAAAGTTCTACTGCAGATGTTTTGTTCTGCATGAATTCACAGTAGTTATATTGTATATCTTTTTGCAATTAAAGCTGTAAAGTTAATTCTAGTGTATAAGGATAATATTTTAAAATTCTTAGGACAGATTACACACTTTTATACGATGCTTTTTGCAGGTATTTCATAGAATCAGATATTTAAAACATTCTCTTTGTAAATTTTGTTTTTAAAAAAGAATGTTCTGTTTTAGGTGCAGCATTACTGCATTCCAGAAATAATATCCTGTAAAATGCCTGTAACAAGGTATTTTATCTGAAAGCCCATTGTAGCTTTCTTATTATGAGCTTCAAGCTTCTGCAACAATAAAAGTGTTCTTATTCAAATGTATATTATTGCATTCATTCGTCTAATAGCAGCATTCCATCATATCAACCTATAAATAGACAACGAAACAATTGCACAGAGTACTTGTTATTCATCCTCAATATTTTTTATTTCATTGTTAGATATCAGACTTTGGAATAGTCGTGTGGGGTATCTGCATTGCATACAGAAAGTAAAAAGTTATTTCCTTTGAGTATGCATGTGGTTTCTATCTGTGTTTCTGTGGGATATAAAAAGTTACAGGTTTAGTTCCATTGGTCATTTTTATTGCCTTACTGAAGACAATGAAAATTGCACAAGACTCCATATAAAATCATCTCCAAGTGCAAATTAAATCTATGGTATAGTCTTTTGTAAATAGAGAAGAATATACTCTTTGATAATAAATCTTTTTTGTGTATATCAACAAGATGTCTATTTTTTTTCTTCCTAGATACACCTTTAGTTAAAATCATTTCTTCCAATTCATGGCCTGAAGAAGGACAATCTATAATTTTGACTTGTGAATCCAAAGGAAAACCAGTGTAAGTGATTTAACAAGTAATATGTTTTTGTTATTTTCCTTATTCTGCTGTGATAGCAATCTTTGGCTGCAGAAATCTGCTGTTTCTGTCTCATCCTGGGGTGTAAAGTAATCTCTGGTATAGAAAACCCCTTGAAGCCTGTCTTCATTAAGTGTCTGCAGAGGATTGGACTTTTACTTTGTCATTTATTTTAGTTTTGAGGAAGAAATCCAGCTGTGAGCTTTACTTTTTTTTTTTTTTTTCCAGTCAGGTATATCAACCTGAAAGGAGTGCAGGCTTAATCAGTCACTGTTTACATCATTGAGCTGATGATAGAAGAGAAAACGTCTCATGAAAATCTTCCCACATCAACTAGCCTCAGAGAAAATATATTGAACTTTCTGGATGCTTTGGCTGTCATTTACAGGAGAATTTGAAGTTTAATGATATGTGCAAGTTGGCTGCCTCTTTCTAGCAGAATTTGAAAAGGTGCAGCCTGCTTTAAGAATATAAATTGTTTTACTTGGAATTAACATCTCTGCCATCAGTACTTCTAAAGGCAGATCTGCAGAGATTAACTCTTGCACAGAATCTCCTATTTAAATAGATTTCAACATGTAAAACAGTATTTTCTCAGACGACCCATATATATAGATAATATTTATCCATAAAGATACATATATAATACAATTGTTTGACATTAAATTGATATCCATCACAGTTCTTAAATGTCGACCTTCTGCTCAAATGATGAATATATAGTGATATATGGAATGGTGATATACAGCTTTAGAATGTTTTTGAAAATGCTGATTCAATAATATTTTGATTCTAGAGAAGGTGCAAATTATGTACCAAAAGTCACATCACTTAGGGCTGAATTTCTCCCTGCTGTAAACTTTAGTGACTCTACAGAATTGCTTAATGTAGGAACCTGAAGTCAGATTTAGGTCAAGTCAGGCATTTAAGCCCAAAATTTCTGTTTTGAAAAGCTCTTCTGAGTTTAACCTGACATCATTTAAACTCCATTAGTAGTTTTCTTTTTCATATTATATGCCTGTATCATTTCAAATCAACCGTTCCATCCAAATCTTGGCTGGGCTGAGCCAGGCAACATCGCAATCGTGCTTCTACCCTACTTGAGGCTGGAACACTCTGGGTCTGTCCAATCAGTCTTATGTGGTGCTCAATGCAATTGGTTTTCTGGGTACCTATGTACTTCTGAATGAATATAGATACTTCTGTCAGTAGCTCACAAAGATCAGTTGCAAGCCATCTCTTTTATAATATAGCTGAAGTTGAAGGAATTATTCATTTACCTAACAGCCTTTAAGCATTCCCCTAGTTATCAGGAGGTACAGTCTGCGTTCAAATTCAGCAGAAGATAATGTGAGCACTTAATTTTAGGAAACAGGTCAGCTCTGATTGCCTTGAGTGTGCTTTTAGCTAAGTAATATTTAGGATTTTCCTTATCTCAATGTTTTCCTCCTGACTTAACAGGTGACAGCTACACACCAAGTGTTCTGTTTGGTAGATACAGTTCAGGCATCCTAACCCCAGGTGCTTGATTTTCACTATTCATCTAACATTCAGTTTAGAGATAAAGACTTAGAAATAAGTTGATCATTATGTATTTTTGTATTTTTTAACTACCTGTTTGCTGCTGATGGGCAGCGCACTTTGGCCCTTCACACTTGGGAGTCTTTAAATAATAAGAGAGTTTGGTGGTTATGGGGTGGTTTCTTCTTTTTGTTCCTTTCAGTTTTGTTGGAGAGACAGCTGGGTGATTTGACAGATGGGTGTGACCAAGTATGTTTGGGAAAAGGGGGAATAGGTGTGTAGTCCTTCAATGATATCACCTGCTTCTGAGTGTTAGAAGGAGGAATGATGCTTTTCAGTTTCTGAATGTATACAAATCATTTCAATCACCTTTAAATATCTGCACAATAGACATTTACATCTCAGGTGCTCACTTCGGAAGGGAAATATTTCCCTTTGCATTGGGTGGAGAGATTTAGGGACTATTATAACATGACTGGTCTGATCCACTTTAGACAACACAAGAAAGAGCCAGATGATATCATACCTCTATGATCTTTCTCTCCACTAACTGCATGGAGTTTGGGCAATTAATTCAGTCAGGTATCTACTTCTGTATTGTGGCCTATACCAAATATAAATGTCTAAATATAGTCATTTATGTCAAATTTTATAGCTATGTTTAATTTTGGTCAGATGCATCTCACTCTTAGTCTACAGTTTGTAATGACATTTTGATAAACTTCATTGATAATGGGCTAAAATTCTTTTCACATGCCAAAGATGCTAGACTGCATTAAAAAAAGAGACAGTCCTCTCACATACTAGGTTTCTATCTAAACCCCTACCTGTATTTGTTAGGTTTTTGCCACCTTCAGAAATTACTATAAAGGTGGTATATTTTAGCTTGACATACACAATAATTTCAGTTTGGTACACTAAATATTGCAGATATTTCTTATATGTTATCTTTAGGAGACACTAGTTAATACATAATAATCAAAATGGACCTTCAATCGAGGTGTTTACTGAGGTTTTTGTGGGGTTTTTTTAATAAAACTCAGTTGCATACTTAATGGATTCAAATGCAAACCTTACATGTAGTTTTGAAAGGGCAGCCAAATCAAAACTCCACACCACAGAATTATCAAGGCAGGGTACCTGTATGTGGTAGCCTTTGGGGCACAAATATTTTGCCAATAAATGCACCTCTAATTGTCCATGCCACAAGAACTGCCAACATCAGCTGCTCTGTATTGCTTCATTAGGTCAGTCTTTCACGGCACAGAGCCAGTAATAAATAGGCATCCTCCTGGGAGCAGTTTGCAGTTGCTTAGCATGAGAAACAGTAATGTCATGCTCCCAACCTACTTTATGATTACCTTCTGGCTTGTAGAGTGAGAGCAATTGGAGAGGTCCACAGAGCCCAAATATATCGGTGCCACAAGGTAGGTGATGAACTGTGGGCTTCATGGAGAGCTCAGAGCCACCTCTGGTCCTTCATAGCCATTTACACACCGTGAGTTAATTTCTATACACTGTCAACTTTATGTCACAGTTGCAACAGTCTCTCTTGTTCCCTGTAGGCAGTAGTGAATCATACCAGTAAATGAGCCCCTACTTATAGGTATGTTTCTCTTGTGCCCCAGAGCAATTTTCACAACTTTCAAAATGACATTTGGTATGAAAATGGAGAACGAATGAAGCCAGGTTGTGGCAGTGGTGACATTCATGATTCTGATAGCTGCTGCAGAGTAATTCTTTCCCAAAAGGGAAAAGTAGAAGAGCCTAAAGCTTCAATGCACTTTCTCCATCCCACATCTTATCACCAAGCCCCTCCTTGCTGGGATTCTGCCCCTCAAACCATGTACATCACGGATACCCAGATACTGTATCAAATATACGACACAGTCACGAGGGAAAGCCCTACCTCATTTAATGTCTTGTAGCAAGGAATGGGAGGGCAGCCTTGCTCAGACTAACACCTCTAGGAAATCAGATGCACTTCACATCTCCTGCTGAAACAGCATCCTCTAGAGATATAGCAGAGAAGAACAACTGTTCAGTGGTGTTAGAACTGGAGAACTAAGGCCCTACTAAGGTTTCATAGTTTAGTGTATAAGATGGCCATGATGTTGGATAAGAGAAAAAATGGCTGCAGGCAGTTGAATGTGTACGGCATTGATTGTAATGATGTTTGAGGTGGGCTGGAATTATCCCAGACTCTGAGGTTGCTAATTGCTATGAATGGGTGTCACCAAACATTTGTGGTCTTCGTGCAGAGAGCAATGTTGGAACAGGAGTCCTGAGAGTGAGCTAGGGGGAAGAAGTTGGTAAAATTGTGAGGGGAGGAGGCTTTATCATACATTGCCTTCCAAAATACCTCCTTCTTGTTTCCATATACAACTTCAGCTAAATATATTGCTTCTAGGATCTAACATCAAAGACAGAGATTGAAGTGCTGAGCATGTCTGAAGAAGGGCAAAAAAGCTGGTGAAGGTTCTAGAAAGCAGGTCTTAACAAGAGCAGCTGAGGAAACTGGGGTTGTTTAGCTTTATTGTTTTCTATAACTCCCTGAAAGGAGGTTGTAGCCATGTGGTTGGTAGGCTCTTCTAAGTAGTAAGCAATGGGACAAGAGGAAATGGCCTTGAGTTGAGCCAGGAGAGGTTTAGGTTGGATATCAGGAAAAACTCCACTGAAAAGGCTGCCCAGGAAAGTGGTTGAGTCATGATACCTGGAGGTATTTAAAAGATGTATAGATGTGGCATTTAGGGCCGTGGTTTAGTGGTTGGGCTTGGCACTTATAGGTTCACTGTTAGCCTTTAAGATCATCAAGTCCTTTTCCAACCAAAACGGTTCTATGATTCTCTAAAAAAATCAAGTTACACTGATACAGACCTCTGGATTTGATGATGTTTTGGTACAGTTTATACAACACTTGGGGCACCAGTTATAAACAACAGTGGAAGGATGGTATTTGGAATATTGTATGCATAAAGATATGACATTTCAAACTATTTTTTTCTCTTGGTGGAAAGGAAAAAAAGTAAATACATTAATCAGTTTACCACAGAGATTGTTTTTAAACAGAACTTACAAACATACCACACTATAGAAACATAATGTATTATCTGTAATATTTTGAGGGAACTTGGGACGGCATTTGTGAGGATTGTTGTCTGATGGATTGATGCCCAGTTGGTAGAGCAAATTTAAGAGTCTTATTTTCAAAAAATTCTAGAAGGTGTGCTTGTGTCAGCTTTGTCTTTTCCTATGCAGACTCAGTTGCTGATTTGTTCACTTTATTGATGACTGTAATAATAATGACTTCCAGGTCATTATTTGGGTAAAAAAGTATTTATCCATTTCTCTGTGTAAATTAGGTCAAGACACACTGTAGTTTGCATCACTATTCAATAACATTCCTCTTTTGGAGATACTGTTGTATCTTCATGAGTGGCCTGCCCTTAAGAATTTTTTTTTAAGATTGGATATTAGGAAAAACGTCTTCACATAGAGGGTTGTTAGACATTAGAATGGGCTGCCCGGGGAACTGGTAGTCTCCATCCCTGGAGGAATTTAAAAGACAGTTAGAGGTGGTGGTGAGGGACAAGATTTAGTAGTGGTTGGCAGGATAGAGTGACGGTTGGACCTGATGATCTAAAGGGTCCCTTCCAAACAAGATAATTCTATGACTGTATAGTTTCAAACCAAATTGAAGCTAATCTCTTGTCTTTCCAATCCTTAGAGCTATTTGGTTTTTTCCAGTATTTTTGGCTGGATCCCTTGACAGTTGTCGGGCTGTAAAAATTCAGTAAATGAACATGCTTAGTACGTCTGTAAGGTTTCAGTGGCTCTTTCAAATTTTTTTTTTAGCATAATATACTTTTACCTAGGCTTTGTTCATTTTCCAAAGAAGGAAATGTGATTAAGCTTCAGAAATCATAGACATCCTTTTCTAAGAAGTCACATTCAATGTCTAAATTTTCCTGGTCATATTGCCTGACAATATTTTGAAAATTTCAAAGTAAACAAAAGACAGCTGTAAAAAAATAAAAGAAAAACCCACAAAATGATCATTTACAGTCCTCTGTACTTACAAAAGATTTTAAAAGTCAAGTTTTCTTCTTGCAAGTTGTACCTTGTATGTGCTGTTGTGTCTTAACAACATAGTCTAGTGACTCAAAACTGCCCCAAAGCTGAACTCAAAAACTGCCCCATAATGAAAGAAAGGTTCAATATTTAATAGTCTTGGTCAGCTCTCTCACCAAAGCATGCGTGAAGTATGGGGGTTTTTTGAGTCAGTGTCATTTCAGCAGAAAGAATGTCAAAATATAATGGAGTAATTAGGGCATAGGAAACAAAGAGAGTTGGCTGTCTCCTGTGTGCTGTAGAGAAATGTCTTTCCCTTCCACACAGCTCAGGGGAATCACAGTATACAGTTTGTTGACTAATGTAAAGTGAGTATTTGGCCTTGTTTGAAATAAAAAGGAAAGATTTTTATTTCAAGAGAACACTCATATATGTATCCTTTATTAGAATAGCATTATTTGTGAGATCATGAAAAAGTTATAGAGAAAACACAATCAATTCTGAACATTAATATTGTATTTGCACAGTAATATATGAAGCATAGTCAAACATTTTAATATTAAAAAAAAAATCATGTTTGATTTTGAGGGTACACCAAATAATCAAGTTTGCACTATAAAGTTATTGCAAACTATGTGTATGCTAGTAGTTCAGCCTTTTCTAGTATCTATTTAAAGAAGACTTCGGTGAGTCGAACATTTTGCAAAGGCTAATGAATAAAAATACTACTACTAACAGACAAATATGCAACACCATTCTGTCAGTGACCCCAGCGAGTGTTTCTTTCATTTGAGAAGGACCTGACAGGCCTCTAGGTGAAAAGAGAAAACTTAGTGAAAAGAGTTAACTAGAATTCATTCACCTGAAAGCAGTGGCACCTGGACTCATACTACCTCATGTTTAGCTAATGTCAGCCAGGACCCCCAAATCCTTCTCAGCTCAGGTGTTGGATTTTGCCTCTGTCCTTGCCTTCCCTGTCTCCCTTGAGGGACCTGTTGGCCCATTCCTCCAGCCTGTGGAGGCCTTGATGCATAGTGGCCTTCCCCATAACTATACTCAGTACAGACAAAGTTTGGTGTAAACAACCAACTCAATGAGACATTCCACCACCTCAGCCAGGTCTTTCATATTAGATTGCCAGACAGGACAGGGCTCAGGACAGACTCCTGAAGAAGTCTGCTTGTAACCAGGTACAGCGTCCCTTCAACTCAAGCAATGGTCCAGCCAGTTTTTAGCCATTAAGTAGTACACGCATCCAAAACAATGGTAACATCCCAGCCTAGATACTGAGAATACCATTGGAGACAGTGACCAAAGATTTGCAGAAGTCAAATTAATCAAAATACACTGTCACCTTCAACTACAGATCCTGTCATTTATTCAGAGTTTTCACATGTTTGGTAGTTTAAAAATTATAGAATAGAAATATTAATTTCATTAATTGTTTTGTCCCAAGCTCAAGGATAAAAAGTATTATAAAGAAAAGAGAAGAAAATCTCTTTATTCCTCTGAATAGTTGCATTTGTTCAAACTAAATCAAAGTGTGAAGACCTCTGAACCTAAAGAAGGTATTTTGAGAAATGCTAGAAGGGACACGTTGGAATTTTCTGATTTTGATTATATGATGAGAAATACTTTGCTTCCTGAAAACTGTGGCATTATGGGCAGGATATAGTCTTTAAAGAGACCTCCTGACTCCTTCAGTGGGATAGTAATTATGAATGGTAGTTATGAACTGTTTGACTCAGAATTAAAATAATTTCTTTGTAGGTGTTCATATATATCTTCCCCACAGTATCTGAGAACTCGGCAAATCTTTAAATGTTTATTTTTATCACACCTGTGGACATTTAGGATATTGAATTGCCTCAACTTGACAGCTGGGAACTGAAGCAAAAAACCACAACAAAGATCAAAATTGTCAAATAGATCACGTATATTTTATGTCTAATGTTGAACGCGGTCCCTATTTTCCTGAGAGCATTTGACGTGACATAACATCATCACACTAAGATAGCTCATCATTGGTTTGAATTGTAACACTGAGTTCTTAGTACATCTACAAATCTGTGCTCAAGAGTCTGAAATCAGAAACTAGTGGAGAAAATAGCGGAAACCCACTTGACATTCAGCTGTTAACATTTTGGTGTAAGTACTTTGCCAATATTGCTTTGAAACTACATCATAATGGCAGGTTTAGATTCTGAATCACTGGTCTAACAGCCAGCTTTTTGTCCATGTACAATTCTTTCTTTCCTACTTTGACATGATATACTTCCCAGCTTCTCTATCAAGGGAGATGGAAGTTCTGTAAGAAATTATCTCATTTTCTGCATAAATTTTATTCACTGCAGAACACTCTCTGGATTGTGCCACGAATGCCTAGCGGCCTGGAAAGGAATGCTAGCATCAGCTCCACATGTGTGTATTGTCATGAGGAATCTGGAAAAGCATGCATGTTTCTGTGTTTACAAATTACCTTGCAGAATTAATCCAAAACCCAAGCCTCATGCTTAGGCAGTATCAATAAATATTAATTATTTGGAATAATGGATACATTTGCCCATATTTGGGATGAAATAATATTCTAGCTAAATATGAATGTGATATCAAACTATTTCTCCCTTAAGCTTCATACATAGTTGTTTGTCAGAAAACCTGAATTGTAAAGAGGCTATTTCCAAGTAGGATCGCCTACAACTGAAATCAAGTAGATGAAAGAAGGAAAGTTAAGGCACTGGAGTTCTACTGGTTTATGTTTAGGTCTTAAGCAGAAAGGTGCATGGGTTTGAATTTTGTCATAACTTCATTTAACAAACTGGGACTCTGCCTGGCCTCCTTTGCCTTCATCCCAGTCCCAGCTTTGAGCTCTAATACTTCTTAGTAACTGAAGTATCTCTTTTGATCAAATTTATGCCTTCTGAGCATTTGGAGTTTAGAGTTAAGTTCCATGGGGCACATCACATATGGCTTTGGCAAGACTCTGTAAATACATTCTTGAATAAATGTGTATGTACGTAGGATAGAGTATTATGTTTGTGGGTGTGGACTCAGACAAAGGTAAGAACACCTCCTTACAGCTCTCAGCCCTGTGTTCCTTGTCACTGGGCAATACTGTAATAGCTCAGGCTCTCCTCTACCCAACTTCGGCCTCGCACTCTGTCCATTCCAGGTTATCTTGCTTTGAACTTGCCTTGTTCGGCAGTTAGGTAGAACCTGTTTCCTACAAACACAGGAGGTATCTCTGTCCAGTCTGCCTCTTCTGCCTTGAGATGTTTCTTGGCTTTTTGTTGGTTTGTTTGGGGTTTTTTAAACTGTTTTTTGTCTTTGTATCTTTATCCTGTTTGTGCTGTCTTTACATTCTTCTTGGTTTGGAGAAGTGTGAACTTCTGTTTCTCCAAGAGAAAACATTACATTTACTCCAAAACAACCTACTGTTAACTTGATCTGATGGGATATAACATGTCAGCTAATGTTAATCATCTTGTATCCCATGGTTATTGTCAGCCACAGAAATTTCTTGTCATCATCCAGACTTGAACATTGCGCATCTAGTTTCTCCACCCAGGTAGGCAGCAGTGTATATATAAAGCAAGCTTTAACAGTATGAAATGCTCCATTTTGAGAACTTTCCATCAGGAAGGTATAGAGAAAATATGTGCAACACAGACTGCTTGCATAGCATGTGACAGATGTTTTGTAGATTGGAATGAACGTAACTGTTAATAATGGTGAACCTTTTCAGTAGTCAGCTTATTTTTAAAACGTTCTAGTTAATAGTCCCTGATGCCAGCCCAGTTCTCTGTTGAAGCCAAACTTGGCAACATTTGCCAGCACTACCATCATTGCTATAATTCCTTTCTTTGGATAGTTGACCAGTATTTAAAGTATTGTCATTTTGAAGAAGCTCAGCCTAATGATAGCTCCTGCCTTCATTTAGTAGGCATTTCTTATATGCTATATTGAACGGACTACTCATTTTCAGTAAAATGTTCTAAATTCTTATGATGAATATCAAATGAATTGCAGGGAAAAAAATCTGCCTAGTGAACCTTTCCAGGTGGGTAGTTTGTCTTTGCAAGAAAAAGCCAATTATTTTAAAGGATTATGTAAATATTCAGCTTGTAACCTTCTACACCACTATTTCATTGACATTACACCTCCACTATGGAATTAAGCTGTGATGTAGTAGATAACATATTAAGAAGCAGGTAACATTTTTGCTGAGATAGAGCATGTATATTTAATAGATTAAATTTCAGTTTTTGTTAAACATCCTGGCTGTCTAGAAGGTTGTATCCTCTTTTCACAGCTGGGATCTTCTATGCTTTTTTTTTTTGCTTTTAGTATTTTGCAGAGACTAGGGAAATTGGTGTTATAAAAAGTGTGACACAAAAAGAAACAGGTGGGAGCATTAGTGCCTGTCTGAAAATTACACTTTACAATAAAGTCTCCTACAGTGCTTAAGAACTTCCCCTTTAGTGTTCTGTAAAATGATCACATTGCCTAATAGGCTCAATTCAATAATTGCTTTTCCTCCTTTTTTAAGTGTCCCTTTTCTTCAGTGTTTACACATAAAATGGTGCAGAAAGTACAGTGTGAGAAACAACTAAATGCAGCATTTTTAGAGCTCATTAAATCCATTTTGCATCTGCATGCCTTTCAAAATAATTCTTTTCCTTTTTCTCAGGTGGGAACACATTCTAATTTTTTTTTTAAAAAAAGGGCACGGAATAGAATAATAGATAAAATTGAAATACAACATGGGCAATTCTAACTGAGTACTGGACTGGAAGTTAAAATGTGAGAAAAAAGTTTTAGAAGAGGGTACTATCCTCAGTTTTTACGTACTTCACTTTCTACCAACAAGAGGTTAGGTGCACTTAAAGGCAAAATAAAAGCAGTGTTCGATCAACTATTAGCCCTAGAACACAAGAGGCCATATCAGTATAACTTCTTTCAGTGCAAATCATGCTCACAGTACTTGCTCTGTTACACAATTACAGAAACAAAATTTTTTCCTGGGACAGCAGCTGTGATCTGGAACACCCAGTGTCATGGAGAACACCGGCTCATTGCATTATCTGCGTTTTTACCCTGCATTCATAACAGCATAGTACCCTGAGAATATGCACATGCTGTAAGCTAGCAGGGTAAAATGCCATCCCACCCCGCCCTTTTCTGCCCCTATTTTTAAAGCAGCCAAAACAGGGAGAAGTAGGTTTCTGTGACTTGGTCTTTTATTCGTCCATTCTGTACATTTACTATGATCTCAAGATCTTGGTGTGCAGAACTCAAGCTCAGAGGGTAACCTTTTTAGAAATCGCTGAAAAGCTCTGGAAGTATAGGTATCAGACTGTTCACCAGCCACTGAAAAGTTGAGGCTCATGTGTAACAAATGTGCAATGAGGTGCAGAAATGAACACTGGAAGAAAGGCCTTAATTAACATAGATGAAACCTGCTGTATGATCATCTTTCTCCAGAATTATAAATTCTCAGTCAGTGTCCAAATTTGAAATGGGGGTGTGAATGGAGTGAGTATGGGAGGATAACAGTACAGTCAGGTCTGTTGGCATGCTTGTTGCAGTTTTGTGTGGCTGTGCTACTTCGGTGGCTTTTGTAAGCCGCAGTTACAGCTTTCTGCAAGCCCCATATTTTGAAAACATTGGTCAATTCAAGGCCAAATTCGAGACTGAGCCTATCAGAGCTGGTCGTAGCGCCTCTGTGAATCACATATAGGAGAAAAAAACTGCTGGCAGGTGCACTTTGCCACCAGAGCGGGAGTGAGAAGATGTAACAAGCTGCACAGACACCAAGGCCAGGCTGGCAGGAGAGGAGGGTGAAGAACGCGAAAAGAGAGTTACCCCTGCAGGTCGTGGTGAAGACCATGGTGAAACGGGTGTCCCCTCAAAGCCCATGGATGAGGACGGGGAGCAGAGACACCTATACCCTGTGAAGAGATTGATCCACACCTTAGCA
>VZTU01010322.1:13151-72704 GCA_013400835.1 Zapornia atra
CCCCCCCCCACCAGCTGAGATGGAAGACAACTCTGGAGGAACGGACTGAAAACCCCCATTCCCCATTCCCTGCCCCTCCTTGTACTGCGAATGGGAGGGAAGAAGGGAGCAAATCTATGATTAAAGTCAAGAGTGCGAAGAGGAGAGGGGTGGGGGGAAGTAGAAGTGATAAGATCTGGGGAAGAAAAGCAGCTTGTGAGGGATCGCCGGAACCCCACTGCCCATTCCCTGCCCTCCCCGCGCCGTGTTGGGGGGGAAAGAAGAGAGTAAAATCGTGATGGGTTTTAAGTTTTCTAAGAAGGGAGGGGTGGGGGGAAGGTGCTTTAAGACCTGGCCACTTCTTATCTCATTCCAGTTCACTGGGTGTATTAGTTGTAGTAGTAACAAATCACTCTTTCTTTCCTTTATTCTGTGCTGAACCTGTTTTTGCCCATTGCACTAATTGGAGAGTGATCCCTCTGTCCTTAAGACCTAAGCCTCCCAATATATATATTTTCTTCCCTTTTCGGCTGAAGGGGGGACTGAGCGAGCGGCTTGGTGCGTATTTGGCCTCTAGTTAGGGCCAAAACCACCACAGTGCTTCTGGGATGACTGTCCCATATTTGAAAAATGAAGGCATAATTTTGTTGCGGGTTGTTTTTTTTTAAGTAAGCATCTTGCCTATGAGGACAGGCTGAGGGAGATGGGTCTCTTTAGCCTGGAGAAGAGATGACTGAGGGGTGACCTGATTAATGTCTATAAATATGTAAAGGATGAGTGTCAGGAGGATGGAGCCAGGCTCTTCTCAGTGATGTCTCAGTAGCACCAAGTGCAAGCTGGAGCGTAGGAGGTTCCATGTGAATATAAGGAAAAACTTCTTCACTGTGAGGGTGATGGAGTGCTGGAACAGGCTGCCCAGAGAGGTTTTGGAGTCTTCTCTCTGGAGATATTCAAAACCCACTTGAACGTGTTCTTCCGTGACCTAATCTAGGTGATCCTGCTCTGCTGGGGAGGTGGACTAGATGATCTTTTGGGATCCCTTCCAACCGTAAACATTCTGTGATTCTGTGAAGCAGTGAAGTCTATCTCTGCACCATTGCTACCTGTATACTGCACTGGTGGTCACACTACACTTAGACCAGAGACGCCCATTCAGTGCTTGTGTACATAATTTTCTAAAACTATATTGGAAATTTTCCTTTCCTCACAAAACCAACACCCTTAGTCCATATTGACAGCAGTTCTCTTTGCTACAGAGAACTATTTCGAAAGGTGATGAAATTGTTCCACTGTTCAGGAAGGCATTTTTCCCCATCACTGAATAGGCAGTGAGGCCCATTCAGAAACCCACTGAATATCTTAGTGTCCGTATATATATTATTGTTCTCTTTTTTTGGAAGATGCTCTTTGCTCTCCTTTCCCTAGAGTTACTGCTGGGAAAAAACACTTGGTACAGTCATTCTCAGTTGCTCTGAGGGAGTAAAATTCTGACACATATTTTGACAAACATGCCAAATGGGTGGCATATTTACAAATCTATGGTATTTGTGTGGATGAAAGGAAGTGCTTATCTCTCCACACAAATAACTTTGTGGCATTAGCCCAGCCAATTAAACCACCTGCTAAGGGCTGGAAAACAAAGGTTGGAAATATATCCAAACAACCTCTTTAGATGTGAAAATGTAAGCTTAACATTACTCTTTGGTGTGTGAGCATAGGCCCAGAACAAATGGAGATGACAAACTAAGTGGGATTGTGGTTCTGACAGGCATGACAGGAAACAGGTAAGGGAATGAATAAATTAACACCCTGTATTATTAGTGTAAATTACAAATTATTCATTGTTGGGTTTAGATAGTCTTAGTCTATCTATTGCACAGAAAATCTCAGATTTCTGAGATTTCTCACATCTAAGTTTGGCTAGTTAAAATGAAATGTCTAGATTAGATACTTAGTATGTAAAGTATCACTGTAAACTATTTCCAAAACTTGGGAAAGACCTGAGAAAAGACTGAGTCTGTGATGTGCAGTCTTTCATTGGATGCAGATCTGTGAGAGTGGCCAAGAAACTGCTATAGCAACTTTTGTGGTTTGTCTCTGATTTAAGAATCTTCTATAGGCAGCTGAAGAGCTGAGCAGTCATATGAAGGCTCTTAATGGTGGATAATGCAATCACAGAATGATCTAACTGGGAGACAATTGGCTGATGGGACTCTGAATAGAAAATTTCATCACAAATGGGTGTGCTGAGCTGCATGCATACCTGGTTTTATGATTATCCAGCAGAGGCTTTAGGGAACAGTCTTGTACCAAGGAAGAACAGTGCAGGTTATCGATCACCAAAAAAATACAAACAAGATGAGAATGTTTAATAGTTATTAACTGGAAAACAATAAAAATGGCCAGTACTTGGTAAAGTATCCTGTAATTTTCTCCTTTGCATGGCCTTAACATACCAAGCCAGACATGCCTCATGCCCATCTGTGGTGGGTTGACCATGGCCAGCTGCCAGATGTCCAGCCAGCCACTCTGATGCTCATCCTCCTCAACGGGATGTGGGTTGAGATAAATATGGGGAGATCACTTAGCAATTACTGCAGGGGAAAACCAGCCCCAGCTCAGGGAAAATTAATTTATTGCCAGTTAAAAAAGAGTTGGATGGTAAGAAACAAAGACAAAAAGTAAAATATTATGCCCCATCCCACCCCTTTCTCCCAGGCTCATCGTCAGCTTCATTCCCAGCTTCTCTATCTTCACTGTCCAGGGGATGGGGAATGAGGGCTGTAGTGAGTCCATAACAGCTCCTCTCTCCTCCATCTTCCTCCTCACACTGTGCCAGAGCAGTCCCTCCAGGGGCTGCAGTGGAACCCTTGCTTGGCTGCTGGAGCACCTCCTTTCCCTCTCCCCTCCGCGCTCAGAAGGCTGTTTCTCACCCCTTTCCCCCTCATTCTTTCTCTCTGACAGCCTAGCACTTTGCCCTTTCTTAACCAGGCTTTCCTCAAGGTGCCGCCATGGTGGCTGCCAGGCCTGGCCCTGCCATGTGGAGGGTGGGTGGAGCCAGCTGGAACTGGCAATGCCCAGCACAGGGCAGCCCCAATCACTCCTCACAGAGGCCTCTACAGCCCCTGACAGACCAGGGGAGCTCACACCCAGTACAGATATTTAGTGAGCTCGGGCACAGACTGCTGAATCTTTGCGGAAGGCTGCTGTGCAGGCATACGTGTGCACAAGATTTCTGCAAGGAGTGGTACAGTATGGATTCACTTAAAACACATGGCAGGTTTCCGTAGATACATACATGTTTTGCTGTTGTCATTCTTTTGTTTTATTACTGCTTATAAACACTGCTTTGGTAACTTTTAAAATGAAATGATAAAGATTTTAGCAAGGATTAAAAAACATCAGTGGGGTGGGCTGTGATATCCCCATGGGAGGAGCAGGAGATGCAGCCACACCTGCTCAGCGCACAGCAGAGCTCACCCCAGACCTCGGTGAGCTGACAGGGCACCAGAGAGCCTGGCTTCTCAGGGGATGGTAGGATGGAGGAAAGCTAGAGACAGGTCAGTGTTTCTACTTACTATTGCTCTGTAATTGTGATTTTAAGCTGGGGTTTTTTGTTTTGGTTGGTTTTTTGTTGTTGTTGGGTTTGTTTGGCTTTTTTTACTTTCTGTTGTTCTGAACTATCCTATATTCTTACCTCATATGTACAATTTCTAAAATGCTTTAAATAGAATTGGGTTGTGCTGGGAAGTGACAGTCCAAGAGAAGTCTCAGCGCCATCTCAGGTCTAGCTTCAGTTCGCTCTTTAAAATGTATTTACTTACAGTTTGCACCTAGAGGCAAAAAAGCAGTCTAGACAATTATATGGTAATCAACATCAAAAAGGGGAACTACATAAAAAGGAAGAATCTTGTTAAAAAGAAGCTAAAAGGGGCAGCTAAGGCAATTAAATCTTTCCAGGCAGCCTGAGGACTAAGTTAGAAAAGTAAATAAAGAGTTTAGAACCACACGTCAATACATATCAGCCAGCAGAAACACTTGAGAAAGAGAAATTGGTGAGGCTAAACAAAAGAGAAAGCAGACTAATAAAAATGGTGAAGCTATAATTTCAAAAGCTGTAACTGTTTTCCAAAGGAAAGAGAAGGGCTTTAGATTTTGGCAGATTAAATATGAAAATGTAATAAACCAAGCCACCAAAAGAAAAGGGGGAAAAAAAAAGCTTGAGGAGCAACTAGCAAATGGAATTGAAACTAATAATCATTCTTGAAATATATCAGGAAGCGTGACAATTCACTTGTAGTATCAACTGAGGATCAAGGTATAAGGGGACGCAAGATGAATATGCTACATCCATATTCACTGTGGAAGAAACTGGGTATATTACAAATGGATTCCCTATTTTTCTGAGGTGCTCCCCAGCAAGATTTTCTTAAATGGACTGTGGAGGAGGTTGTGTAACAAACAGGCAAAGAGAGCAGTAACAAACCAGCAGGACCAGATGGCTTCACCCCAGCGTTCAAAGGGATCTCAAGACTGATGAATTACAAACAGTGATAGGAAACTTCATGCTTAAGTCCACCTTGATAACTCAGGACAACAGGGCTTCAGGAGAGATCCCAGAATGTGCAAGTCTGTAGAACTGACATCGGGGTTTACAAATAATAAAAACTATAAATAAAAGACTAGAATTAACAGACTTCTGAATAAAACCAAACTTTCTGCATAGGGAAAATCTTATCTCAGAAACGTATTAGAGCTCCTTGAAGGGCACAAAAGATTTGCCTTGTAGTGGCCTATTTGGTATACAGGGGAAATTGTACGGATGTTTCCAAAACTGTAAAGGGCAAAGACGTAGTTGGTAGGGATTGTTGGTTCCTTCTCTTGTCACATAAAAATGTTTAAGGATAAACTAAGCTAGTAAGAACCAGTTTGGTTGCAAAGCAATGGAGTAATTTTTCATACAATGACTGGTAAACTTTAGGAATTTGTTGTCAGTGGATATGCTAGATAGTGAAAATTCATGGCAATTCAATGGCAAATGGCATAAATTTGCGGAAAGTAAAATAATTTAGTTTTACAGAATATTTTTAATTTGTGTCTGGTGGTAGAAGTACTTGAGAGAATTGTAGGTCAGAGGAGTGCTTGGGGTGGCAATACCTGGGCTTGGCCTGTTCCCTAGCCATCTGCTTATCCCTGGCATTGGAGATAAGGCACTAGGCTAGCCAAACTTTTAGTCTGATCCAGTACAGCTGTTCCTGTGCTGTTAAGCGTTGAACATAGACTCTTGTGACTTGCTAGGACTAGATGCTAATGGAGCTGGATCCCATTGAGAGCTTGAGGATATCTGCCTTACAGTGCTAAAATTATTACCATGAAGGTACTAATGAATAATTTTCTGTGTGAGGGGAGTTTGATGTGAACTAAAGCACTCCCTTTTGTCTGGAGATAATGATACATTTGGGAGAAGAAAAGCAAACTCCTGTAAGTAAATAATGCTTCTCTTCCTTTTTCTTTTTTTTTTTTCCCTTTATTGTACTACTGTTTCATAAGTTATTTTTAGATGTAAAAGAAGTTGACACAGACGGCAGTATAGGACTTAGCTCTGAAATATAAATAATCATAAGTTCCCAGTGTATTGTTGTTAAGATTTCATTATATTCTCTTGAAAGCATGAAGCATTTTATTCTTTATTATGATCTAATACAGTGTGCTTCAACCTCAGGTTTTTTTCACACTGGTGAAAAAATGTGACTGAGGTACAAATATTTTATGGTGCATTTCCATTCCTTTGGATCTCCTATAACTGTTACAAATATCAAAAATCATTTGGTTACTTGTTGAGAAGAATCCATGATTCAACTTAAGACATTAGAAATGCCATTGTTCTGGCTAGCTATTGACAATATCTTACCTGGTGAAAAGATATTCTGATACATTTCCCAAACTCCATGATGTTTTTACATGCATTGAAAGTCAAGAAGTGCATACCTTGGCTAATGAGGGTTGCTACTGAAGACATTGTATATATACTCCTCGCTTGTCATTAAGTGGCAGCACTTGTACTTTAATCAGCTCTCCGGGCGTTGTCACCGCACCTCAAATGCAGGAAGGAATTTTAGCTTAATGAGGCTTCTCCTTGACTGTGCCTTATATCAACAGCAAATGACTTTAAACAAGTAGCATTTGGACAAGCATGTAACTGTGAATGAGATTTTCAACTGTTTACTTAAGGAACAATGTGGAAATGAATCAGCCACTCTTCCTATTCCTCTTTGATTCTTGTGCCAGCAAGCATTTGACCAGGTGGTGTTTCTTAGATAGGATTTCATAGCTTACTGTAATAACAGAGACAAGAGTTTCTTATAGGTATTGGGACACAGCTCTTACAGAAAACAGCACAGGTTAGGCATGTGAATATCCATCAGGGTCTCAAACTGAAATACCATAGCGGTAGAAAATCTTGACTTGTCAAAGGAAAAAAAACCAACAAACCAGCTCATAATCTTTGCTCATTCATATATACTTCAGGTCTCAACTAGCAGTGGGAATATCACCAGAAGACATGATGTTGATCAAGGAAAAAGAAGTGAACTGAAAATGCAGTGTAACAGCAGTTACCTCCTGTTTCCTCTTTTTTGTAGTTTCCATTATCTTCACCTGTAGAGTTGCATGTGGCACTACAGTGTAGCCTATGTCAGCCAAGCTACTTTCAGAAAATATACATTTTTTAGTCCTATAATATGAAAATGTAAAACATTTAAAATAAGTGTCGGGGAACCTCTTTCTGCTCTTTTTTTCTGATAGATCGGTATTTTCTCCAGCTCTTGCTGCTCTGGCTGGGGATGCAGTATGCTTATACACTTGTATGAGGAAACAGTGTTATAAACAGATCTGAAGATGTGCCAGTTGAGATGATGCTATTTTCCTCTGGTCTAGGAAAAGCAGAGCAGCTAAGGTGTTCGCATCCTATCATTATGCTTTGCTGCTGCTTTCCTATCCCCAGCAGTATTTCATTAACATTAGGAGCATAGTTCCTAGTTAATCCCAGTAATTTTCAGCAACCATTCTGATGCATCCACTTGAGCGCCATATTATCTTAATACTGCTGACATTTGCATGTCTTTGAAATGCAATTTTTTTTCCAGATATTGTCCATTTAATCCACTGCTCTTTTTACCATCCTTTGTTCTTATAGTCATGCTTTACTCACAGCCGATGAAAAAGCATAATCTAATTTCTCAATAGTACTTAAAGGTTAAGAAGGAATCAACAAGGTGCACACAGCAGTATAAGAAGTACAAAGATGTAGCTGTTCAAACACAGCCTACATAATTACAAACCTATAGAACTAGAATGATGGTGAAACCAGGCCACTAAGATTTCTATGTTTAATCAACAATTTTTCACGTGAATTAAATTCTTACATGCCATTTGTCATCTCAGCTGTACTCTGACAAAAAAGAAGCAGCCCCTAGGAACAGCAATAAAACATTTAAGCAAAATGTGACAATTATTCTTTGTATTCACTTACCTGTATATAGTTTCTCCTCTCCTTTGCCTCCCTCCTTTTACCTGAGATTGAGACTGAAAGGACAGGGATTTGTATTTCTAATTTGCACATCAACATATGGCCCTGATCCCAGGAAGAACAGAGGAAGGGCGTGTATTACCGACATGCTTCAGTACTGCTCCAGAGTACTTCCAGCTCTGGAATTTAAAAGGAGCTTTCAGGGAATCACTGTTTCTCTGCTACATCTTATTGCCAATTCCTCTGCCTGGAATAATGTCACTGTAGCCTTGACCTCACTCTTTTCTTTGTGTGAGATTACCCAGCCACCAGTCTGAAGCTCGGGCTCTGATGACTTCTCATTCTCTGGGTGAGGTGGCAGCTTCATCAGGTCTGCCTTCCACCTCTTCCTGCAGCAGCAAGGGAGATGTATCTCAAGGAGAAGGTCTCTCCCCCTTCAGTTTCTTGCACAATCTCCTCAAAGCAAGGTTGTTGCTGGCCCTTAATTATCAATATGTCATTGCGGATATCTTATCCGCTGCCTGTGAGAGCTGTTACACAACTCAGATAACGTATTGTGCTTCCACCTGAACAGCTCCTTGTTGTGCAATCTGTCCATATCAGGCCTTCAATACAAGACTTCTGATACAAAAGCAGCATCTTTTCTACTTTGTAGAAATTGGAAAACACTTTATCTAATCTCTGGTCAAGTCCGGGCCAACCTGCAGATGTTTCTTGCAAAGTACTTTGTCCTTGAGCTAGTGTCAGTTAGCTGGCGGAGGCAGTCACTTCTGCAAGGCCTCCATCCCCCAGTAAGTAAAGCAGGATTTATGACATAAGATTTTTTAATGGTTTGGGTTTTTTTGGGTTTTTTTTTTCCTTTCTTGCTGCTATACTGACTTACACTTCTCCTTCTACCTTGTTAGCCTCAGGAATCTTTTTGAAAGTGATGTTATGCTTTTGTGGAAGACTTTTCTTTTTTTTTTTTTAATTTAAAATAAATATTTTTTTATAAACTGGCAACACAAAATGTACAGTATAGCCATGCATATCACTGTTTTCTACAGGCAGAAGGTTTTAAAGTGCACTTTTTATGAAAGCTGTTCGTAAGCTGTAGAGTATAGTGTTGTCTCTGAACTTAAGATATTTTGAGCCTAGAGACTCTAAAATATGTATAAAAAAATGTGGTTAATAGCTGGCTACTAAAAATGTTCTGAACTATGAGATATTTTGATTTGAAGTACTAAAAGGTAATATTGAGGTCTCTTTCAGAACAAATCTAAAAAAAATGAAATCCGTATCTCTTCCCTGACCTTCAAATGGTGTATTTAAATGAGATTTAGCTTTTTTTTTTTTTTTTTGTGGTATGCATCAGAGTGCCTGTATTCTTCAGTTCCCTGCTTGCTCCCGAGTGACAGTCTGACTTTGAAAGTTTGGAAAAGTGTAGTAAAGTAGGTCAGCAAATTTTGCCTTTCATCGGTGTGGTTCCTTGCAGGGTGTAGAAACATCGAAAGACTTGAGAAAGTGTAAAGTAGTCAAAATGTCTCATCCATTGTTTGGGAAGTTGATCAGCTCAGAGAAAGCCCAAAATTGGAAGAGTGATGAAATTATACCCCAAAAGTTAGAAAGTAGATGGAATATATGAGAAATGTGGGAGAGATTTAGGTGAAATGCAAAACCTGACGGTGAGGCTATGGAATGGAAACTGCATGCACCAGGTAGCTGAAGGCTCTTACTGTTCTCTGCTATGAAAGGCCATTAAAATTTGCATATCTCCAGCACTTGTACTGTCTGAAGAAGTAGCAGAGGCAGATGTCCAAGAAAAAGAGTGGAGAAAATCAAGAGTTCCTTAGAAAGCATGCAGTGTTTTTAATCCTAATTTGTATCAAGAAGGTGAAGGGTATAGAATCATAGAATCTCCTGAGTTGGAAGGGACCCATAAGGGTCATCAAGTTCTACTTCTGGCTCCACACAGGACCAACCAAGTCAAAGCATGGGACTAAGCGCATTGTCAAGATGCTTCTTGAGTTCAACCAAGCTGGGTGCTGTGACCATTTCCCCAGGCAGCCTATTCTTGTGTATATGCAAGATGGAGCACACAGCTCCAGTGCAAGAGACACATACAGATCTACAACACTCTTTTCTTTTTCTCTTTTCCTTTTTCTTTTTTTTCTTTTTCTTTTTTTCTTTTTTTTTTTCTTTTCCTTTTTAAGACTGGCCTAAAAAGCCCACTGGCAGTGTCTCCTCAGTGTGTGAATTAAAAGTTGCTGTAAAATGGAAACTGGCAGCCTCCTCCTAAACATCAACATCATGCAGACACTCAGTGTAAAGTACAACCATTTCTGTGGCATTAGCCTGACTGTTCAGCAACTTTGAATTTAAGAGCTCTGCCTACAAGTGTAACCCTATCAAAATATTGTCAGGGCCAACTAAGTGTGAGAAAAATTTTGCGGTCAGCTTTAAATATCAAATGGAAAAAAAGGAAGAAAAAAATCTTAGTTAAGACAATGAGATTGGAATTACTTCAAAATTATCCACAAGATCTACCACTTAATCTGATGAAGAAGTTCCATTAGAGAAATTATCAAATTGGTTGGATACCAATAATAATAACAACAGTACAACACTTAAAGACTGTAGGAAATTTTACAAATCATCTGAAGAGCTGAACTCTGAATCATTCAGAGATTTCATTGCACCAAAATAAGACTGGCAATCAGTAAGCAATTAAACATTCTTTAAAACAGCTATAAAAACTGAAATACATTTTGCACTTCCATGAGAGTTAAAAATATTTTGCTACATGTTAGGCTGAAACACAGATGTCTGAACCTTCATTACGTTGAAACGATCGGATGTTTGGAATACTTCATAGATTTGGTTTCTCTAGAATTTGATATTGGAAAGCATATTTTGTATATTGGAATGATATCAAGTATTAAATTTTTGCATTCCTACAAAAAATAGTAGTTGAAGCTGTAAACTGAAGGACTGATTTCCTTAGTGATATTGATCCTCTGCGTGGGTTTAAATGCAAATTTAATACTTTACTATGTGGTTTGTGGAGTACTAACAAAAATATGTTGAGTGAAAACATAATACTCCTTTTTTTAAGGATTTTTAGACAGTCACAGTGTTTACTCATTTCAGTACTCACAAGTCGTTATGGTAGTGCTGAATTAAGTCTTGATTCAGCCATAGACAGAGTAATTCACCAATCAATGGACAAAATATCATTGTTCATATGAATCAGAAAGGGCTCAACCCCAGAAGGTACTCTAGATTTAGATGGCTAGGATTTTTAATACATTATTGTATTTTAATGTATAATCTGTGCTGTGTGGCATGGAAGTTGTTGACTCGGGAAGTAACGCGTACTGAGTGGTGGAGTACTTTTTGGGACAGTTTCTCAATGTGGCACATTCAAAGGAAAACATTTTGCAGAAATTATAATTGCTGAAAGATAGAAAAAAAGCAGCAAATAGAAAAATCACCTGATTACTTAAAAATACAGGCTGAATAATTTAAATAGTCAGCATGAAATGTAAGCCTTAAGCAATAGCAGATGCCTGTCAGTCCTAATCTACCTTTACGCACAGGCACACAGTTAAGACCTTTTGTCAATAGTTCATGGGTTTATAGTTAATTTCCATTTAAGAGTAATCAAGCTCTGTAAGACATAAAATCTGAATTTGTTCACTCTACAGGAGATCTATGTGATTTGTAGAGGCTATGAACTTTGCAAAAAAGGTTTCTGCTTCTTATGTAAATTAAAGATAATAGGGTTTCTCATGTTAATCAGGAAAAAAAAAAAGCATCTCAATTTGAGGGGACAATTCAGCAAATAAATTAATATATGGATTTGCAGTTATTAATACCAGTTAGGAAAAGATGACTTTCTGCGTGTCTCTGCAAACCTTCCATTATTAGAACAAGATTTAGCTGCCTGTCACAATAGAAAGGTGGATCGGGATTAGCTGGTACTTTTGCTAACAGAGTTGGCCTAAAAATTAGGGGGCTGTAAGGGAAGTAAGGAGCTCTTCAGCCAGAAGCTTCTTTCTTGCTCATTTGGCAGTGAAGCCTAACCTCATCATGTGTAGCTTCTGATAGAAGAAAGGAAGCCAGGTGGAACGGAAATGATCAGCAAAGTTGAGAAATACATAGTAGATCATATTTCTCTTCCCAATCAAGAAGACAATCTTGCCTTGAACAACTTTTATTTTTTCTGGTTTATTATGACCCCATTTAAGAACTTTTAACAGAAGTCTCCTTCAGGGCATCTTGAAAAAATGTGAGGCAAAACAGTTTGGCTGCACTCTGTAAAGACAGGCGACTTTTCTAAGAGGTTAACATGTTATTTTTATGGCACGCAATGGTAATTTCACCACAAGGCGAGTTTAATAACTCTTAAGACAAAAAAGAGATTCCTTCTGATAGAGGAGAGCAGATAAGGTGTTCGAATAAAAGTCTTAAAAGAAATGAATAGCATTAGGTGCAGCACTGCTGAAACTGCAAAATAAAACATGTAACGTGAATGATAATACTATTTCCTTAGAAATCTTTGTACAAAGAACAATTTTTAGGAAGATGCATTTCTAGGTAAGTGTTTTCCTAACTCTGAGTAGTTAGAAGTACTTGGGGCGATAAATGGTGTTAGTAACCAGCTGTGCACAGTTTGATTTCATGTCTCACTGCATTTATTCTGAGTTGGCCGTTTGCATGCTCTGGTATCAGGGGCATAAGAAATCGCTTAAATAAGTAACTGTGTTACCACATACTGCAGTGATGGGTTCTGTGTATTCCAATGTTGAGAAAATCTGCTGACCTGACCTAAGTTTTGATGCATTGCACAGTATCACAACGAAGCTTTTTCTGACACTGACCCATCAGCGATATCGCACATTTGTGAGCTCTCTGATTTTTCATGTCCTTCTAAGCTGAAGGGCTGGCAGTGCCAGCACAGCCACACCAACCCTGACAAAACACAGCTTCTCCAACATGCACAGTGACTACTGATAAAGAATCGTAATTCTCTGATTTCACATCTGTTGTGTATCATGGAAAGATAGTGGGTCACCCACAGTGGAGAGCACACCTCTTTTTCTTCTCACATTAAACTTGCCTTAGGGAAGTGGTACTTTGTGAGCAAGCTTAGGGGACTCCCCCACATCTGCCTTCATGTGGCAATGGATTTCAAGTTCATTTAAATCAAATTCTGCCCTGCATCTTTAAGGCATCTCCCTCACAAAGAGTTTGAGGGGATTTAAGAGGGTTTTTTTTTGGTCCATCTCTAGCCTCCCTGATGCTTACAATAGCAGAATACAAGGGATATTTCTGATGCAGTTCACTGATAAGGTATCTTCTGATTTCACATAAATTCTCTTGTTGATCTGTCTCATGACTATAAGAAAGCCAATCTCAAAAATGTTATTCACAGCAGGTTTTTTATGCTTCTTTGGGAAGACTGTGAATAATACTGGAATTAGGTAAGAAACTTCATATATATATATATATATATATATGAATTATGCACTTTTCAGGATATTTATTTGATGTTGCCTTGCCTTCTTGAAATAGCTAACATAAAGGAAGCATTTACGTTGTGAGAGCCCACAAGAAATGCACAAAAAGCAAAGGGAAAAGGTATGGGTAAATAGTTGCAAAGAAGTTAACATTATAATGAGTTAGTGATCAACTGGGAAGAAGCTAATCAGACCGACAGTTATGGGGGAAAGGGAACAGTCAGATTCTTGCAGCAAAAGTAAGTATTAATTGACCTGGAAGGAACACTGAAAATGGTTGCAAGGGCAGACTAGGATGAAGTAGACGGAAATATGAATTACTTTTTTACCTATTGGTAATCTATACTTTGTGTTTTTTACCAAAGAGTAAGTACTTTTGCTTTGTAAGGACTCTTCTTGAGACACTATAATCTGTTACTGTCAGAAGCTGCTGAGGGATAAGAACTTCTGGCTGCAAATTTAGTCTGTCCTATCAACATGGTTAGCATCTGTAAACTGGTGATCCAGTCTGAAAGTGAGAAGACTGCCTGATTTATCCAAAGCAAGCTACACACAGGGAGATGGGTCAACCAAGTGCATTTGTGATGAACAAAAGAAAGATGCTATCTGTATCCAGTATTGAAGATAAGGAATGAAGAGTTGGGGGTGGGTTTGGTCTTGGATTGTTTCTTCCCTTTTCTGCTATGTTGTTTGCTTTTTTCCTGTATTTTGTTCTCTCTTTTTTTTTCTTTATTGTAAATGGTGAATACTCACACTATTTGAAATTCCTGTCACCTCCTTAGCATTTAAGCAACTTTTTCATAAGCATAATTCACTCCAACAGTTGTCAACATTTCTTGTTGTTCCTGTTGTCTTTATAGCTGTGAATTCCTGTCATTTTTTTATTATATAAGCTGTAGAAATCATCATTTTCTTACCACCTTATTTTTAATATATGTTGGTAATCTAATTCTTAACCATTTAAAAAACATTGGTATAGGGCTTCATAAATACCCTTAGGCTATGTTATGTCTGCTGAGATGCTTAAAAGAGAAAAATGTTGACAAATACAATAGTCAATTCAGATATTCAAATCTTTTAAAAAAGAGAACTTCATAAAAGGTACTTCGGATATTCTTGGTTAATTCTTCTGGGGAGAAAAACATTCTGTGAAGGTTACTCAAGCTTTGAGTTCTTATCTCATAAAGTAAAACCCATCTATCCACGCCTTTTATGAAAGTCTAGTGACTCTGGATATTGATGTTTTTGATAGATTAAATGCTCCCAAACCAGCTCATCCCAATATGACTCATTAGACTAAGCCTTTATATAAACAAGAAGTTCCCTCAGGATTTAAACTTTTAACCGGATGATTAACTGACAAAACTAAAAATCCAGATTCTCAATACAGAGAAACTTTTAAAGTTTCAAATTAATGAAGTAATCATTCCCTTAGATGACTTTGAACATTGCACTGGTATTTCAACAAAAATTTCTCTGATAAATGTGGTGATACATTTTCCATTACTCATTTGAGCATTTCCACTGGATTATGTTTTTATGGACTTCAGAGAATACAAGTATGCCCCTGTCTGAACAAGTACAAGGCATTGTTTAAGAGGGCCACACTCAAAATAGTGAATTTACTTGTCTTGTTAGTTAGGAAAAAATGTTTCTTCCATCTTTTCTGTTTTTATCCACATTAGCTGCAAAATTTTAACAGGATGTTTAGATACCCATGTGTATGATAATATACATAATAAGACTGGGAATGTATAAAGCTGGCACTGGTTCTTGTTTTGAGATTTTTTTGAGTGTGACCTTAAGGAAATTAGAAGCTTATCCTGTCAGTGGATGCCAGGTGCCCACCAAAACCACTCTATCACTCCCCTCCTCAACTGGATAGGGGAGAGAAAATATAATGAAAGGCTCGTGGGTCGGAATAAGAACAGGGAGAGATCATTCACCAGTTTCTGTAACACACAAAACACTTAGGAAAAATGGAATCTAGTTTATTACCAGCAAAACAGATTAGAGTCACGAGAAATAAAACCAAATCTTAAAACCCTTCTTCCCACCCCTCCCTTCTTCCCAGATTCAATTTCACACCCAAATTATTTGCTTACTCCACCCAGCAGCACAGGGAGATGGGAAATGGAGGTTGTGGTCAGTTCATCACATGTTGTCTCTGCTGTTCCTTCCTCCTTGGGAGGAAGGACTCCTCATATTCTTCCCCTGCTTCAGCATGGGGTCACTTTCATGGGAGATAATCCTCCATGAACCTCTCCAACACAAGTCCTTCCCATGGGCTTCAGTTCTTCACAAACTGCTCCAGCACAGGTCCCTTCCACTTGGGGCAGCCCTTCAGGAACAGTCTGCTCCCGTGTCAGTCACCTGTGGGGTCACAAGTCCTGCCAGCAAACTTGATGAGTGTAGGCTTCCCGTAGGGTCACAGTCTCCTTCAGGGCATCCACATCTTCTGGCATTCCATAGACACACCATGGGCTGCAGGGGATTCTCTGCTCTGGCACCTGGAGCATCTCCTGCCGCTTCATCTTCACTGACCTTGGTGGCTGCAGAGTTTGTCACATTTCACTCCTCTCTGTGGCTTTTTTGGGGGGGTTGTTTGTTGGGGTTTTTTTTCCTACTTAACAATGTTATCTCAGAAATGCTACCACCATTGCTGATGAGCTCAGCCTTTGCCAGTGTCAGGTCTGTCTTAGAGCCGGCTGGCATTGGTTCTGTTGGACCTTGGGGAAACTTCTGGAAGCTTCTCACAGAAGCCACCTCTGCAGCCCCCTCGCTACCTTGCCATGCAAACCCAAAGCACTGTGCCGGTATTATCAGCCAGTGTATTATTCTGAGTGTTGTTTACTGAGGTCTCAATGAAGAACAGTTTGTACATGACCTTCCTGTGCACAAAAATCAGCAAAGGGCACCACAAATGAATAGAGCCAAGAACTTTCAAGTGAGAATGGATTGCATTGTTTAAATTCACTTTGTTCAGAACAAAGAGGTGATGCAATGGATCTATGTCTCATTTTTAAATGAAGGATAAGTTAAGATAAATATAATGGTTAAATATAAAGATGTCACTAGAAAGGAGGATTATAGGAAAGCACTGAAGCATCAAAATCCTTTGGTTAGGGATGGAAAAAGGGATGGAAAATTTACAAATTTCTTTTAAAATACTGCTGTGTAACTTTTAAAAGCCTAGATTATAAGAAATATTAATATGGACTTAAATATTAACTTAATTTTTATGCTACATGAACGTTTGTTGAAAATGTTAGTTTTTTCGTGTTTTGTTGTGTTTTTTTTTTAATCAAATCTGATTGTGGCTTTTTTAACTTTTTTTTTTTTCCCCAACAAATTCTAGTTCACCCTTGCCAGCTAGTTTTGGAAGAAAAGGTTCCTTAGCCTAAATAATTTCACTGTATTTACAAATATGTTGTTGATTTGCTTTCAGGAAAGCTGCTGTCCCACACTATAAAACATGAATCATCTTGGAAAATGATAGCATTTCTTTATATTCTCATTGCATTGCCATTTCAGTTTGTCTGGGAAAGAATGCCAAATTCTGATGGATTTTGTTTCGAGTTTTGAGTCTAACATGAAGGCAGTTAACAAAATCATTTATTTATACTAAAACCAGTTCCAAGTCAGTTACCAAAAGCTTCTGGGTCTTTCAACCAGGTTTAAACATAAATTATACTGAACTCTAAGCCCATTTAGCAGTTCTTGAGAGAGAGTATATAGTTCAGATATCTTTTGGGTGGCTGGCAAAGAAATCATTGGTCGTAATTAACGATTTCCATATACTTGTGTATCTCTGGCTTCTTGCAGTTTAACACAGTTGTGACGGTGCCACTATGGGCAGCTGCGCACAAAGTCAAATCAGTATAAGCAGTACATAAGCCAAACAAATAGCACAGGCTGTCGCCTCTGAGCTGTGTCTTTGAAGGTGTTTCTTCAGTAGAGCATGCTTAATTTGTTTGTGTTTGTTTTAAAAGGTGTCACACTGGGAGGAAATTAGAATAGGTAAGCTCGAGGCAGAGCTGTGTCTTGGTACTTCAGCTCTTCTATCTCCCTCAGCCCCACGGAGGGTCTCAGTGGTAGCACAGCTCATTTCTACTTAACTGCATCCACATGGGATGGGTAAAACCAGGGTTATTGAAAAGTAGCTCTCACCCACATTGAGGAAGGGGAAAAAAGAAAAAAATAAAAATAAAAAGAGAGGCAGTCTTGTACTTTGTGTGACTGCCTTGGTGCTAGCAGGTTGTGTGCTCCTGTTAGTACAGAGCAGGTCAGTGAGTTCGTTTGTGCCATGAAATGTGCGAAGGTAGTAACATGCTATTGCATTAGTGGCCACAGTGCGCGTTCTGACATTGTAGCTGTTGTGCTCCAAGAAAGATGTTTCCAGGATTTTCTGAGAAAAATAGGAAATAAACTGGAATGATTCAGCTTGAAGTAAGCACAAATGCAAGGCATGGGGATACCCAGTTTGTTCCAGTCTACACCATAATAGTGTTATGGCAGCTCTTCAATACATGAAGTAAAGCTGAAATACTGCAATATGGGAGATGCGTGCAATGGAGAAAAATGTACGATATAAGGAGTGTGCATATTTGCCAGGTGGTTTACGATGTCAAAGCTCCACATCCCCCAGTTCAGCCAGAACACTTACAAAATGTTGGGTAAGAGAAAGGCCCTCTCTGCACCCAGGAACATGTTTCGGTGGGATAAACTATGAGGATTTCACAGTTCCCCGTGCTTTGTGTTGCCAAAGAAAAGCTTCCCTATCAGTGTTTCAAGCTTTATTTCTGCGTAGGACAGCGAAGGTGCTGAAGCACTTACCAAGGAATAGCCAATGTGCTCTAAATTCACAGGTCCTTTATTCTTTAATATGATTTTTTTTTCCTGCCAATAATATCAGAAGGCATCAAATTCCAACAAGCAGAGAAAGATGGAGAAAGGCCTACTAAGTACAAGGCTATCAGAGCCTATAACAAGTTTATGTTACTTACTGTATCCTGCAATACTCGTCGCCACTGCTAGGGAATCAGTGTAACACAGTGTAAACACATTTTTGCACAGCGGGCAGGGAATTTCCAGCGCTCATTGCCATGGGAGGCTGTGTTGTCAAGACAGTATGAGCAGATTAAAAAAGTTATTAGAGGTGTTCATAGTCAACAAGTCTAAACACTAAGTAGATACAGAATAGAACATGAAATGTGCCCTCCAACATCCCCGACAGAGAGATTATGGATACTGGCATATTACGGGGGGAATGGGCCACAGAAAATGGCCATGCTCTTTCTCGCTCACCACAGCAGATTGCTGGCCTGGGTTCATGAGCATGTCTCATGTTCTTAACTCACTTCTGCCCAGATAATGAATTGCTTAGATCAGAGTGTCTCAAAGCTTCCCAGCAGTGCAGGCAAAATTTAATTTTGTGGCTGTGACAGAATTGCTGCTTTAGGCACCATCCTCCCTGAGAGCAGTGAGATGGAGCGAGAGCTGTGTCCCGCCACAGTGATCTTTTGACCGTGGGCTTGCTGCCAGCACAGGATGTCTTAATATTAACTGTTAATTAGCAGCTTCCCCAATACCCAGAACATGTAGATCTGCCTCTCTAAGCCATGATTTTTCTGCCACCATAATTTTGCAACCATAGCTAACTGCTCTGTATAAAACTAGAGTTGGTATATTACAAAGTGACAAAGCTCCCTGAATAATTTATATCTAAGGCTCCATTTCATAGCTATTTGTTATCCTGTGGGTTTTCCCCTAGGATATGCCATCTAATTTCAATTTAAAACGTAAGTTCCATAAATTACCACTGCACAGAAGTTGCTTTAACATGCCATTTATGAAGGTAATGGTGCACATTGTAGCAGAAGTGTTTCAGAGTTTCCACTCCTGGGACTGCAGATTCACAGTAAGCTGGTAAATGGGGAACAATGAGGAGTTTGCAAGAAAATTGAACAAATCCACCTTAACATATCAAAGCAAATCACACCTTAATGTTGCAAACTCTGTAGGGCAATGTTTCTGCAACAACATGGGCATCTAGATTCCCTATTCCCATTAAGCAGAAAGAAAGCATGTATATTGTGTAGTTAGATGCCAGTGCCCACAAGGGCACTTAAGAAGAGTATTAAGATATATTTACAGTAAGGTGTAAATAAGGCCAATTACCCTGACAGGTCTTAATCCTTGGTTTAAAAGTATGTGAATCTTGTTATATCCCCTGTGTATATGATTTTCTAAAAAAAAAATAACAACTTCAGTGAATAGCCCAACTAGGTAACAAGTTCAATAATTTAATGAGCTGTCATCAAAATATTATTAAAATGTGTATAAATCTGTTATCCTTTGAGAGAAACATAGGTTACAATATTTTTACTTTAAAAAGTAACATAAGTTATATAAAAGTACTTTGTTTACATGTGTTGCTTAATCTAAAAGAAAAGCATGTCGTTACAGACATTAGACTATTTTTCTGTGCATTAGGCCCACATCGTGGCAAAATGTCTCTCCTTAGATATTTAGGTTTAATTCTTATTCTTAACACTTGTTACTATCTAATAGGCTATAAACACCTGCTTATATTGATGAAATTGTTCCTTGAGTAAGACTAGCAACTAATTTTACATCTGCTGATTGTACAACAGTGCTTTATATTTTATTTTAACTTAATCATACAACTGCATACTTTAATAGGAAAATGTAATGTAACATTCTTCTACCAAATAAATGTGCAAATCTAAGTGACTACTAAGGACCTGAGATCCTGTGTCTGAGAGTCAAGATGCAGTAAGGAATCTTTTCATCCCCAGCCCCAGATGTGTCTTTTTGGTGATTTCCCTCATGTAAATTTGAAAGTAGTTCTCGTTAAATACAAGAAAAGACTACGTACTGATAATAAATATTTCCTGCTGCCTCTTAGGCAAATCTCATGAACTGTGGAGCTTCTTGAGAGTCTTTGGGAAATAGTTAGGTATCACTTGCCTGTGGGAAGGTATATGTGGATCTGCAAGATGGTCAGTTCTCTTCTTTTCTGTGCCTTAACTTGCCTAGGGTGTTATCGCTGTCAGTGCTCTGCCTTTGGTCTGTTTGACGCACCAGGGGAGAGGTTTCACAAAAGGAGAAGATCCAGGATTTTACCTAAAATCTTATATTGCTTGTGATAACGTGCGTAACAAACAATTATTTGAGGGAAGGATGCATAAAGGTCAGAAAAAGGGACGGGCTGTGACACAATGCAGCAGCAGAAACGAATTTAGATTGTGTGTAAGATGTGCTACTTTGAGACTGATATGTCTGGTTCAGTAAAAACACTCGGTGCATGCAAGTGCACTTCTGAATGTGAATAGCCTAAATAATTTTAGAATCTATTTACAAACCACTTACGTCTACCTCAGCCTGCTTGCATGATTTCTGATGCCTGTCAGCAACAAAGGACCATGTTGCTCATCACAAAAACGGAAGACTTTTTCACTTGCTTGCCAAGCATCTTTCTGTACTGTGGGGCCTGAAACCTCACAGGAACTGTTTTCTAAGTTAGAGAGGATCTTGGCCTTTTCCAGCACCGTTCCTTTTTTGTTTCTCTTCTTTTCCCTGCTGGTTCTTTCACTTTTTTTTAGTAGTTCACATCAGGGATGGTGAGGTTGTAATAGTGACAGCTCATTATATCCAGTAACTCAAACAATCTTTGAATATTCTTTGATGGCAGTTTACTGTTCCTAAATTCTGATGCCTCTCTTCCTGATGTATGTGCTGCATATACATGCTTCATGTATCTGATTAAAGGCATTGCTTTGAATCCAACAGGCCAGAACCAGTACTTTGGACAAAGGATGGTGGAGAACTACCAGATCCAGAGAGAATGGTCGTCAACGGCAGGGTACTAAGCATCAGTTTCCTAAACAAGACAGACAATGGCACATACCGATGCGAAGCAAAAAATCCTATTGGCCGAAACAGCACAGAGTATGTCCTGATAGTACATGGTGAGTGCGTTCTTGTTAGTTTTTTGGTGCATGTTATGCATATGTAGCGTCTCAAGAAAATGCGGCAGTGGTTTATGATCATTACTGAAAGAATTTCAGGAAAAAGCTGGAAGTACAGTCGGATTTTTATTGATGCCATCATCTAGTTGTGGAGAGTATGTTTGCTTCCTTTTATTGGCATGCCTCTCTTCATAGGGTTTAAGCAAAGTACTTGTGCTAATGTTGTGAGCTTTTCACAAAGTAAACACCTGTAAAAATGTTTTGCAGTACCTCGTACTGTTTGATAAATACTCGCCTCAGGCACACACTGTTTAGATAAAGCCAGTTACAAAAGGATATAAAAAGGGAAATTCGGAAACACCAGAAAAAACTGTGTTTGAGGGTTTTTTGTTTGCTTTTTATAGACCACCAAAGACAGGCTATTGGATACTTCACACAAGTTATAGGCTGCTACTGAGAAAATTCAGTTTACGCAAGTTAGCTGATCATCATCTGGCCTATGGTTACCGTCAATCCTCAAAAAAATGTCATGTCCTAAATTGTTACTTCTAATACAATTGAAAAACAGGAAGCTTCATGTTAAATTGCAACTGATTTGTTTTCCTTCATACAATATGTGTCACATGAAATAATAGTTGGCTCTCATATTAATCATGGACTAGATTGATATAATGCGGGTTTAGAAGAAACTATAATACAAAGTTAGCATTTGCAAAATTTGCTCTAGCTTTGCAATATGGATCTAGCATTCTCAAAACATAATGTTTTCTTTAGCACAGATGTGTATGTGATAAATCCTGGAAAATTATGAATTCTATAATTTGAATTTTAATCTAAGTGAATGTAGAGGGGAAAGCTCCAATGTAGTTCATGATGGTACTTTTTTTTTCTCTAGGTTTGTTTTTTTTATTAAATGCAACTTCCTATAAAAATAACAAAATTAAAATGAAACAATCTATTACAAATTATAGTCTGTAAATAGATGTGGGAACTATATAGATTTTATTTGCTCATTATGAATTCAGTTATAACAAATATATGTTTTCTCGGTGTTCACAAGCTCTCAAAAACATTTTTCACTAAAGGTTTAACCTGCCTAAAGGTATTTGGCAGAAAACTTTTAATAAGTGCTACTTTCAGTAATGAGATTTTTTTTTGGTGCTGTTGATGAAATGTCATTTATCAAAAGAACCCTTTAGATTATTTTTATTTTTCTTAAAGTTCACTATTAGTTTATGTAGGATTAGTGGCACATGTAAGGAGGAGGTCTTTGCATGAGAAGCACAGAGCCTGTACTGCTGCGTGAGTATTTCTGTATTAGAGACAAACAAAAAAACTAAACCCTCTAACCTCTACTTACATTGATTACTACAAGAAAAGAAAAAGAAAATGTGTCTTTTACATCCCGGAGGTTTTGTTGTATTCGTTGTTGGCTGCAGGCACAAAGTGCACTGCCTTTCATGAGGTAATGGCTTCTGCACTTTCCAAATGTCGAAACTTCTGTCGTTTGTGTTTTCTGCCCAATTTATTTGTGTGATTATTTCTGAAAACACAGCCTTTTATAATGGTAGATTTTTCCATCAGTGGTGACTTTGCAATATACCTCTATGAAAGAATATTTCACGATCTCCAACATGTGTTTCACATAGTGGCATGCCCCCCGTTGATCTGATTATCTGCAACAACTTCATGGCAGCCTGTAAAATCATTCATTATCAGGAAGGCATTCTGTTATGTTTGGCAGCACATTAGGCATGTTATCAGGTTTAGCTTGCACATTGCTGACCTTTTCTGTTATGAGTACCAGAGTTTTCCTAATTGCATTTCTGCAATTCCAGTGTTAGAACTAGAGAAGGTAAATGTCAGGTGCTTCCGAGGTTTCTGAAACAATAGGAGTAGTGTGACAGAGAATGTGATGATGTTTAGTGCTTAACAACTCAGTGCGTTTCAGAGCTGTTAAGTTTATTTTAAGTACAGAAGAGACTGACACAATTATTTTATCAAGTGTAGTGCAATCAGTTGTATAGATCAATTTAGGCAGTGTTTTATCCCGTCTTTAGCTCATTGCATTCATTAATGTCTCTAGTGAAATGTAATCCTCCCAAAGTTATGCAATGTTCTCTCTCTCTAGGGGCTAGCAAACCTACTTTGTATCATTTTGAGAGATGCATTCTTCCATTTAACGGAGGGTGTTTTGGGTTGGTTTTTTCCTATACTTTCCAAAACACATCTGGGAGCATCCTTTGGTTTCTCATCCCTTCGCCTGTGCCTAATGTGTTGATGTAATTTTTTGCTGCTGCTGTTGTACTCCTTTGCTAGAGATGATTTATGATAGAAATATGCCTTCTTATCATGAATGTTATGTATCTAATAGAAGTACATGCCAGTTTTAACATAAGGGGAGGTATGTTCACAAAGACGTGGGAGAGGAGACAGGAGAAATCTCTTCGTCCAGGAAGTAAGGTTTAGGATGTGTGAGCTTCCGGATCTGTAAGGAGGCAGGCATAAATACCCTGACTGCTGGTAGTCACTGCCTTAATAGAGCCTCTGGGGTCCAGCTCCACAGTTGTTAAACAACTAGCAGTTTTTCTAGGAAACTCATGAGCCCCAAGTAGTTTCAGTGATGGAGAGAAAGAATGATAATCACATATCCAAGTTTAGGGAGATCTCTGGCTGATTCAGTTTTTCCAGGTGAGCTTGTGTGAGAGGGCAGGGGACGTCAACAATCAGTATCTTCTGCAGGGACAGGGGAGCGTAACCTGATAGAGAGCTTTTCTTTTCTTATCTGTGCTTGTGATTTCCTCTACATTTTTTATTTTTCTGAAAACCTTTGACAGATTTTCTGTCTTTCTGTTTATTAAGGCTGTAAAAGTTTCATCTGGCTTATGTTCCTTTTTTCCCTCTATGAAATCCCTCTCTCAGTGGGACTCAATCTACTAATTCTCTCAATTTCTGAAGTTATCTTGGTAACTCAGAAGAGATTTAGACAGCTTTAAGTGTAGAGAGAAGCTTGCCTAAAAATGGAAGACGTAGTTTCTCATAATTAGACGTTAAGGCTAAGCAAATTATTTATACATATTTACTTGGATTGTACATTTAATAGCATCTCATGCCTTTAAGTGGACCTACCTAGACACAAAATTATACAGAAAAGTAATATTTTTTCCACTGTAAATGATGTTGAGGTAATACTGTTTTGATGTTAAGTGATGGCAGTGGAAATAAATATTGCGATAAGCAGATGAATAGCAATCTGTCTAATATAATTAGTATCTGATAACATAAAAAGTCTTTTTAGATTTGCAGTGTAATTAAAGAAGGAATTCAAAGAAATTGAATGTATTTGAATGAGGTAAAAGGCAAGGGCTATTAAATATGCTCATGCTGCTTTGGTGAATCAATACAGCTGCTACTTTCATTTTTCTTAACTTTTATTATTAATAATAAATGTCAAGAAAATACTTCACGATGCAGGAAGGTGGGCACAAAGTCAGAGTTTATAGGCAGCAGTACAAAGGCAAGACATGTAGTTTGCTCAAACATTTGTCTCATGTGGTAACAAAGCCACAAGCTTTAATGCCTGCAGCTGTTGTCACTTCTGTATTCTAATTGGCGAGCTTAGTGCTTTAGAAGTGCACATTCTGGCTAGATATATTACAGCCTTTCTTTGGTAACAGGCCCTAGGCAATTTTCACTGTCTTCCAATTTATTAAGAATTTTTGTTTACCTTTGTCCAAATAACTAGTCATTAATCATCAGTAAACAGAGCTAACTGTCAAACTCAACCCAAAAACATAGATTGTACTTGCAAAGCTTAGGTAATAGCTGCATTGATTTAGCTGGAGTTGAGCAAGGAAGTGGTCCATCATCATCACGCTGAAGACACAGCTGTTATGTATGTAGCTGTAGATCATAACCTCTGGATGTCACTACTGAAGACTTACTTCAACATCATATTGAGTGGGTGACAGAAGTCTACATCAGTCCAAATCTTAATGGAAACAGCAGCATTTGATAATTTGCAGACATTTATTTGAAATAAAATACCTTGGTGAAATATCTAAAGACACATGTTCAATTAACTGAAATATTCAGAGCTATAATGCGTCCTGCATCAATTAACTACTACAGCAGTATGGAAATGAACATGAATCCGCAGCTGTGGTTGGTCAAGGCAGTTCTTACTGCCACAATTATACGTACAGCAGAAAGCTACTGAGCTAGAAATTCAGTATCTCTGGAGAATACGAAGTGGCAGAACATATTCTCTTGGCTTCAGCCTCTCCATTATTTTGTCAGGATTTTTCTTGGACAAGCTGTTTTTTTGCAAATAAAGGCAACTGAAAGACCGAATTACATTCTGTTTCGGTCTAGAGAAAAGAAGACTAAGGGGGGAGCTAATGAATGTTTATAAATATCTGAAGCATGGGATACAGGGGGAAGTGGCCAGCCCTTTTTCAGTGGTCAGTGGGGACAGGACAAGGGGCAATGGCTGCAAATTGGAGCACAGGAAGTTCTGCACCAACATGTGGAAGAACTTTTTCACAGTGAGGGCGACAGAGCAGTGGAATAGGCTGCCCAGGGAGGTGGTGGAGTCTCCTTCTCTGGAGATATTCAAGACTCGTCTGGACGCCTATCTGTGCAATATGAGCTGGGGAGCTGCTTTGGCAGGGGGGTTGGACCTGATGATCTCTCGAGGTCCCTTCCAACCCCTATGATTCTGTTAATATTTTGAAATGTCCTTTCAAATAGAAGGTCTCCTACAATGTGTAAGACCGAAGGTCCCACTGCACATTTCCTTGGGATTATAATGTATTTATCTTCCACCTGCTTGTCCAGTCCCATTTCAAAACATTTATCATCTTAGCTTTCACAATAACCTGTGGTAACAAGGTTCTGAATTGAATTATGTGCTTTGAGAGAAAAGTATTCTCTTTTGTTTGTTTAAGCCTGCCGCTTGATCTCTTCACTTCCCAACTTTCCAATCTGTTTGGCCTCTTTTGCTGTTTGTGCTCTGAAATATCTCACTGTGTGATGGGTGTTCATGTTTGCATTCTGATGGCATTGTCTCATTCCTCTAGCCATCGCTGCCATAGTTTCTTTCAAATCCCAGTACATCTCCTGTTATAAATTCTCACACTTAGGCCAGTGACTTGTATCCTCTCTGAAGTCCCACAGCTGTTGTTACCTCTATAATGTCCCCATTTCCACCTTCATTTTGCCATTTTCCGCTCTGATCACTGCATTGCAGTTGAAATCACTTTTATTTGCATGCTACTTTCCCTTCAATAGATTCTCAAGTATTTCCACCTTGCTCTCAATTTCTCACTAATTATGATCTTAGACTATGCATTTCCTGGATTCCTGTCCCTTGTATTCATTCTCATAGAAACACAGAATAGTTTAAGTTAGAAAGGACCTATAAAGGCTATCTGGTCTAATGGTCCCTGCAATAAGCAGGGACATCTTCAGCTAGATCAGGTTGCTCAGAGTTCCATCCAACCCGACCTTGAATGTTTCCAGGGATGCGGCATCTACAAACTCTCTGGGCAACCTGTTCCGGTGTTCCACCACCCCAATTGTAAAAGGTTTTTTCCTTCTACCTAGTCTAAATCTATCCACTTTTAGTTTTAAAGCCATTACCCTTTGTCCTGTTGCCATAGGCCTTGTTAAACTGTTTATCCCTCCTTGTTTCACTGTCTCTTTTTCACCTTTTTCTTCATTTTTGGTCTATTAGTAAATCTCTCTTACTGTTCTCCGTATCTGGAACAACATTATGCACAATTTGGACCAGACACCTTAGTTTATTAACTCTTGCCTGCAAATGCATTTCATACAATCATAGAATCACAGAATGAGTTAGGTTGTAAGGGACTTTTAAAGGTCACCTAGTCCACCCCCCTGCAGTAAGCAGGGACATCTTCACTAGATAGGTCGCTCAGAGCCCCATTATCCTCACTTTGAGTACCTCCAGGAATGGGGCTTCCACTACCTCTCTGGGTAACCTGTTCCAGTGATCCACCACCCTCATATTGAAGAACTTTTCCTAATATCCAACCTAAATCTCCCCTTTTCCTAGTTTAAAGCTATTACCCATCATCCTATTGCTGCATGCCCTTGTGAACAGTTCTTCCCCAGCTTTCTTATAGGCAACTTTCAGGTACCGAAAGACTGCTATAAGGTCTCCCCTGGAACCTTCTCTTCTCCAGGCTGAACAAGCCCAACTCTCTCAGCCTGTCTTCATAGGCGAGGGTCTCCAGCCCTTTGATCATTTTTGTGGCCCTTCTCTGGACATGCTCCAACAGGTCCATGTCCTTCTTGTGTTGAGGGCTCCAAAGCTGGACACAGCACTCCAGGTGAGGTCTCACCAGAGCAGAGTAGAGGAGCAGAGTCCCCTCTCTCCACCTGCTGCTCAGNTACCAGAGCAGATTAGAGGGGCCAAATCACCTCTCTCAATCTGCTGGACACACTTCTTCTGATGCAGCTGTGGTTGTTTGACCCTATCTGGAGGCCAGACACCCACCAGAATCACTCTATCACTCCCCTTTTCAACTGGACAGGGGAGAAAATATATATTGAGAGGCTGAGGAGTTGAGATAAGGACAGGGAGAGATCATTCTGCAATCAGCGTGATGGGCACAACAGACTCAACACAGAAAAAAGGAAAGAAACTCTATAATTGATGACACTGCACTGCACACCCAGTGACACCAGAGTCAGGTAATAAGTGCAACCAGATCTTAAAGCACCTCCCCCACCCTCCCTTCTTAGCAGACTTCGTTTTAGCTGTGATTTCACTCCATTCTTCCAACCCCATTGTGGCATGGGGAGGGGCAGGGACTGGGGGAATGAGGGCTTTGGTCCGTTCCTCAAGAGTTGTTTTCATTCTTAGCCAGGGGAGGCTCCTGTGTGGGGTTCCACCCACAGGAAACAGTTGTCCATTAACTTCTCCAACATGAGTCCTTTCCCACAGGGCTTCAACTCTTCACCAACTGCCCTGGCATGGGTCACTTCTATGGGGTGCAGTCATAAATCATAAAATGTTTCTCAGTCTCTCCGACCCAGACTGCTCATGGTCCTCCATGGAGTCACAAGCTCCCCCCACACCCTAGCAAACCTGCTCCAGTGTGGATCTCTCTCTCTTGCTCATCTCTGTGTCTCTGTCTCTCTCCATGGGCTGCAAGTGCTGGCAGAGGCTTGCTCCAACACAGTTCACAGCATCTTCCATGTTTCCACCTGCTCCACTGTGGGGCCTCTCCACGGGCTGCAGGTGGGGTCTTGTCCTTTTCCATGGGCTGCAGGGAGACACCCGCTCCATCATGGCTTTCTCCACAGGCTGCTGGGGCATCATTCTCTCCTGCACCTGGGGCACCTTCTCCCCCCATCTTCACTGACCTTGGTGCCTGCACAGTTTCTTATATCTTCTCACTCCCATCTCTGGTGGCAAAAAGTGGCTGCTAGGGTTTTTTTTTTTCCTAGACGTGGAGGGGCTGTGACCACCAAGGGCTTGGCCTTGGTCAACAGTGACTCTGGCCTTGAGCCAGGCCTATAGAAAGCTGCTAGCTGCTTCTTGCAGAAGCCACCCCTACAGCCCCCCCTTCTCCACCAGAATCTAGCTACATAAAACTACAACAGCAGCCCAGGATGTGTTAGGCCACATCAGTGGCTCATGTCCAGCTTCTCATTTATGAGTACTCTCAAGTCCATTTACAGAAGTTCACCTTCTCTGGCTACTTTACTTCTATACAAGTTTTGTTTGTGGGTTTTTGTTGGTTTTTTTTTAATTAGTAGAAAGTCTTTAGAATCCAAAACACAGCTGAAATTAAATGAGTTCCATTACCTCTCTCTGGTCTAGATTCCTTTATTTTTGTCCATTTGCCTGCTATCACATTCTTACTATGTTTCATTTCTTTTGTGATGTTCTCGTAGGGGAGCCCTCTCCTTCCCTTGTTTCTGCAACTCATTGGTGCACATACCTAACTCAACAAAAGTAAAAACTGAATAAAACACTAAGTTGAAATGAAACTAAGGAGGTGATATTTTCTTCTGTTTTCTTTGGAAACTGAGCTTATCAGATAAGGCAAGAGATCTCCTAGTTTGCAAATATTTGCCATGATATGTCTTATGCACTGTTTTTTGACACCTTATCTTCATAAAAATATCTCAAAAACCACATAGCGAATGTTCACCAAAGGGGCAGGGGAAGATGGGAAGGAAAGGATGCAGTATCCACATGGAGCAGCACACTCATCAATAATCTAGTTGCGCTGTTTTGGCGTTCAGACCCTAGACATTGACATAGCTGGACAATTTCTTCCTCGAATTTCTTTGTCCTTTAGTTTCCTCCTTCATAGTTCACAAGTTGAAACATCTCACTTAGAGACAAAGCTCAGAGAAGAAATTTTCTATGCCTATGGGAAAATCCTACCCTTTGACTGAACAAAGCTTGGGCTTTGGGAGAAGAGAATTGCACAGATCCTTGGTGTAATGGAACAATAGTAACACGTACAGCTACAACAGAGGGTGTTTTTAGTAAAAAACCAAGCTTGCCCTTAAAGCAATCAAGGCCTTCAAGAATATGAGGCTCGGAAGACTGCTTAGGACTTCGTTTGAAATGCTCTGTATGTCAATATCTATGCTATTTAGTTTCAAGATATTTTCATATGTTTTACAATTAAAAGAAAGAGTTTTTCTTTGAGTTTTGAGTCCTTAAAGAGGTGAAAAGCCCCTCCTATTCACATCTTATAAAAAGCAGAAATATTAAAAAGTACAGAAGAAAACTCAGAGACAGAGGAGTCTGAGCTTTCAACTGAAAAGTAAATAAATAAAAGAATGCTCTTGAAGACTTTCTCCTTCTCAAAAACCTTCCCCACATACTGTCCCCTTTCTTTTTCTCTCTTCCCCTTCCTCATTACACATGCCTACATACACACACACATCCCCCTCTACATGCACACATGCATGCAACCAAAAGCTAAACAAACAGAGGTCTAGTAATTTATCAAGGAAGAGATTTTGGGTTTTTTTTTCTTCCTCTCTTTTGAAATCTGCAGCAGTTGGATGGTTTTCTTACAAAAGCTGAGGTGTGGAGGAGTTTTCACTGTAGCCTGTGAAAGTAACTTACTATAACCCTGTGTTGAAGGTAGCATTATAAACACACAGAGAGAATTTCATTCATGTTATTCTGCAAAGCTTAGCCCTTCAAATTGTGTTGAAACATATTAATTTTGCATATGCATCAGTGTTCTGAAGTGACATAAAGGTATTAAATCATTATAATAATATTAAAGTTAACTTCTCCAGAGTACTCTTGGTTACAGTAGAAGAGGTGGCCTAGAACTGAAAGCACAATGCAGATGAATGCTGCTCAGTCAGATGAATTAAGAAATCATTGTGTAATACAGTTTATATTTTTGACTAAAGAAGAGTAATGTCTAATTGACGTTTTCAGGTGTTACAAATCTGTCAAGAAACTTACAGTGGAATTGTTGGCTTAATTTTATGGATGAATTGTCCAGCTATTATCCCTTAGCACTCACAAGGCAGCTACTTTGAAATTGCTTTTTGTTGATAAATACTTGAATAGTGGGGTCTATACTTGAGCTGTGTGAACTGATATTTCTTTATTTATGATGACTTTAGAAAAATAAGATACTTTTTTTTTTTTTAACCCCCAAGATAAGTTCAAAATTATTTTGGAAAGTTCAAGGAAATAACATTCCAAACCACAGTAATATTTTTGGGGGATCTGACAGTTCTGCACTTTTGCATCAAAATACTGCTTTTGATGAAAGACACTTTTGTAAATGAAGAAATTTTGTTAGATGGAAGATTGTGTGTTGGTTTTTTTCCATTATGGAGTATTCATTGAAATTATTAATTCTGAGAATTTTTGTTGCATTAAATGTGAATTTGCCCTGGCTTTCCTTTTTTTTTATTTTAAATTTTTTTTCCTCCTGGTAGATGCATCAAAAATGTCTCTACAGGTCCAATCTGTAGCAACACATTCTAACACATTTAGCTTATTCCTATTTGAATACAAGTTGTGCTTATGCTAAAAACCCATGGATTTGGATTATGTCTTTAATAACACACAACACTTGAAAATATTTAATTTTCTATGTACATATATAATTGGTTAATGTGATAGTTCTTGATTTCAATTCCCTGTGTGACTTCTGAAAAGGAAAAGGTTGCATGTTAGCTTTGAATTATGATGAGGGTTTTTTCTCCATACGCAATAAATACATAAAGGTAGTACTTAGGATATTTGTGTATTGGTAGAGCATCTATAGTAACGTACTTTTGGAAATAAATATACTTGATATAATGTTGTTGCTTTTTTGAAAAGAACTGTTGTAGCTGATCTTCCGTGGCAACTATTTCTAAAATTGTGCTATTGAGTTTATCATCAGTCTGATTTGCTGTAGTAGCAGAGCTTGCTCTGATTTTTCTGGACTTCAACCTTTGCTATTGCTTATGCCTCTAATATTCTTGAAATTTACTTCAATCAAGCTTTTTTGGTTGAAGGGTCAGATTGTAAAATTACCATGCCTATGAACATCTTACACAATCTTCATGAAGAAAATATAACTGCTAACAGAATAATTTCACTTGAGACTGATGACAAAGTTTTGGTTCTAACAGTTGCTAATGATCTACTTCCATCTACATCATTTATTATTCACAAAACCCAAACCATAAAGAAATTATTAAAATGTCTTTGTAATTTTCTAAATTGAAATCTTTCCTGCACCATTAGGTGCTACGTGGAATGCAGATGAGTATTCTGTCTCTATCTTTCTCACATGGTGCTTCTATAACTTACCTTTCTTTTGAGAATAGGCTGCTCCGTTTTTCACTCAATTCAATTCAAAATGATACACTATGTAGTGATATTGCTTAAGACGTCAACTGGTGTTACATCAGTACCATGTTTTGTTCCAACTGAGATTACAAACCTTGGTAAGGTAGCACAAATCATTGGTTCTGAGCAAATGGAGATAGATGTAAGTGCTTTGGGGAGATTGCAAACAGCATCCTGAGTCTGAGACGTATAGGGAAAGCATCTGTAAAAAACTGCACATCTTTCTCATAGAGCTTTGAGAAGTTCTGTATCCCACATCTCTGATAACATGTGAAGATGAGCATAGAGGCTCAGAAAGAAGCAGCTAGGAATTTGCTCATCTCAAACCATTAATATTTCTAACAACTCATAACTTGACTTTAATAATTCTTAGTTCTGAATATTATGGTTTTGTTATTTGCAATTTTAATAATTAATGACTTGTGAACTTTTTCTGGAGTTTATCTTAGACTGCACGTCTATATTGTATAAAGGAAAAATGTTCAATAAATTATTTTGTACAGTATTCTATTAGTTTTTTATTTGCAGCCAATAAGATTTCCCCTCCTTTGTTTTCAGTAATCTTGCAACTAAAAAACTGATCAAGCTATCAAAAATCTGGAATTTCCCTGAACAAAATTTAAGTTTTCATAACAATTTTCATTGTAGCATAGGTTCAGTCTAAATTTGTGGTGGGACCCAAAATGTCTTTAGCCTGTCCTCCAAAAGGGAAACCTCTAAGCTGCAATCAAGACTTACTTTTTGTTGCTCTTCCTGCTTGAATTCTCGACCCAATATGACAAAATGCTCCTTGCTTTGAAATTAAAGTCACATTTGTTACTGCTAAATTATATCATAGCCTTTCTGTGTTGGATCTTCCTCTGCCTTACTATGCCTTACCATGAATTTCTTTGTCTCAAGGCTTCACAACTGCCTTGTCAGCTTTCAGGAAAGCTCATTGTATCCATCCTTCTGTATGCGTGCCATGGAAAGGGGAAGAGACAGCTTTAACTAGCCAGAAGGACAATAAGAGTTTATCTCAACATGGTTATGAGGTGGCAAGGATTAAAAAAAACCCCACAAAACCCATACCGCAAAACACATTGCTATCAAGTAGGAGTATGGATCTCACCAAAGTTGATAAAGTTGGTTGGAACGACCAGTGCCATATGGGGATCTCACACAGTGCCCTGACTTCTTTCACAAGGCTGTGTTCCCTCACTAGCACAAAGCAAGCTGTAACCCCTTTTGAAGAAACTTACCCAGCAGGTGCCTGTGAACAGGTCTCCAGGTATCTGCTACGACTGTCCATGTTATGGTGTATCATGATGTGTCATTTGTGAGAAGTGTGGTGCAAACAACTTTCAATCAGGATTACTTTTGCAAGAAGGCCTGAAGACAGAAAAAATACCAGTCTGGTTTCTTTTCTTCTTTATCTAATTTATAGTCTGGCATGCAACTGCTTTAGTTTTCTTTCACTGGTTTCCACACAGCATGTTTACTCTCCAGATGCACCCTTGAAGAACAAAACTACTTTTGCGTAGTTACCTCGTGCCTGTGGAGGGTATGTCTTTCAGCTGAAACTATCCATATTAATCCTCATGGCAAGTGAAGGAAAAAATGAACCAAAAAAAGGAAGGACAGGAAAAAGTTTGACAGGGTGAAACTGTAGGAGTGGATAAACTGTTTAATTCCTTAGATATTGCTGTGAGTCACTGCACTGGTAGAAACTCTGTGGTTTCTTTTTACATTTTCTGTGGTTTTTGTAAATATTGATTGGTAGGAGGCAGAGAGGAGTTGAAGAAGGCTGTCATTGAAGGACTAGTTTTCTCCTTGACTGAGGAGAGCCCTGGATGCTTTCATGATTCATGAGCAGGAACTGAAATCTCTTTGCACTGGTTTGTAAATCATATTGTTTAAAATAAATTAGCAGACATGACAAGGCACTCTTTATAGCAAATACCAAGATATTCTGTTAGTCAGCTGTCCTATTTTATGGCTTAGTAGTTAAGGTACCAAATATCTGCCTACCTGAAGGAAAGCTGGATAATTTTAACAAAATTAAGTCTTGACTATACTGCATCTGTCCCACCATTAATAGTAGTATGTTATACAAAGCCGAAAAGTCTTGGGAGGAATTCAACTACACATATAGAACTCTTTTGAGCAAAAAAAAAGACAGAGAATAAAAGATTGACAGCTAGAAATGCAGGGCCTTGTTTTCTCAGGTCATGTACTATGGTGATAAGAATGTGAGAATTAAGTGTATTAGTCAAAGAGAGTACGAAGATGTGCAATAAACTATGTCTTAGGTTGCAAATATACCATTAACTTGCTCAAGGTGGTTTTCAATGGGATGCGGCTATCCCACTGTGATAAAGCATTGCAGATGAGTGTTGGACCCCTTTGATTTTATTTTGAAATAAAGTAATTTAAAATAAATAACATTCTCTGTTATCTCTTTTTACTAACCTTAAAATTATCACCGTGAGTTTTGAGCTGTTTAAGCAATTTCAGTGATTTGTCCTGAATTTCTCAGAGAAATGAAAGCAGCGACCATAATAAAATAGAGATCAGCAATCTGTTTACCTCCATTTAGTTTCAACACTTGTCTCCTTAATAGGGAAATTTTAGTAAATTCTCCTTGGCCTCTTTCTTCTTCCTAGTGCAGCACTGGCTGAGCTTTTTGCAATTTTTTGCACAGAAGGAGTCAAGTGTCATTCCGAGAAAGCTGTCATCTTTGTTCAAGGCTGCTGGTGTCTGAATTTGTATTGTACATTAGCTTTTCCTTATAGGTTTTCAAGGGCCAGCTGCTGGTACTTTATTTCATTTAATTTTGAATACTCCTGTTTTATGGCTTGGAGAAACAAGGAAATATGGCTTGTCTCTTTACTTAAAAAGAATAAAAATGAGCATCACAGCCTTAATGTGCTTTTTAAGCAGTGGCAACAGGCCTAGAACAGCATATTAATACTGACAGAATGCTGCGCTTCTGGGGTAGATTGTGGTGCCTTTATATGTACAAGAAGTTTGGTGGCTTTTGTGATAACATTTTGTCTTGATGGAGTGAAATTGGCACTTCAGGTATAAGGAAATCTGCTCTTAAAAATACACTTTTTGGAGGTTTTAGTTTCTTTTGTGGGTTTGATTTGTTTTGGTTTTTAGTAGATGATTAAAATGAGACTTGGGAAATCTGAACTTCCCTGTCAGGCTCAGAGGTTTGTAAAATGTAAGGCTTAATTCTTCAGTGCTCATTTTCCCGGCTGTGAAATGGGCATAATGCTTCCTCCTTCTCCCTAATATTTGGTCTATACTTTCTAAATAATGATCTTACAGAACTTCAAGGTGGGGATCCATTCCTTACTGCATATAGATTTGTTAATGTTGAATTGTGAACAAATTCAATACGTGTATAGATGCCTTTTTATAAGTAAAGCCCCTTCATTTGAGACTTTTTCATTTTTACCTTTCTATTCAAAGTGTTGAATTACAAAGATTTTTTTACTTAGCTTATTGCGTGCTCTGCAAATTTTGCTGAATTTCTTTCAGGCAAGTTGCATAAGCTGCAGTGATGTCCTCGGTGCAGTATTTGTAACTACTTCAAGTAGAAAGACGGGCTTTTATACAAGATAGAATGACTTATTAATATTACTACTATTAAATGGGAGAGGTTTTTTTTTTAACTGCTAGCAAAACTTCTGGTAACTTTGGGGAAATATAGGTGTTAGAGTGTATTTTTGGTTTTGTCTGAAGTACGCTGTATGTTCATGTAACTCCAGAATGGAATATTAATCTTTCTGTTGAATACTTGTTTTGATTTGTCCTTAGAGGTATACCTTATGCTAGTAACAATTAATTAAGTAAAACCTGGAGCACTTGAATACAGATACTTCAGTATTAAAGAATGATTTATTGAGAATTTAGATTTTTGTTGTACTAAGGTAAGTTTCAATATCTAATCATCAGGACAAGTTATTATTGTATCAGTTTTACCCTTTTATGTTCTCTGTGTGTCACTGGTTTTAGCACAATTCAAAATTAAGAAATACAGAATTAAAACCTTTCTGTTTTCTCCAGTCCATCAATTTGTTTTCTCTGCCCCACCAACACCAAACAGCAATAGGCAAATGTCTTGCGAGATACTATATTATGTCACCTTTTATTCTTGCCCTTCAGTGAGAGCAAGTATGGTGAGATTTTTAAATGGCTAGACTGGTGACAAACAACTAGTCCGATGGACAGTGAAATGGGAGTGTGTTCCAGCATCTCAGGGCCTTCATTGCAAACTTCTCTTCCTGTTTCAAGAGAGCTGCAGCTAGAGTGCTTTTGCTGATCGCAAATTCAGTGGAGTGGTGTGGGGAGCAAAATGATCCCTCAAGTAAGCACTAAGGGCTTCAAAGGTCAAACCCTGCATTTTGAAATTTATCAGCCACCAGTGTGATAAAGTAATGTTCATGTTAGATGCTTTCCTGTGAAATGCTTGATTCAGGTTTCCTGTGGTCCCTATGGGCAACTTGACCAACTGTGTGCACAACAGAATACTCTAGTCTCCAGGTGACAAAGCCGTATTTGCAGCAACATCTGTGCTTTGGAGAAAGGTCATGTTTTTCTAGCCAGAAAAAACCAAAAAATTACTTTTTTTTTGTATTTACTGCTACTCTTTGAATTTTAGCAAGGAGACATTATAAAATGCACGGACCCAGTGCCCACTGGATCCAAAACTCTGTTCTATGCAAGGGGAGAGGTTTCAGAGGAACCTCTGAGGTGGGGCCTGAGCATGCTCTACTTGTCAGAGTCCCTGTGGAATTTGGGGGAGGTGTATTTTATCTAAATATCCCTCCCCAGCCACCTGACCCAGGGCCCCACAGTGCTGTACAAACTCGTCCTCCCTTACTATGTCCTTCCTACCACACTAAGGCAATTCCTTCCCATCGCTTCTTTCTTGACACCTGCCTGGGAGCCATAGCTCCTTCTTTTCTGACAGCTCTCACACCTGTCGTCAGCCCAACGTGCTTTACTGATGGAAAATTGCCCTTTCACACACCTGCGTTCTTTGTGAGTCCTGCTGCTGCTCTGGTGCACGAAATGAATGAGATACTCAATAGAGGAGGTGTTTGAAAACAATTCAGGGCAGTTAACTTTTTCTTCATGGTTCAAGGTCAAATAAGATGGCATAATCAGAAGTAAATTGCCGCTACACCTTTTTTTTTTTCATATTCATTACATATTTTTAATTTTGTTATAAGCAATTTTGGTTGTAATATATTCCATGTTGTGGTATCAGGTCCTCATTTTAAAGGATGAACTTTTAAGTGATTTTAGATAACAGCATGCTGGCAAAATTAGGTACAAATATTGAAATGGTCTTTGCTCTTTTTCCTGGTTTTGGTAGGGATAGAGTTAATTTTCTTTCTAGCAGCTGGTTACTGCTGTGGTTTGGATTTAGGATGAGAATAATGTTCATAACACATCAATGTTTTCAGCTGTTGCAAACGAGTCAAGGACTTTTCAGCTTCTCATACTGGCCTGCCAATGAGAAGCCAGGGGGGCAACCAAGAAGCTGGGAGGGGACACGGCAGGACAACTGACCCCAACTGACCAAAGGGATATTCCATACCATATAATGTCATACTCAGCATATAACTGGGCATCTGGCAGAGGGTCAGCATAACTGGGGTGCTTGCAGAGCATCAGCTTCAGGTGGTGAGAAATTGTGCTGTTCATCACGTGTTTTTTGTATATTCTGTTATTTTCTCATTGTTGTCATTACTGTTAATGCTACTATTCCTTTTCTGTTCTTTTAAATGGTCTCTATCTCGACCAACAAGTCTTTTTTTTTTCATCCCTACCCCATCCTACCGTAGTGGGGGAGTGAGTAAATGACTACCAGCCAGGTTAAACCACAACACTGCTTTGAGTTGTATTCTGAACTTTCTAAAGGTAGAATTTAGACCAGGGATATGTAGATAATATTGGGGTTTTTTTGCTCAGCTCTTTGAGAACAAGAGATATTGACTTTTTTTGCTGTAATTTTATAATATTTCATCCTCCCTCATTTGCCACTGAAACCTGCTACTTTCAAACTGGGGAAGAAAACCCCACCAAATGATGAAACTTTCCATCAGAAAATAGAACTGTTCTTGCCAATTCCTAATTTAGGAAAAAAGAGCAATGAAATCAAAATCACAGTGTTTTTTACTACTTGATTTTTTTGTCCTCTGACCTGACTGTGCAACCAAACTATGTTTAATCAAATTTTAATGAGCTCTCGACATCTTCTAACATTTAATATCATCCACAGGCCCATGAAATGTCTAAGAGTCATGGGACTATGTGAATTTATTTTCGTTTCTTTCTAAGCTGCCTAGCCATTTTAGCCCAGCTCTATATCTTGCATTATGAACTCATCCACCGGAAGTCTCTAATGATTTTAACAAGGGATCTAGATCTACATGGAGCTTTTGTTGAAAGGGTTTGGATATTTTTTAATGACATCTGATTTGCTAGCAGAAATGTCAAGCACATAATTGCCATTTCAGAGTTTCATAAGTCTGAATCAATTAGTAAAAATAACCCCTTGACCTCCTGTCCATGAGCCTTCATGATCATTCAGCCTAAGTGCTAAGGAGCTATTGGCATATGATATTCAGGCTGAATGATCCTTTTGTTCAATCCCGTTTTCTCGGAGCAAGGCTAAATGCAGCTCCCTTTGAATTTAAAACCTTGCTAAATTATTTAGTACTACATACCACAGACTGATTAAATTTTGCAGTGAGTAGTGAGATTGTTTCCCAGGTAGGTCATCACTCAGTTCAGTTTACCACTTAAAATTTCTTTCATTCTCAGTCAAAATACAGCGAGGGCCATCCATCATTATCACTTTGTCCTTTAATTTTTCTGTCAGCCTTTGTCAAGCTTGAAACAAAAGCCTTTACATTTTTATCAACTGCAGCTATTGTTGTCAGAATTGTGCTCAGTCATTTCAGAGTATAGGTTGTGTTTTTACCAAACAAGTAAAATATTTTCAATAGGTCAGATCTATCTTTCACATAAGTCCGCTAAACCGAACAGAACCATTTCTCATTTCATTGGAAATGGAGAGTAAAAATGCTTAGGGCCAAATCGGCAGCGAGAGTAAATTGCCCGGGCTCCCTGCACTTAAATGGATGAATGTCTTCTGCCTTAGTAAAAAGAATGTGACATCAATTCAAGAAAGAAGCAGAGGCAAACAGGAAATTATGATCGAGCAGGGCTTGACAGCGTTTTGAACCAATCTTGCACAACACTATTCTGCCACTCGTAAACAGACTACATCTGTGCCACTGCTCAAGAGCAGCCTCCAGACCAAGCTGAGCATTGCATGCTCCTCCTTTCTCCACTGTCTGCCTGCAGTCAGCCGTCAGATTACCTGCTGTCTGCCTTCACCTTGCCAGTGCTCGTGTAGCTTGATGGTATGCTGACAGCCAGTAGCGACCATGAAGAGCACCTTTCTAAAACCTTCCCCATACTTTTCTCTGCATCTGCTGGACTTTGGCATTACGTCAGGTCCTCACTGAAAAGAGGATACTTGACTGGGTGTTTGTGGCATTGCTCAATTCCTCCTGTGCCTCTAAGAGAGAGGTTAGGAGCCCATCTCTTTCTTTGAAAATCCGGTTCAGGTCTTGCCTGCATAACCTGTGAGAACACATGTGAAAAAGAGTTGGAACTGGAGTGAGTCCCAACTCCTCTTGGCATGAAGGCTAATCCCTTTCCTATTTCCAACAACCTTTATGGATACAATTAGTTCTCTGTGAACTGTTTGTATTTCAGAGGTAACAAGGTGATGAAATGAATGCCACCTTAAATGCATTACTGCATTTTTGACTGAATACCTTCCTATCAAGAAACATTCGTTTTAAGAGTGAGGTTTCAAAATTCATGGTGGCAATTACTGCTTGACTTCTAGATCTCTGAGCAAGGCTTTTCTATCTTCTTTGGTTCTCCATCTGCAAAATACAGCTATTTTCTGCTTCACAGGAGGCTAAGGATTAATACCTTAGTATTATGGAAATAGCAATCTGGTGCATTGATTTAGGTATGGCTACTTAAATTAAAAAGTTCCACTCTGCAAGGTCTCTTGGTCATAATGACCCTGGGTATTTAGCAGCATGAGAGTCATAAACAAAAGTTTGTTTTTTGCTGAACATTGTGTACAACTAGGTTGAGAAAAATGGAATTAAGTCTCACTGATATATGTTCCTTGGGTAGAAATCCTCAAATCCCTTCTGTTAAGATCCTTCTTGACAGAGAGCTCAAGAGGACAAATCTATGTGGTCCCTTTGATAGCCTGTTTCTGAGGAGCTGACAACAGGGAGCTCTGCATTGCATAACGCATAACATACCATATCATAACATAAACATAACATAAAGCCTCACTGGTAGTATAAGATAGGCATCCCTTACAGTAAAACAATGGCCAAAAATTCCTAGAGGACTAGAAATAATCAATGCCCTCTTCTGGCATGCAAACGAAACAGCACAGCCTCTTTAAAACACGGTGGTTCGTATGCCTTAAACAGACGCTTGTGCCATTGAGTATCAGTTTATACTTGTAGTCTGGTTTTGGGAGCTACCAATCCTGTTTACCTTCTACACCTACGATATGCGATAAGAGAATGAAGAGTACCAAGAGTACCGCACATTTTTTCTCTTCTTTTTTTTTTTTNTGAACTGCATATTCTGCATTCTCTTATGCAAAAATGTTTTTAAAGCAAGGACAAGTTAAGTTTTCTGTGAGAATCCATAAATCTTCGAAGAACCGATGAGGAGCCTTTCTGTTACAGAGACTCAGTAGGATGGGGGGGGCCCTGTAAATGTAAGTTTTGAGTGAGTGGCCGGGTGCTTTCAAAATGCTTGTGTATGCCTGGATTTGGGCTGTCCAAAATAGGGTTCAAGGATGGGATATGGTCCAAGAGTTCCAAAATGAATTTTCTGGAGCACTGTGAGTAATCCTGTTACTTCACACATGCATTCCTGTTGCACGCTCTCATGTCATTAAAGAAGCAATTCTACTGGGGAGAACCTCAGGCCAAAGCAGGTAGGAACAAGGCATTTCTAGAGTCCAGAGCAGACTTAGGTTTCATTGCTTGGGCAGTGCAGCGTGCTTCAGGCTGCTGCTTCCTGCTTGCTATCTTGTGCTGTAGTCTTTGAGAGCAAGTAATTATGATGCTGTGAGCAGACCAAACCAACTGCAGTCATTTGCACGGTGAATTTCACCTTACTCTGCTAAGAAAGAAACAAAGCCAACACTGTTGCTTGTATTTCTGTTTCTTTTGAGAACATAGGTTTTTCTTCATGGCTTCTGACAAGCTGCCATTTTGATCTTTGGCATCAGAGTTTGTGACTTTGATCAGGAAAATAATTTCTGCATGTCTTTTCATTATTGTTGATCTGATTAAAAAAGATTAATCCACCGCATCTGTATTAAAACACTGATATATCCTACTTGTTGTTAACTAGTCTGTTTCCTAGGCAGCCTTTCTTTAAAAATAAGAAATCTTGTTAGAAATTCTTCGATCGGAAGAGAAACCAGAAAGCAATGCACTTGGAAATTCACCAGTGATTCATTTAAGCTATTATGTGGTAAAACGGGTAGACAGCATGTTCACAGAATGGAAAGCACTGTCATAAAACCATAACTATATTTACCAGTTACAGTTAACTTGCCATTGCATAGTCTTAAGTAAATGGCATATTTAAGGAAGATAATTAATGAAACCGTAAGTCACACTAATTAGGTCTTATGTACAAGACTGATTTGTAAAGCTTTCCTAATAAACAAGGCTTTGCTCTCCTTATGAAGTAGGTGGGTTTTTTTCTGCTGATTTCATTTTTAGCATATACTTATCAGGAAAGAAATTCCCCTTTATGAGAAGCAATTGCTTGGATCAGTACATGTGACATGTCCCTTCTTAACATGTTAATTTATTTCTAATGCTTCTTATACTCAGTTCTGTTTAACTATTGTGGTGCAAACACTCCAGGTAATGTTGCCATTTTTCCTGGTGATTACTGTGGCTACACTGTGGGTTCCTTTAAAAGCCTCTTTTAGTTTTTTCTCGTTTAGGAATATTTTGTAATGAGGAACAGATTAAATATCAGTGTACAACAGATGCGAGAGGGATCTTGTGCTGTTTTCTGATGGCTTCGAAGGTAGAAAATCCCACTGGTATGGATTCCAGAGAGAATAGTGCTGGTGTTTATCAAAAACAGAGGAATACAGAATTTGTAGGTGACTCATAGATGTTAACTGGCAAGGAGTCTTTTAAAGTGGCAAAATAATCTGTCACCCAGTATGAAAATGAGGTAAGCATGCTAATTTGAAGTCTTAAGAGAGTAATTACTCAGTGCTGAACTCAAGGACCTTGTATCTTAAATGTGTTCTGTAGGGCCCAGTACTGCAAAGCTCTGAGCTACTTCAGCTGCCATTGATTTCAGTCAGAATTGATGGTACTCAGAGACCAATTGCATTTCTTTCCACAGCACGGGAAGACAGATCATGGGTCAGATTTTTACACTTACTGCATTGAATAGCACCCTTCAGAAATATTTTCACTGAAATCTGTCCTTTCCTTTTAAACCTCTGGTATAAATAATCTGAAAAATGTCAGATGCTTTTTATTTCCTCACTGAAGTGTTTTTCTCTAGTTCTCTTCAGGGCTTTTGTTTGTTCTTTCAAACCTGCAATCACCTTATAAGCAAAGTGATCCTGGTCATTATTGCTTTTGGCAGTGTAATCAAAGTATTTTCTATCTGTACATCTGGTTATGTTCTGCTCTGTACTGGAGCGTTTTGCAGCAGATGTTGGTTCCTCTGGAACGAAGCAGCGGCATGCCTAAGCCTGGCATACCTGCACTTGCCTGATCAAAAGTGGGATGCTGTCATCAGGGCTCTGCACTTTTTCTGACTTGGATACATGGGGGTTTTTAATAGTATTATTTATTATTAGCACTTCTGAGTTTTAGTTCTAAGCTGTTGTAAAGAAATACTGATGTGTGCATTAACAATAACTTTTAAGTGGTAAGGATGACTGAAAGATGACTGTGCCTGCTAATTAGGGTAAAGATTTTGAAATATACTCTGCTCTGGATCTTAGCAGACAACTGTCTTAAACAAATGTGTGGGAAGAAGAAAAGCAATCCGGAAAAAGCAGCTCTTATAGTTAGTAGCATTTTCTCCCCTTTTTCCTTCCATTGAGTCTGTCTGAAAGTGGGTGTTTTAACATACAGCCATTTCTCGTTAACATGTGTGTGTTTATTTTAGCATGATGGTGTTGGTTTTTTCATCTCCCTCTCTGACACAGCATGTTTCATCCGTTTATGGTTTCTACTATATGAGACATTTAAAATGGCTCAGTGGAGAAATGGATTCTTGTCACTTAAACAGTCACTCTCCAGATCTGTGGAAACTTGGTCATTTTAACAGTGTTTTAAATTCCGTGTGCTAGAACATTGACTATAAAAATTGAGAGTGATATAATGTCAAGAATTTAAAGGTACTTTGTTGTACCTGTAATAATTTCTGTTAATCATGTTTTAATTTAGTCATTTTCAACATACTTGTATTTACAAATTAAACCACTATTATGGTTCTCCTTTGTTTGCATGATATGATTTTATTTTATATTTTTTTTCCACTCACCAGATGTTTTCAACACTTTGCTTCCCACTACTGTCATCCCCTCCCTTACCACTGCAACAGTCACAACCACTGTAGCCTTAACAACCAGCACAACCACATCGGCAACAGCCATCAACACCAGAGGTACAGTATGCTTCTTTGTTATGGCCTGAAAAACACATGATAAATAGGAAATTATAGGTTTGGTTTTTAAGAAGGATAGAAATTGCTAAAGAGAAGGTTCAAACACTTTAGTTCAATGTATATATTTAATAAAATAATCCACAGGATGGTACATGGTTAAGAAAGGTTTCATATGACCTTGAATATTTTTATTGCTCTAGCAGTGTGTATGTGAACTTTGGCAGGATGCTTAAATTATTTGTATACATTTGCATTTAATTTTTTTAAGGTTAGTAAATTAACTTTAATGTAAAACGCAAGCAAGCTATTTTTAAATAAACATGACCTTTTAAAACTGGTTATTTTGGGTGCTAATGTTTAAAACAAGATAGGTGCATTGGCATTGGAATTACTGCTGATGCAATCTTGCTTGGTAACAAAGAGGCATCTCATTACGTCACCCTTGTTAGACTTTTGCAGTTTAAGGTATTCCTAAATTAGGGGTGTCTTTATTTTACTGGAACTAGAGTGAATGAGCTTAAATGTCTCCCTTCCCCACCCCCCATCCTGTTGGGTTTTTGTCCATCACAGCTTTTTAATGTCTCGAGTAATGCTTTGCGTTGTGTTGAGTAAAGTATAAAGTGGTGGATTCAGTGACTGATCAGATAACTGTTCAATAGTGAAGATGTGTATAAGGTTTTGCAAATTATTATCTTCTGGATAGCTAGTAATCTCTCATGGTTAGTGAAATGGCACAGGGTTCCTGCCTTTGGTCTTTTGAAGGCTTTTGTTGTGCAAAGAGAGAGGAAATAATGTCCACTTAGCACACTGCAAGTATAATTATCCCAGGAAAGTGTCTTAAAACAAAGTTTGGAAATCTTTTCTTTCAGGAAGCTTTGTTGCAAGTCAGTTGTAGTGACCTGCCTAACATGCAAGAATAGGCTGAGCTACATGCAAGTCCATAGTATAAAGACTGTGATAGAACACCCAACTTCTTCCTCCATAAGCCATTAACATTGTGGCCTTCATGTAATAAACTGACAACAAACCTGAAATTTCATTTTTAAGCTTTAATATTACACTGTGTGAAAAAAATGTTGTTGTTTTAAGGAAAAAGAGAAAGATGTTACAGTCATCCTTTCCCACCAGAAGAAAAAAAAAAAAAAGGATAAACCATGGAAAACAGCCCAGTGCTCACAGGGCTGAGGCAGCTGCAGGAGGAACCTTTCCTGTAAAAGATCAGAATGGCAGGAATGATTACATCTTTATAAAAGACTGTTTTGGGTCAAGCAGCAGAAACTTCCCAGCTTTCTGAGGGACTGGAAACTGGAAGGACATTGGTGCACCATGTTGGTGTTTGCTGTCCCTAAGGAATTATTTTCTCCTTGATGTGTGGCTGTAACTAAACTGTGGTGCTGATGTGATTGTATATTTAGTTTAACAGTGATATTAAGGCATTCTGTTAACTCCTAAGTGTGGTTTAGGACCTCATTTTCCTTTATGCTGAAGTGTTTCCTTTCACCATTTGTTTGGCCAGCATCAACAGAAAGATCTGGATAAGGAGAACCCTTTTCTAAATTGTCAGGTCTAACATGTACAAGAATGCATGTGATTTGATGCTGCAGTAACAGAGATTCTACTGTAAGAGAAAGTAATGAAGGATATCTGGGTAAATGTAATCAATGACTAAAGCATGAGCATTTGCTTTTCTCAGAAAAAAGAAGTGAATGCAGCAAAATGTCTGAGAGGATGAGACCTCTTCAGCCTCAAGTAACTGGTAGATGCGGTCTCTTGGGCAGATAATGTAAGAGACAAAGGAGTGTGGGAAGACTGTTCTTGAAAAGCTTGTATTGAAAGGAGAGTCTATCCCAATGCAGAGGAGAAAAATAGGACACATGTAATACAATAATGAAGCTGGTGATTTAACAATCTACGAAAGCAAAACCCACAAAAATTTGAAGAGAAGTTTACTATGAGTGTTAAGACAGAGTATGTCAGTGGGGAAGAAACAGGAAGGTGTAAAACAGGAAACAACCAGATGCAAAAGTAATTGCAATGAGCAAGGTGCAAGGAATTTAACAAAACAAGGGGGTTAGAAACACATTAGATAAAAGACAAAAATAAACAAATGTAGTGATCCTATTTGTGAATGATCAGGACGAGGCTGAAATAATCAGTATTTTATCCAGCAATGGATGACAGCTGGAGTACTGTTTCTAATGGACCACAAATAGAGATCAAAGAGCAAATAGGACAGGAAGTTTAAAGATACACTTTGAAAAGAAGTTGAAGGCACCAGTTTGTTTAGGTTGGTCTCAAAAAAAGAAAAGTCTTTGTGACTCTATAAAGAGTTACTTTCCAAATTTAATGGGGAAAAATTAATCCACTGAATTAGCGGTAAAGGCATTTAGTGGGGAAGCACAGGAGGCAGTGATGAGGTGTAGCTATTGAAGTTCTATGACACCTTTTATCCTTGCTTCCTTTAAAAATGCTTGATTCCCATTGCAAGGTGAAATGGACAAGATGCTCTCCTTATGTCTCTTCCCCTCATGTCTTTCATTGTCCCATAAACAAATAATGTTCACAACGTTACAGTGAATGTTACGAAGGCAGAGTTCTGCTATCCTGAAATCCCAGGCTGAACCTTACCTAGGTTGTCACAGCATCTACACACCAGAGTACAAGCAGCATGTAAGAGCCATTTTGAAGAGGAACAGCATTATCTGTTTCTGGCTAAGCAAAAAGTACCATATAAACATATTTTCCTTTGACACTTCTGCTCCGTACTCCGGGAAGATTTTTGACGTGGAGTATATAAGGATGTAAGTTGAGATCTGTTTACATATTTTCAACCTTCAAAACAGGTTTTTTTACTTGTTGTTATGTTTTGGCTTCCAGGTACGTTGGAAGTAGCATTTCTCTTTATCTTACTTTACTGGATCTTCTTTGATTATGCCTTAGAGAAACAGAAGTTTGTCCCAGATCGTAGGGTGGTACATACTAATTCATAATATCTTTGAACTGGATTTCCAATAGGTGACATAATGTAATATATCCAACAAGATTATTAATTCTGTTCTAAAATAATGACTTGGTACTTACGAGTCACTTCAGGTAAATTTTACCAGACATTCGTCTATTCTGCATGACTTTTACATAGTCCACCTTGAGGATATGTTACTCCACATCCAGTCACAGGACATATCTTTTCAGGAAGATGATACAGGATATAAAAAGCCTGGAGACTCTGTAAAATCTAAGGCATTTTACATCATGATTACCAAAAGCCTGAATTAATGGAGGAAAAAATCCTCAAACCATCCTAATTTAATTTTGGAAATGTGTTGCCCATCTCTGTCTTAATTTGCATGGCATTTAGTAAACAACATGAAAAAAGCTACTGATCCAGTTGGATGACAGTATGGTAATTCATAAGCATCCCGTTTAATCAAACTTTTCACTTTCTGAGACAAACGTATGCTTGCTTTTGTGTTCAGTCCTTCAGGAATTAATTATTCTTTTATTGGTACATTACTTGCTAACTCAAAAACCCTAAATACAGTTTGATGACAGTAAGAGTGTTGCCCTTTATATATTTGTCAAGGGTATCTTAAAGCATAACAACCAGGATAAGGAATGTATGAAAAAATGAGGAAAAAATGAGAAAAAAAATGAGAAGAAGCAATTCTAGCAGACTAAGGAAATAATAATTATACACTGTATATGTCGTTTACTTTCGATCAAATTTATTCAATGTTATTTGTTAGAGCCATGCATGGATCCATGCTAGTGTTCCCTTTTGTGACTAGGAAGAGGCACAAGAGGGTTGTGAGTTTGCCCCCCAGTAGTGAAGGGACGCCTCCCTTGGAGAAATTCTTTGTTAGCATGAAGTTAATTTCGATGGTTCTGTGCCAATCCTTCAAAGTCCTGTAGGTGGAGAGGGAGTGTGATTAACAGTCTAGGAGAAGCCACCTCAAGTCAGAATAGCTGAGTGTTTCCAGATTCACAGAGGAGAAAAGCTTGTGCATACAAACGTACAGAAAACCCTCCCAACAGGCTGGCATTATGTTAATCACCCCCACACAAACACCCTGTGATTTTTTTATTTTAAATCAAATCCCTTTCCTATCATGAAAAAAAATAAAAATCAAAGAGGTTATGAAACTTAGTAATTTTTACTTGTTGCTGAAGATTAAAAATCTGACCACCATGCTCCAGGTAACTAGAGAAGTAACATTGCAAGAGCATCCCAAACTCAGAAGATACATGCAGTTGAACGGAATGGATATATCAGGGTGATTCAGTCTCAGCTGACTCACTTGTATAATGACTGTGCCAGAATGTTCAAAGCTTTATATAGCAGCACCTAAAAACATCTCCAAAAGTCATTGCGTATGGCAGAGAGATGATGCTGCTCACAGGCAGCTGCACTATGAAGTTCAAGGGTTTATTTAATATTCAGGGTGACCACAAAGCCAATGAATGTACACATTTCTATATGAATGAAATCCCTGCTTTATTATAATCCACTTTTATTGTTTTCGGCTCTGGTCTAAAAGAAAGGTTTTTTAAAGGAGATCTGTGAAGCTAAATTTAGAAGAGTTTACAGTGGATTAAGTAAGGGTTTGAGGATATGATAAATTTGAAAACTATTGTGAACTTCATTTAAGTGTGAATATTTCTATTTAATAGCATAGATTTCATCCATCTTAGCTAAAATATGATATTAATTTCTTTTTCTTCCATTTTTACCTTGGTTTCAATAACAAGGGGAAAAAAAACCAAGACTAGAATGCCTGTTTCCTTATAGGCAGTTTAAACGCAGAGACTACTTTGACAGTACTTTTAGTCCTTTTTTTATCATAGAAAAAAAATGTTAAGAATTACCTGTTTCTTCGTTGTTACTTAATTTTTCCTTCACATAATCTGATTAATGCAACTTAGCACTTTGAGATATTGAGAGAGAAAGAAACAGCAAAACAAGGAAAAGTTATAGAATATTTGAGGGACAAGGGAGATAAGGGTAGATTCATATCTTAAATATAGTTGTGTGTACTTAGTTGCATTCAACCCTGATAATAAAACAAGATTGTTGCCTAATGTTAAAAGTGGTTTTGTCTGACAGTGTGCTAAAAGCCGTTGGTTTATATACTGCTTTATAGCTGTAGCTGTAACATAAAATCTAATTTGTGCCTGGTTTTACTCAAACCAGGTAAGATAATTACGACTTTCCAATCTATTTCTTCTTTCTCATCTTCCCTTCTCTTACAATAAGCTCCTACTGATTTATCCAACTTCTAGATTTCCCAGGAGGCCAAACAATTTGAGGTACAGACCAACAGGTCTTTAGATTATTTTTTTCCCACCAGACATTCAAGCAAGCCTTTAGCACCCATCTTGCAAGGAATGCATCTCTTGATTTTATAACAACTATTTTTTATTACTTTTATTTTTCATTCTGCTTGTTTCCTAGCTGTTTAGAAGGTATGCTAATAAATCATGGAAAACCTAAATTAGACCATGATGAAATCCCAAACCTATTTTATAAGCCGCTTTCCCTAAGTCTTGAAACCTCCAAGCCTGCCTCTGGTCAGAGCTGTCTGTTACCCAGGTAAAATATCCACAAGCTACAGCTGAGCAGTAGCAGTGAAACCTTTCCTGGCTACTTCATGATTAGGCTGTCCTGTGCTCCTGTCTTCTCCTGTGGTACTTGCAGGATACATGTGATCTGTGCCATGCAAAGGGAAATCCAGAATACTTTTGCCCAACTTGAGCAAGGAAGGTGAATTATTATTAGTTCTTTCTGTTTCTTTGTAGATCCCTCAATGTTTCTCCTGACTCCTTCAGGATCTACAGCTCCTTTGGTTTCACTTACTGTTTAAGTTGCTAGTTTCCAGAGCTGCTGGAAAGAAAAACATGCATGGTGACCACAAACCAAAAACATGCTAGCTTCAAGGAAGAGGCTGTTCACGCATAGTATGAAAATAATCTGTATTTTCTGAAATTAAGGCTAGGAATTTTGAATATTCTAAAATCTACAGACAGTATCTTCCTACGGCTCAGAGGAAGTAGGACAGCGGGGCAGTAAGTAGCACCAGAATGCAGTTATGAAAGAAAGTGTTTTCATGCAGTGTGAAACTAAATGTGAAGCTCCATTATCACTACATCCTAAAAAAATTGAAGTATGCTGATGTTTATATTGTGAGCTAACCAAAATCAAAACCCAGTGTTTCCATGTGGAATTCCTTTTTCTCAAATACTTTTAAAAGATGCTTTATAGTTCTAATATCAATCCAAGAGTAATCCTCGAATCAACATGCACAGCACTAAAGCAGTCTATCCACAAGCAAAAATTCTGGCAACATGACCCACATTGCGCTAGTTACCTCAATTGCCATGAAATGTACTCAGGCTTTTCAATTTTTATCTTTTAGAAGCTAAAGCAAAGAAATATGCAATTTAGAAAATTGCAATTTTCTCCGCTTAACAGCTATTATGATGTAAGATGAGGACCATCGTCATTATTATATGTTATTTGGTCATATTATTCATGAGATGAGGCTGTTGCATTCTGGAACAAATAAAGATAGATTTCATACTCTGAATAGTTTGCTATGTAAATGAATACCATAAACAAGACATAGATTACAGCACAGGCTCACTGAATACATGAAAGGAAAGGAAATATCATAATATCATATATTAGGAACCTGCTCTTTGTCTCTGGAACAAATATTTCTAGTGCTAACAAATCCATCCAGCTGTCAGCTTGCAATAATGAAGTATGCAACTTAAAAAGTACACAATGGTTTCCAGCCTTGATGGATTATCACTTAACCCAAAATGCAATGCTGTACAGATAAGTATCACAATTGGTTGATGGTCTGATAAAGATTCCATTATATAGCTGAGCTCCGGAGAGGCTTCAGCAATGCATCAGGAATTCAAACATTCCTAACCTGAGCTCTGATCACACTGGATTGGGGTTTTTTCCTACCGCCTATGAATTATGCAGTCTTACACACTCTATTGTAAGCTAGCAGTGCGAGACATTTTCCAAATTAAGAGTCCCTTTGGCTGGAAGCGTGCTAGCTCACTGCTTGCAAGGAAACTCCTTCGCTCTGAATTCATCCTGAGGCTTTCCCTCAGGTGCCACAGAGTGCAGGATCTTTGAGCTCCTCCTGCCCAGCCCCTGAGTGCAACTAGCAAGGAAACACTGGGCATTCAGAAAAATACATGGAGGGACTGAAGTTATCAGTATCCCTTCCTCTGTGTTAAGCATAACGTCCAAGTCAATGTGTGCTGAGGAACGTAACCATGAACGAACACTTTTGTCTGACCTCAGTCATAATGTTGACTTACAAGATCAACTCAGTTCAGTGGTGACCAGCAGTCATTTCCTACATTTTGCTAATGTGTGGTCATTTTCAACATTCAGATGTAAAAGTGACTGAAAGCTATGTTACTCATACTAACTTCATACTCCAGCCATGCTTAATAGTCTTGTGACTTGCAAAATAACGAAAAAAGATAATTATATATTCATACCTGCTGCTTGAAAAGCTAGAATTCCATTGATTTCAAGAGACTTTTGGGATCAAGTTCTACCAGAAGTTCAGCTTACGGATCGATTAAATGAGTTTATCCCACCTGTCTGAGAGGTAGTTTTGAGGCTTGGATAGACAGACAGACCATTTTCAGGGTATCGTCAGTGTTGCCTGCAGTGCCCCTTAAGCTTGAGATTGACCTGCAAATATGAGAAGGATATCCTCTACAGGAAAACAGGTTGTAATATCCTTTCCTCTATGTAATGCCTTATATATACATAAGCTCATTAATTTTCAGTGAGACTGTGTGTCATTTAGTATGTTATTAATAGATTAAAATCTATGATCTGCCTAATCCAGAGGGACCCACTGGGTCAGTTAGCCTAAATTCTTGTATAGATTTCACCCTGGTAGATTTATAATGAGGAACAGGAACCTTTATTTTATTAAAGAGCATCCACCAGAACATATGTAGACTTAATTTAGGACCTAAAGAAATGGAGAATCTATGATTTCCCTTGGTGTTTCTCTTCAGCAGTTAACTATCCTCATTGTTACAAATTTGAGCCTTGCTTCTTAGTTAAATTTCTGTGTGGTTAACAACCATACATTGGTTCTTGTAAAACCTTTCTCCAGAAAAAAGGTTTTGCATTCCATATGTATTTTCTTCTCAAAAGCAAATATTGTTTTAAAGAAGATCCCGTAAACACACTTGAAAATTTATTGCTGGACTTCATTTGAAAGAATTGAATCTATGATCTTGATTTTATTAAGACTTTGTTGATTTGTTGGGGTTTTTTTAAAGGCGTGGTCTGGCAGATCTTCAATGGTGAGGTTTAAGGCAAATATATATGCATTTCTTGTAACAAGGAGAAAGGTTAGGCAAATAGTTTCCTTTGGATATGTTCCTTTGTTGCTTCATTTATATCCAATCAGAAGGCTAACGTAGTTTTATTTAGAGAGATATTTATGGTATATAAAGATAGTACTAGTGAAAGCCAAGATCTTTTTTTCTGATGTTACTGTGTAAGGCAGATTTTGGCAAGTTCTGTGCTGTCAGGATACTGATGAAGTGCTTCACTGTTAAAAGCAAAAGCATACAACTAAGTATCATTACAGTTAACAACAAGGACAACTAAAGCAACTGTTCCAATGTCATGTGGGATGTTAAAATAAGACCAAAATGGTGCCAAGAAAGTCTGAAAATGACAAAAAGAAAGAAAAAGAGAGAAAAAATGCTTATAGTTTCAAATTTATTGCTAACACCTTTAATAAAAAATGCATGTCTGTCTCACTAACCAGTGAACTAAAGTCATCAACTGTGCCTTTGAAGCTGAAAAGATTGCTCTCTCTGCCCTTGGTTTCTCTGACACTCCACTTGAAACACAGTTAATAACTTCCAGTGTGAACCTCACAAAATACAGTATTGATACTAATTATATTAAGTTTTCTCAATGAGATATGACCTTGGTAAAACTCAAAGTGACAGCATTCCCCAGTACAATAAAATAAAAGCAAACTTTACGACAAGTGACTTTGGAGATGACTTAGTCTGACCTGTTAATGTGTCAGAGGTTATTCAGACAGTGAATTTTAAAAAAATATACATTCTTAAGGTACTGTTTTAGCAGGTTTTGTAGCATTGAAATCAACTGCCTAGCCATCCCGCTCTTTCCCTCTATTAGCATCTTGGGGTGTCTATTCTGTGTTGACCGTGCTGCGGTGCTGGAAGAGGCTGACTTGCGTGCATGCTTCATGGGGGGTAGCTCCTTCAGAAGCCGACAGAAGCATCAGGATGGCATAGTTCTCCTCTCAGACCAACCTGGAGCCCCCGTCTGGGATGTCGTATTTTATGTGGGCAATGTTGTCAATGCCCTGTGTATGCCATGATGAGCGGGCTGAGTGACAGCATGACATGGGTGTATTCCTAGAGCAGAACACCAAGCATGTGGCTTGCACATCTCAGCTTACCACGCCAAAATGCTAAAGGTGCAGGGCCTGCTGTCTTGGCTGCGTGCCTCGGCTGCACTGTGCTTCTGACAGCAGGGTTAAAATGAGTTTCCTTGTTAACAACTAAGAGCAAGAGAGAGACTAGAAATGTAAAGGGAACATTGCTCTAGTTCTGTTACTTTAAGACTCTAAACCAAAAATTTTAAAGGGTTGTATTTTGCTGCAGTGTAGCCACCATGTTGGCTGAGAGTCAACAAAGCTGAAGTGAAAAAGGTGAAAAAACCCCAATACCAACATTTTAAAATATTAACTTAAAACACACCTCAGAGGAAAGAAGCCTTGTCTGGTTTGAAGTGTAGAGTATTGTAAATGACTGTACCTAATCACAGCTGAGTTCATTTTTTTTTCATCATAAAAATTGAGAAAGAGAGAGAATTACAAACTTGTCTACTCTGAGAAATACAGGGTGGAAAACCTTATTCAGTAACACTTGACTCACTGTTTGGGTGAGTATAAAAGACTGAATGGGAAAGCACAAATGGAAGTGACTGAAAAAATGAAATTCAGAATCAACACAAGGAAGTACTCTTCAGTCAAAGAGAAATACAATTTTTCAATAGCCTACTGAGCCAAGTTTGGAATTGGAGGCACTGGGGTCGTTAAAGAAGAAGGGAGATACTATTCTGGAGGAACTGTGTTAACCAAGATGACTTGAAATGGGCTGAATGGCCTTTTCCCTTTCCCCAAATTTATGTTCTTTTTGAAAAACTTTGATTATAAGTCATCCTGCTGTGATTTAGATAGCATGAATTTGAAAAGAATGTTTCAAATCTTTTCAATCAAGATGCTTGGGTTTCTTTCCAGCCTGAATTCTTGCAAGCCTGTAATAGAAAACCATCAGTCAAGGTAAAGAAGTATCAGGAGTAGCAATTTACGTTAATATACAATTTCCTTTTTCAGCATAAAGGGTAAGAGACAAGGGTCCTGAGCAACAAAGGCCAGAATGTAAATCTTTGTGGCAATATGTTATGGGTAGTGGGGACAAAAAAATAAAAGCAAAGATCCCCAAGACTGACAATTTAAGGAAGCCATTGTATTTATTTCATATACTTCTTTTCTTGTGGCTAACAAGTCTCTACTGTACACACATCAGGTCATGAACTGCATTCAGCATCCTACAGAGAAGACACCACTTTCATTTTAATGAATTCAAAGTGCCCTGTCGGTCTTTAGCATTGACTTTGGACCAGGTCCCTGGACATACTTGACAGAAGCTAGCTATTATGTCTATATTAATTTGTTAGAGCAAGAAAGCATTGTAGGAGGTTAATATGTAAAGCCTTTCCACTTTTCACTTTTTTTTCTTTTCTTTTTATATTTTGGTGTAGTTTTCAATGCAGACCTTAGAGGAACATTTTTAATGTTTAGATTTGAGTTTGACTCAATTACTGTCTCCAGTGCAGACATTCACTTTATTTCTGGGCTGAATTGCATTCTTGGGCATACTTTGAGATTCTTTGGCACAATTACTGCCATCAATTCTGAACTTGTTTATCCCCTACAATGCAGTTTTGGTAATGTGAGTGCTGGGTTGCTATTGTACGTGGACATCCACATGTCAGATGGTCTTTTTTTGTGAGTTTGTTTTGGGTTTCTTTTAGATAAGCCATGTGGTTTACAAAACAATAGCAGCCCTGGGTTATTTAAGTTTTTAAAGGTTGCTTAATTCCAGGGTTCTATCCCTCCAGTTCATCTCTGAAGCATCTGTTCCCAATATTTCTAGAGTTAGTAATGCTAAGAAGAAATTAGTCTTTTATTGCAATCAGGTTGGCTCTCCTCCACCACAAGGCCTTGTGCCAAGTAATTTGCGAGGGGTTTTATAGATTCCCAGTCCCTATGGGACTTTTTGTTGTTATTGTTATCACAAGTCCCTGTATTATAGCATGACTGTGGGGAAGTATGCTAATTGTTTTTCTGTGATTGAAATTTCTGCTTTTTTAACTCCTGGTGCTTTTGAGTAGTATCCACGAATTCTTATTAATAATTTCTGTGGAAAACTTTGCTGGAAATTGCTACTTAAAGATTTTAGCTTCAATTTCCCATGCAGAATGTGCTTCTCTATATTTATTATAAAATATAAGTGAACTGTAGGATTTTTACATAATTCCAAATCCTTCTCAACCAACTAAACAGTCAGGGGAATAACTCATGCACAAGAGAAATTCACAGTAGTGTGTGGTTGCCTTCAGCACTATAATAAAATAGATGGGCTATATGCAGCGTGAAGCATCTTGCTGTTGATATATCTGAGGTTTTGTGGAGAAACTAAGAACATCAGGAAAGTTCAAGGGCAGGAAACTTTCTCTTCTGTTTTATAGGCAATACTTGCATGCATTTGAATATAATAATAGAATAACGTTCATGATAAGAACAACAGATGGGTCAGTCTAAAGAATATTTTCTAGTGGGTCTGTTTTATTAGAAAAATTATGAACTGTTGAGCTGTTGACACAAGCTGACATAACACAACAAGCAGATTCTCAGGGTTTGCATGTTAATGTTACTCAAATACTTTCAGGATTCTTTTTTTTACTTGTTATTTACTATTAAAATTATAGCTGAGTTGTCTTATATTGCAGTCTACTAACCTTGTTTATACAGTCCCAGTTTCTAGTCTGTCAGAAAAACTTTCAAAATCCTTATATATTTGTTAATTTTGTGAAAAATTCTCTGAATATAGTGGATGTCTGGCAGCATTTGAACTTAGTTCTGTATTCAAGCACAAACCTAAATCACATTTTTTTATTTGTCTTCTTTCCCGTGGGGATCATCTGATTGGGATTTTGGAAAACTGGATGTCTGAAACCCTTCTCTCTCTTTTGACTTGCTGTCTACGGAGTGGTGTTGCTAATTCTTCATGCTTTCTCAAACTCTAGTGGAGAATGCAGAGTAGACTTATAATGAGTGTTTAAAATCACAGGTGTCTAAATTTGAATGGGTTTACCATTCGCCAAACAGATGGTTGAGAAAGGCAATAGGAGAAACAAAGCTGGAGAAATGAAAGTGAGTGGCTTCACATTAATGAAAATCTTCTGTACCTCTCCAAACTCCCTATTGATTATTTACAGTTGTCCATTTCAGCCTTATGTTTCTCTATTGTACTTTTTGTTATTATGGCACACTTTATATCATTTTGTTATTGAATACAGATTTTAAAAAGGAAGTGATTTACTTGGGGAAGCATTTTAGATATACCCACATTTAAATTGGTCTGTTCATTCGGATTCTTAGAATTGGCATTAATTAATCAAATTGAGGAGCAGCTAAGGACTCTGGTTTTGTCTGGTTTGGAGGGAAGAAGGTTGAGGGGTGGCCTTGCTGCTCTCTGCAGCTTCCTGAAGAGGGGAAGTGGAGAGGGACATGCTGAGCTCTTCTCCCTGGGATCTGGTGACAGGATGTGTGGGAATGGTTCAAAGCTGCACCAGGGGAGGTTTAGACTGGAGCAATGGGGAGCATTTCTTCACCAAGAAGGTGGGCAGACTTTTGAAACAGGCAGTTGAGACATGGTCGATGCCCCATCCTTGCCAGTGCTTAAGATGCATTTGGTCAATGCCCTTAATAACTTGCTTCAACTTTTGGTCAGCCCTGAATTGCTCAGGCAGTTGGACTAGATGATTATTCTAAGGTCTTTTCCACCTCAGGTATTCTGTTCTGTTCTATTCTTCCTTAAGACTTACCTCATACTTGATGTTGCACTAGAAGTCACAAGCCTCCAGTTCAGATAGGTTCCTGAAAAGATCTAAGTTTTATGTTTAACATGACACATGAAAATCCAGATCATCTTTTCTTCCAAATAAATTACAATCAAGTGATTGAAGTTATGAGAGAATGCAAGATAATCTTAAAAAAGACACAAACGTTTAGTAGTATTGCAATGATAGGTTTCCCCATCTGCTGCTGGATTCTTTCAATATATGGTTATTTAATGCTTCAAAAAGCTAATTTAATTCTCTTTGTAGGAGTTGGAAGATGATCATTTATACTGTGTTCAAAAGACTAATGTTGGAAAAGTGCAGTTATTTTAGCTGTATAGCAGTATGAACAGTAGGCTAAAAGGAAGTCTTCTATAAAGGGGAGAAGTGAAAATGACAGTCAAATGTTTTCAGAGTTAGACTTGTTCAGTTGAGAGTTCCAAAAATCAGCTTTATTAGTTCTGAGCATCAACTCAAGGGTTGGACTTGGTGATCTTAAAGGTCTTTTCTAACCTAAATGATTTTATGATTCTGTGAACTAAAACTTGACTTCTGCCTTCAGATCTGTGGATGATTTACTTATTATGAATGAAGTAGATGTGTCGGATTTTTCCAAGATTATTACCATGAGAATGGACCCTTTTTCTTTTCTGTCAAAAAAGCCTGGGTTTGATTTAATTTGTAATTATTTGGCCTTTGTCAATAAATTTATTCTTTCCATCAACATTTTCTATTTTAAGATCTCCGTTTTATCCTCTGCTATTTGATTAGCATTAATTACTGTCTTTGCAGTGCCTGTATCTTAGTGAAAGAAAAATACAGATAAAACCATAGAGACAAAAGTACGCAGCACTGGAAAAAGTGATTCTTTAAGACTGTAGTAATAAGTAGCATAAAATGCATGATGGCCACTAACCATTGCAGGAATGTGAACTAATTCTAACTGTGCATTCTACAGCTATTCTTTCAGCAATCAAACCCAAAATGATGTATCAGCAGCAGAGCTGTGCTGCATTGGAAGCACTTCTTACATACATAGTAGGGCAAAAGCGTTAGAAAGAGCAGGGCCTGCAATCTAGCAGCGTGTTTGTTATTCTGTCTGAACTTCCATAGATGGTAGCTTTGTGTCAGGCGGGTACTGGAATGTTAAGAACTTTCATCATTTTTACATGATATTAAGCATACATTACAGTTGCATGTCGGTTGAATTAGTTTGGGGCTACATCACACAGTTGTTAACGTTGGCACTCTGATAGGTACCTTCCCGGTATCTGCCATTTCTTGTCTCTGCAACAATCGGGACATACAGGCCAACCCTGCCCCACAAAAGCTTACATGCACGCTTTGTGCCTTGTGAGCCATCCCAGGGAAATCAGGAAAGCGGCATCTGTTTTTTAAGTTAAATGCACGTGTGTCTGTGGGAGGTTAGGACCATGTTTAAATTAGGGCTAAACCCCATTCTTTGAGCTTCATTTAAGAAAGCTCTTTTTTTTTTTTGGAAGGTTGTGTAACAGGCACTGTGACATAATCACACCCAAATATTCCATTAATTTGATATTTTTTTTTTTTACTTATTCGCTGCATACTGAGACAAGTAGAACAAAATCACAACTTTTGATTTGTTCTGTTTTTTCTTGTCCATGTGTGGTGTTATAGATAATAGTTTTTATGATAAGTTTAAAGGGTTTATATTGTGCACTTATCGAGTGTTTACTCTGTTAGCTTATTTTATGTAACACTTCACAACTTTGATAAGGTGTGAATATTAAGATAAGACCCAATTTTTGTCTGAAGTGTCCACAGAACCTGCTTGAAAGCAAGAAAAAGTAATGGGACTTCAAATTTTGACTTGTTTTCAAAATATATGTATCTGAGCATCTGCAGTACCATAGCAGATAATGCTAAATGTTACTGCTACTAGACAGCAATAGTACAACTGTATTTTTATGACGGAGAGTTTAAATAAATTAAAACTATGTCCTGCTATGCTGAATAGTCCCCGTTTAGTATGGGAGTATTTAGCTAAATACTAGATATATAGTATTTATCCCCATTTAACAAGAGTATTTAACGAAAAATACATGATTACCTGGCAATGCACATAACCTTTGAAATCACTTTTATGATTAAATTAGGAAAGATTCATAATTTTCAGTGTCAGATTATTTATAGATGTCTGCCAGAGATAATGCATATTTTCCCTTCCCTTTCTAAAGGGATGATCCTCCCCTTGCCCTCCTGCCCAGTAGTGCAATTTTCACAGGCTGCTTGTAAAATCACTTGAGATATTTCATGACTGTGAATAGTACAATAGCCTGTCATTTGTTATCTGAAGTGGTACTAATTCTTTCACTACCAAGAAACAAGTCATAGGGCCCTACTGTATTATTGGCACTGTCCCCACAGCTCTCTCATGTTTTGCTGGGGAGAGAAAGGATGGTTTCCAAGAAGAGAGGGGGAAGAGAAGGAAGAGCTGGGTTGCACTGTGCAAGGAGAGGCCACTAGACAAAAAAAATATGACCATTACAGGCATATCTTGTTTAATGAACTTAGGGATTTTGTTGAATTGCCATGCACACTTGCAGAAGCAATCTAATGAAGATATCAAAAGTAATACATGCAAGTGATGCTTTAGTTCTAGGAAACTGATTCGGCTGTTGTGGTGGTTTAGCCCT
>VZTU01010323.1:14287-36354 GCA_013400835.1 Zapornia atra
CCCGGCCTGGTCCCCCGCAAAGTCACAAGTCCCCCGGCAAACCTGCTGAGGTATGGATCAATCTCTTCACAGGATATAGATGTCTCTGCTCCCCGTCCTCATCCATGGGCTTCGAGAGGACACCCATTTCGCCATGGTCTTCACCAGAAGCTTCAGGAAACTCTTTTCGCATTCTTCAACCCCCTCTCTCCTTCAGGCCTGGCCTTGGTGTCTGTGCAGCTTGTAACATCTTCTCACTCCCACTCCGGTGGCAAAGTGCGCCTGCCAGCAGTTGTTTTTTTCTCCTATATGTGATTCACAGAGGTGCTATGACCAGCTCTGATAGGCTCAGTATCGAATTTGGCCTTGAATTGACCAATGTTTACAAAATATAGGGCTTGGAGAAAGCTTAACTTCGGCTTACAAAAGCCACCGAAGCAGCACACCTACACAAAACTGCAACACAGAACATTTCAGCTGTTAACAGATACTCAGAGTGTTTTCTCAGCCTCCTGTGCTCCCTGATATCTCATTAATTGTTCAAAAGCAGGTGCCTACTTCGCTGGCTATCTTACAGGGTGCTTGAGTAGCAGTTGAGAATGATGCTGCCTGTGTGATCAGATGTTGTAGGGAAAAAGGAGAAAAGACTTTAGAGGTGGAAGGGCCTTGAGTCTATCCAGGTGAGGAAACTTGGCAGTCTGCTTCAGTCAGAGGGCACTGCTCCGTGGCAACTGGAATAGCTTCAGGCTGAAAGATATCTTTAGGGATAGGAGTTGGTAGTGTTGCTTGATGATAAGCTTAATGTGACCCCAGCAATATGTGCTTGCAGTCCAGAAAACAAACTCTGTCCTGGGCTGCATCAAGAGAAGTGTGTCCAGGAGGTCAAGGGAGGTGATTCTGTCCCTCTGCTCTTGTAAGACCCCATCTGGAGTACTGCATCCAGCTCTGGGGATCCCAACATAAGAAGGACATAGAGCTGTTGGAGTGAGTCCAGAGAATGGCCATAAAGATGATCAGAGAACTGGAGCATCCCTCCTATGAAGACAGGCTGAGAGTACCTAAAGTGGGCTCCAAGAAAGCCGGAGAAGGAGTGTTTACAAGAGCATGTAGCGATAAGACATGGGGTAGTGGCTTTAAGCTGAAGGAGTATAGCTTTTAATTAGATCTTAGGAAGAAATGCTTCCCTGTGAGGGTGGAGAGGCCCTGGCTCAGATTGCCCAGAGAAGCTGTGGCTGCCCCCTCCCTGGCAGTGTTCAAGGCCAGGTTGGATGGGGCTTTGGGTAACGTGGTCTCATGGAGCATGTCCCTGCCCATGGCAGGGGGTTGGGACTAGATGATCTTTAAGGTCCCTTCCAACCCTAACCATTCTGTGATGTAAAAAATGCCCAAGTACACTTCTCAGCTATGTTTCAAATTTAGGCTCCATGCAGAAGCATGGTAGAAAAACAAGCATTGGCTGTAATTTTCTCAAACCTCCCTGAAAGTTATAGTTCAATTCAAATTGTAATTCCAGATTCGGTGTGAAAAAATATGTAAAATCCAAACCCTGGTGTTTACTTAACAAATGCCTTCAGAAAAACCTTCCTGTCGCAGATCTTTTTCAGCTTTTCCACAGCCCAGTATTAAGCTCAATGACAGCCAAAGTATTCACTCTGATTTATTCTTTGTTATAGAAAAACCTTTAATTTAGCCTCTAGGAGGTTTGAACCTGCAACAGAGAGCTGTCACATTCACTCTGATTCTGTGTGCAAATCTGCTCTCACAGCCATTCAGTGCTTTATACTGTTTATAAATAAGCTTAAAATGATTTCTCCTGCCCCACATCAGGTTTTTGAAGCACATAGCATGATAATAGGACGCTCAGATGTCATGGAGATCAAGTTTTAGTACTTGGAATTCAACAACCAGCTCTACTTCAGAGATCTTGTGTCTCCGTTGCCTAAATCCTTGAGATTTTTTCAGCTCAACAAGGGCAATGTGGACAAAGGAAACGGATGGGAATGGAGCTGGGGGAGTGTGTGGTGTAAGAGGAAGCTCTAGTTACAGTAAAGCTATACAAGGTGGTATTTTATAGATAGTATGTAAAACAGAAATGGAGACTGAACTCTGATTTTTTTTTCATGTTCTTTGTAATTCTCTGAATTTTTTTTTTAACGGTTTCTTTGTTTTTATCCTTTCCTTTCTGAGCTTCTGAGTGAAGTGTTAGCTTGGAAGATTTTGGGTTTGTTTTTGGGGTTGTTTTTCTTCAAGATTTGTATATGAGTGGTGTTGAAGATAAGAATAAATTGGGCATTGAGTGTTATAACTATCAATGCCATTCCCATGTAACTGGTTTTTCTATGTATTGCATGCATTTTTAATTCAGTTTCTTCAACATTAAATAGTGCTTAATGACCTGCACAAATAGAGACAATACATAATTTTAAATCTTCCTGTCTGCACTAGACCTGTCTTCTGTTCTCCCACATAAACTGGATGAAGTCTAAGGGAGATGGACTTGTGATGTGAAAGGTCTTTTTCTGAAGATTTTATTATTGTTTATTTGTTATTATAATCGTATGTCATCTCCGTTGATTCCTCTAGAGATCAAAGAAATGTATTTATTTTTGTCAGTTCATTTTATCCAATATACTATCCTGCTGAGCTTCGTTGGGATTTTAAAGTCTTAAAGATGTTTGATAAATTTAATAATATTTTAATTCAGCCTGTTTTTCCAATTTGGCTTTCCTTCCATTTGCTATAAAAATAAAGAAGTGTAAACTGGTTCTCTAGGAAAAATGGCCTGGGATTCAATGAAATGTAATCATGCTGAATAGGTTGAGATAGGTGTAGCATAAGAGAGAATTAATATAACTTTAATATGAGAATTTTCATAGTTTTCAGAATAGACTAGTTTAAGAGAAAGCTGTAACTGTGTAAGCTGCTTGCAAGAGCAGAGCAAAACTTAACCATAACAATGCAACAGTAACAGCCTTGAAGATAAAGAAGTAAGAATTTGTGTGGTTTTAGGAATAGATTAGTTTTGGATTTTAGCAGAACTTGGCTGTAATCACTTGAGCTGTTTCATCAAAGCAGCTACGAAACTTAGCCATAATAGTGCAGCAGCCTTGAAACCAGAGGAAGTAGGAGATAGAGGAGTCATAAATAATGAGACTAACGACCAATTAAAAGTCAGAGTCTATCTTGTTTTCAGTGAAAAACTAACTAGTCGGTGCAGGTGTTGGAAGCCCAGATAAGCATGGAGAAACCCATAAAGAGCATGCGCTGAGAGAGAGGAAGACGTCCAGCCTTCGTCCCTGGAGACCACCAGGAGACCCCCTGAGTGTCACTGAGCATGCTCTATCTGGGAGGAGTTAATGTAAATGACTTCCTGGAAATAATTTGCATAACCCTGCCTTTTCTTAGAAATTATAATTAATATGTATAATTAATATGTATAAATATGAGAAATTTGTCTTTAATGCGCGCACACATTTGGAGGAGCGATCCCCTGTGTGCCCAGCGCTGCAATAAAGGATACCTGCTTAATAGGCACCAAGGCTATTGAGTTTTGATTCCGGCTTTCCGAGGCATCACCTGTCTGTGCTGGCACAGAACAGTTGGCCTCTTATGTAGATTAGTTCAAGCCATGTTCTGTACATAAATATCTCTCACTGCAAATGTGTACAGTAAGATAGATATTTTTATTTAAGACCATCAGGTTTCTCTTCTGTCACGACTTTACGATGAAAATTATCAATGCCATTGTAAATGCAGCTCCAAATGAAGTTAACATTAGATGCGTATTTTCATGACAGCAAAATGTTTTGAAAACATGACACAGCAGAAGTCCTACAAGGATATTAAAGACCCTACAGACGGACAGCAATTTAGACTCACTACATGACTTCAACTCTACAAATTAGAAACTGTCAGACATTGGGATTGAATATCTCAGAAGCAATAAAAATTAAAAGCTAGGAGAGCAACGTATTAACTGCTGCAAACAATTAAAATTACAGATGTCAAGTGTCTGTAAAAAGACATTCACACCATTGTAGAGGAAGGATTTCAGGAGTGATTGATATGCCGAGTCGGCTTCTCTTTCAGCTGAGAATGAATTCATCATTCAGGAGATACATTGACAACATCTGCACTTATGTAATGAGATTTCTGACAAAATTTTATGCTTTATTCTGTGTGTGTGTAATGTTTCAAATTAACAATCTAAAATTCATACAATTCTGATGACCCTCCCACTGAAGCTATAAATTTTTAGCCCTGTTAACTGGTCAGTGATCTTCCATGATAATCAGTGAGTTACGTTATCAGCTAGTCATATTTTGTACTGTGTACTGGATTATCCAAACTGCAAAGGTCTCAGAAAAGACGGTCTGCATATCAACATTAATTTAAAGAAATAATAATGAACAGGAAACAATTGAATTTGTGAAAGAACCACAGTGTAGCTTTCTATCACTTGTCGAAAAACTCAGGTCATATTGGTGAGATGAAAATGAAATACGCTGCATTACTTCCAGTATCTAAAATACACTTTCCTGAGCTAGGGAGTTTATAAGCAGTTATTAGCCTTCTGAAAACTCTAAAGGTTTTGCTAAGCACAGACAAGAACCAAAGAACATTGCTTTTGTGCTTTGGCATTGAGAGTTTGCAACATACTGCATCTGACTCAGTGTATGGAACTCGGGTGCCATTTGAGCTGTCTAAACACTGAGCGTGCTTTTTTTAAACACTAAGTAGATGTGAAATAGTAAAACCTGGGGTTTTTTGGTTGTATAGACCACCTAATGTACAATGAAGGTTTAAAGGATGTTATTTAGTGAGTTTGCTTAATGGGGAGGTGCCTTCTGTAGAAAGAGCTTGATCAAAACAGGTTCTGGCTGGGACTGTGTGCAGCTGTGCTGAGCTGCTTGGGACTGCAGATTTTGCTGTCTGTAGGGACAATGTTGCCTTACAAATACATAATGCACAAAGTTTAAAATGTTTAAAAATTAACAAAGTCATGAACAAGCACAGCTGTGTGTGCATCTGTATCCTCTGTTGCCATCTCTCCCTGTAGGTTTATGTCTGTCTTCACACCCATAAGTGAGGAGGAGGAGTGAGTTGCAAAGAAATTATTTTATTTGCTTTCTGTGGGCAAATCAAGACTTTTTAGCCAAAACCATTTGATGAAGCCCAAAAAGTTTGTAAGTAGAATGGCCTTAAGGGAAGCTAGTAGGTCTAGTGGTGGTGAAAGCATGGCACTGAAATGTCTCTAAAACTGCTTGGATAGTTCTTAAATGTTTGTTAGAGACAGTATATTGGTGTATTCATTGCTAATTATATTTTGAGTCTATTCAGGGATCTTCAAGGTGTGTTTTATGAAGACATTAGCATGTAATTGCTAGTCCAAGGAGAGAATTGTCTTAATATAACCATAACCTGTTAAGTGAGAGCTATGACAAAGAGTAGCAGGTTTGACTGGTGATGTTGTAACTCTTACTCAGGAAGCTATGCATGAGTGTTGATGGCTCAGTTAATTTTCTTTTCCCATTTTGGCTACTTACTCTCCCATTCACTTCTCAAAGTGAAATGTTTATTCAACCATTCCCTTATACTAGTGAATGTTATATGAAAGAATGTGAAGAAAATGTTGTGTGAAAGGACTGGAGATATAACTTATGTATCATAAGGCTTTAGAGCATTTAAGAGTTATTTGCAGGCACAACTGATGCTTAAACACTTTGTGGATGTGTTTGAAATCAGTTGCTCCAAGGGGAATGGTGCAGAATTTGCCTATGAGGAGATTTCCCAGCTCAGTGTATTCAGGTTATCAGCTCAAATGTAAATCTGATCTGGGTCACAACTTCGTAAGAGCTTGCACACTGGTCCCCAGGGAATGTTTGTCTATACACCAATGCTACCTTGCAGTTTGGCACAACAGTTGTGTGAAAACACTTTCGCAGCAGCTGCCCTGTATGTGCTTCTCCTGCCATGGAATCAGTCCCGAGTACATCAGTCTCATTCACCATAGACATGAAATATTAAAGAAAAAGTGTTACCTAAGAGGAATTGTGGCTATTTGTCCAGATTCTTTTAATGACTTACATACATATGTGATATTATTTTCTCTTTTTACCTTTATTAAGCACATAGCTTGGAAAACCACTCAAGAAGGAACAGTAAAATAGAAGTGGTTTATCTGTTCGTTGTATCTTACTTTACTTTTTTACTTTAAATCTCCTTCAAAACGTCTTCAAAAGGAAGTAGCAATCTGCTTCCTCCTGAGAGTAGACTTTTATTTCAGATACAATCCAAAGCCAACTGGTTTCATAGGGTAGGGTTTTTTTGTATACCTAGTACAGATATTTGAAAGGCATCTTTTAAAATGTCCCTTTAACTAGATCTACAGCACTTTGTGGACCCTGTTCAAATTATTAGTTAGGTTGTTACCTTTGCAACCAGATGAATTTCAGAAGCAAAGTGATGTGATGGAAAGTAGCAGCAGCTGGTGCTATATTTTGTAGAAGTTGAAACTGTGGTTGTTGTATGTCCCATCTCCAATGTTCAGGATAGGGACAGATTCTTACACTTTCTCCAAGTGAGGTGCCCTCATCTGGTCACAGTGCAGCTTCCTCAGACCAGGAAACTGCTTTCCTTTGCCAAGCCAAGTGGGGTGGATCCTAGATACCTAGTCCTCAGAACTCCAGGCATGCTGACGTATCTACAACATGCTCATAAGATCCAGATAATTTAGTACCTCTCCCCACATCCTTCCATCATTGTTCCACTACTGACTCCAGACTCCCTCTCAGAGGTCTGCATTTCTTCCTTGCCTGTGAAGCAGCCATCACCTCCCTGCTTAGGAGGCCAGAAAACACCCATTGCAGCCAGGAGTGAAGATACAGCGCCAAGGACATGGCCTGAGCATCGGTCAGCTGAGGAAGAGACGAGACAATTACAGGTGCAGCAGAGCAAAACACCTTTAGTGAAGTTTCTATATAACAAATTTTCATCATCCTGAACTCTCCCACAGCCTGAGCTGTGCATTTGTCTCCTAGAGCGCACGTGAAGCAGCTTGTTAGCCAGCTTTTCATCATTACCTACAGTTCAAAAACCTCCTGTTTTTCTGCTGTTGCATTGCACAAAGTGTAATGTACCTTGCAGCCTGGAGTCTGGCTGGTTTACTTTCAATATGTTTTTTCCACTCTTTTTTTTTTGGAGTTAATGAAAATAGGAGAAGGGAGGCAGAGGATGTGGGACATGCCAGTTTCCAACAGATAGAGTTCACTGACGCTTTCCTGTATTAGTTTTAGGGCAAGTTGCTCAGGAATACTTTCTAAAAATACCGTAGTTTTTTCCTATATGTTACTTGCCAAACGGGTAACCTTTATCTAAGGAGGGGAATTTTTCTAATTTTTTTTTTTTTTATTGTTTGCTTTAGGGTCCAGAGATGCTATAAAATGGAGCTGTTAAACAAGCGGTCTCTCAGCTGATCAACTTTTCCCTCACAAGCAGGGGACAGAAATTTCTGAAAGACAGATGTACAAGAAAATATAAGTATCGTGTGAACTGAGAAAAAAACCCCAAACAAAACAAGTTAATGAATTATTTAAATCTTTCTTAAAAAAAACCCCAGCAAGCTACAATTCTACAAAAGGGGAAAAAAAGACCCATTAATTTGACTTGAAATTTAAAATTTTAAACGTTTTATGATACAGCTTTTCTGATATATTTGGTCACTTGAAACAGTTGTCAAAGTTCCATTCAAAAGAACTTTATTTCCTTGGATTCATTGCTGTCTGAGGCAGGAGTGGTGCATCATTTTGTAAGCCTTAGTGGAACATAGTGGGGTACTTTCCTTAGGAGTGTTTTATTGCTTCCATTATTTAATATAACACCCGTTAATCATAGTAGAGGCACTTCATTCTGCGTGATAGCTACAGCAGGCTGCTCAGAAAGCCTTCAGACATAAAGCTGGATATACGCACTGGAGCTCTGGGCTGCAGCCGTAGGACTTCTTCAAATCCGAGCTGTAAAAGGAGCTGGTGATTGTGTCTTTGTGAACTGGCTGTGAACTTTATGATACAGCTTTTCCAATATAATTTGGATTTATTATTATTTATTTATTATTTTGTTTTTATCAGGTGTCTGAGCGTGTGAATGGGGAGTGAAAACACTCACCCGCGTGTCTTCTCATGTAGCATGGTCACGGTGAGGGAAATCTTGCGGTCAGGTTGCTCAAGACAAACCAAACCAATGCTTGTTGGTGACAAGTACTTCTTTGAATCTGCGTGCAAGGTGAGATTGCTGAAATAATATTTTGTAATTCGTCACTGTGGTTGCTTGATCCTGGCTGGAGGCCAGGTGCTCACTGAAGCTGCTCCATCAGTCCTCCTCATTACCTGGGCAGGGGAGAGAAAATGTAACAAAATGTTTGTAGGTCAGGGTAAGGACAGGGAGAGATCACTTGGCAACTGGCAAAACAGATTTGACTTGGGGAAGTGAATCTAATTTATTACCGAGCAAATCAGAGTAGGTTATTGAGAAATAAACCCAAATCTTAAAAAAATCTTCCCCCCAACCCTTCCCTTCTTCCCAGGCTCAGCTTCACTCCCAGTTTCTCTCCATCCTCCCCCCCAGCAGCACATGGGGATAGGGAATGGGGGTTGTGGTCAGTTCATCGTGAATTGTTTCTGCTGCTCTTTCCTCCTCAGGGGTAAGACTCCTCACACCCTGCCCCTGATCCAACATGGGGTCCCTCCCATGTGGCATAGTCCTCTATCAGTTTCTCCAACATGAGTCCTTCCCATGAGGACTTCATTTCTTCATGAACTGCTCTAGCATGGGTCCCTTCCATAGGGTGCAGACATTCAGGAACAGACTGCTCCATCATGGTGTGGGACTTGCACCCAAGAGGTGCCCACTTATCTCTTAGTCAAATACTGTGGATGGAGATCTAATTAGTGTGAGAACCAGCCGAAGGAAGGAGCCTTAGGGCAGCAGGATGGCCCTGTTTTAGCTAGAGACTGTGAAATAAACAGATAGCTGCAGTGCCTGGAGTGAGACCTTCTGCTTCATTAACTGCAAAAAGAATATTAACACCCGGAAATATACTAATGAGCCAAAAGCAATACATGCTAAATATATATCACTGTAGTACTCAACTCCCCGCCCAAATCATGTTAACATCACCCCTGTGAGGGAACAGTGAAGATTAGGGTGTAAAGTGAGGCAGCTACACCTTGGGGGAGAGAAGAAACTGAAGACCCCAAAGAGGCAGTTGATGAGCTGTGCTCCTTCTCCTCCACCCAAGACAGGGACTTCTTGGTAAGCTATTCCAGTTTCACCCTTTTGGTGAGAATACCCAGGACAGTATTTCGCTAGCATTTTTTTTTAATCATGGCATTTTAATTATAAACAGAGTCATATACCATCACTATTGCAGGAAGTGCATTTATCAGTGGCAATAATGAACTTTTATATCTCATTTTAATAATTCTGTTAGTCTGTTTGGTGAAAGACCTTCAGGGGCTCTGGCAGGAAAACTGACTAAAATATGTGATTTTGTATATAATCCTTTAGACATAAGCCATTGCTCAACTCTAGGACTAAGACTGGAGCTAGCTGTGCCTAGGTTTCTCTCTGAGGAGTTTAGAAAGCAAGGGGTCCTTTCTGAACCTTGTGACTCAATAGGAGGTGTCCCCCCCAAGCTACACATCAGATTTGCACCCTTTACAAGACACATGGGTCCCCCACAGGGTCACAAGTCCTGCCAGCAAACTTACTCCAGCATGGATTCTCCTTTCCATGTGTTCACAGGTCCTGGCAGGACCTTGCTTCACTGTGGGCTTCCCATGGGGTCACAGCCTCCTTTGGGTGTATACATTTACTCCAGTGTTGAGTCATCCATGGGCTGCAGGTGGGTATCTGTTCCACCATTAGTCTTCATGGGCTGCAGCATGTCAGCCTGCCTCACCATGGTCTTTTCCATGGACTTCAGGGGAATCTCTCCTCTGGTGCCTGGAGCACCTCCTGTTTCTCCTGGACTGACCTGGGTGTCTGCAAAGTTGTTCCTTTCATATATTTTCACTCCTCTCTTCAGCTGCTGGTGTTTTTTTCACCCCTTCTTAACTATGTTATCCCAGAGGCACTACCACTGTCACTGGTGGGTCTGTTTTGCACCTAGCTGATGTTGGTTCTGTTGGATATGGGGGAATCTTTCAGCAGCTCCTCATAGAAACCACCCTTGTGGCCCCCCTGCTACCAAAACCTTACCATGCAAATCCAATATGGTCATGTTGGAGACTTTTTGTTTTGTACTGTTCTAAGAAATTCCTGTTGCTAATAATGGAGAATAGCTGTTGAGGCAGTAGAGATACAAGAAATATTAAAGTAAATCTTCCTTCTGTTTCTGTTCACCTTGGCCTAGCAAGCTGGTTTTCCATGGAAATTGAATAAGTATGATTAATATTTTATTGAAGCTGTAAACAGTTTCTTGATCACTTCTAAAATGTCAAGCAATTAGGAAAAAAGTTACAGTAAGAACTGAATTCAAAATCCATATATTATTGGTAGTACCTATTGCCATCAGTGTGACTGACTTGGTCTACAAATGTTTCTTCACCTCCCTGATGTATTTTGCCATCTAGAAAATAGGGAATAATGATACTTTGGAAACTGCTGAGGGAACTAAGGCTGACAGGTGCAGTAATACCGCTGAGAGGATCTTAAATCTAACTTGTATGTTCCTTCCTAAGGCATCGTTACCCCAAGAGATACTGCTCCCTCCTCTCTCTGTCTCTGTTCTCCTGTTACCATATGCACGTTGGGACTGTAAATTCAGTTTTCCTGAAAAAAGTAAAAAATCCCTGCATTCCAAACAGGAGTAGTTGAATCTATTGCATAGTTTCTCTGTCTGCAAAAAGCTGTTGAGATGTCCCAGAAGAAGAAGAAAAATGTGAATTATCACAGTAGTCCTGACAAAACTGCAGGTATGTTGTGCGCTGTGTAGTGAAACTGTTGAAAGCTACATGAAACTGTTGAAAGCTGCATGAAACTGTGACGTCTGGAAGATATATCAAACTGTAACATCTCACCTGCTAAGGAAGATGTTTGAGGTGCCGATCCTATAGGCTGATCACTTCCCATGCTACTTTCTGTTCATCATTTCCACATGCTTTTGGTTAGTATTTCATGCAACTCTGATCTTTCCCAACAGCCCCTCCCCAGGATCACAGTAACAAAAGCATGTCAGTCCATGATGCGCCATAGCTGTAGAATTAACAGATGTTGTGTTTTGACCTGGGTATAGGTAGACAGTGATTACAAATCGCCCTGTGTTTCTAGTGACCTGTTCCAGAATCAGTGACCTGCCTGAATAAAATCATTAGCCTTTTAAGACAATGTTTTCATGTTCTCTATTGGTGACCGAGCTGACTCCTATTGCTCAAGTCTGTAGTGAAAACATTTGGGATAAAAAGGAATTACTACACTTACACATTCAGTTTTCCTCAGGCTACAGTTGCTTTTTTTCTTCTCAGAATCAATTGCTGAAATCCCTACATCAGAAAACCTGGTCATCATTTTAGTGGGCAGTGAATAGGCTTTTAAATTTCAATCTGTTCGTTCATAAAAAAATGTTTTTTCAGTCCTGCTATTTGCAGTTAAAGATGTTAAATCTCAAATACTTTAGATAGGTCCTTTTGTCCAGCACAAAACTTGTTGTGGGACCATTTGCACAGTTGAGAGGATGCTTATCCCGAGGCTTTTAGAGTTGAAAGGAAAAAATCCTTGGAAACTCTTTCTTTCTGTCTCTGTCTGTCTCTTTGTCTGTCTCCCTCTACCTTCATAGGAACAGGACAGGTGTATTTTATTACAAAGGAAGTCACTGGATAAGAAACAAAATAATAAACCCCTTTCCCTGCCTTCACTATCATGCCAGCCTCCACTTTCCTGCTTGAACCTGCCTGGGGAGCCATGAAAGGTCCAACATGCACCTTTCAGTATCCAAGTCCTGCTTTCAGTGAGACTGCGGCAACCCAGATGAGTCAGATGGAAGCACTGTGAACACATCCTTCTCCTCACAGAGCCCGAGGAAGAGGTGATGCTTGCAAGAATAGCACACCTAATCTTTGCAGGGTAGACACTATCCTGGTCCTCAGATGTTCAGGACATCCAGCAACATAAATTCAGTAGTGTAACTCCTCTCTCCCTTCAGTCTCTAGATTGTGACACAAAATCAATGAGAGGATTGATTGGAAAGCTAGTGATGTTAAAGCTTACTTTTTTTATTTCTTTTCTTACAAAGAGAGAGATCCCCATGAGAATTCTTATTGGCTTAAAGAACTGCGGAAAAGTTTCAACCAACATGACACCAAAATTACTTTTTCTTTGTGATGGTAGAAAAAAATAATTCTGGGTAGCATGCTGGTGCTATACTTGCCTGCATCTAGAGCTTATGCTGCAGAGATTTTTCAAAAAAAGACATCAGTTATGTATGTGAAAAAGAGAAACCTGAGGTGGCTTAACCAAACAACTTTCATGTACTTACCAAGTTTCAGCTTTCTTGTCTATTTTTAATAGACACTGTTGCATTAGATCAGTCAAAGGCAACACAGGAAAGCACAAAGAGCTGAAAGAATGTTTATGTACCTGTATTAGGTTGTTATACAGGTTTTATACCCTCATCTCTGTAACAAGCAAGGAGAAAGATCAAAGCTTTAGAAGCTTTCTGGAAACACAGAGAGAGGGGGGAAAATGAAAGAAAAAAATAAATAAATGTTCTTTATTTAAACATATTAACACCAAATATTAATGTATGTTACCTAGATCAAAGGAAAAGTTAAAATACTAGAGCTGGTATTTTCTTCTATTCTACAGTTCCAGTTGGATTAATATTCTTGTTTCTTTAATTAGTAAGAAAGTTACGGCAAACACAAAGAAAATAATTCTGCTTCTTAGTTGTGGACTGACTTTCTTTGACTAACAACTACCCTGTTATTTCTTAAAGTAATAAATTATGGAAAAAGAAATGAGTGCTGGGTACATTACAGACCCGACTGACCTCCACTGTTTGAGTAGGAATGTCTCATTTGCGGAGAGTGGAGTTGGACTTTCTTCTTCTTATTGCATACACTATATAAAGAAATAAAATTGTGTGCATTTCTTCTGATGCCTGCGTAGATCATACCTTTCCTAAAATAGAGAGGTTTAGCCATACTCTGTTTTGTGTCACACAGTAGGGATTATCCGGCAACGTATGTTGTGAGAGCTAGAGCCTAGATCTTATCTTGATAAGCGTATATTTATGTCTCCTGAAAAATTATTTTTGCCTATTCAAATAGAAAATAATCTGTCTTTACTTAGAATTAACATTTATTATGCATACAGCTGTCCATGCTTCATTGGGTTAGAACACTCCTTTGAGTGAGTGCAGCCCAGTGTGGTAGGGGAGGTAAAACCCTGCTTCCAGGGCCTTCAGGGGGACTCAATCCCCCTTCTAGGAAAAGGAGGGAACTTTATTTTTACTAGTCATGGGCTACAGTCATGAACTTGAGCTTAAATTGCTCCTTAATTTTTTAGGCATATTTTTTCCCAAGAGGAATATCCCAAACTGCTTCCACTGTGCAGGCAACGGCAGTGGTCTCTGCAGCGTGCTGCTGATGCATCACTAGAAAACCAGTGTTTGTACAGACACCTGGGCACTGCGTGTTTCTGAGATCATTTTTTAAAAAAAAACCCTGCACAATGATATGTGTTATTTCACCCAGAAGTAACTACCTGGAAAATGAGAGAGAATACAGTATTTTATGTAGGCATTTGCTATTGCTTTCTGCAGCACTCTCTTACTGTGTTTATGAACATGCCTAAGACAGCTATACTCATTAGACCCACAATTAGCAGTGTGTATATACACACGCCCCCACACACTCCAAAATATCATCATGACTATTAACTTGACAGTTAAAAAACAGTTGGAAAATCTCAGTTGCTGCAACTGCGTCCATCTGGCAACTCTGTGATTTCTTTTCTTGGTACTGTTGCCAGTTTCAATGTTTTCCTTCTTATTTGCTGTTGCTATCTGACGTACCTATATAAACTGAACTTTACTACTGATTCTGTAATGAAAATAATTAAACAGACTTCATAAAGAAGACCATTACTTAGAGCGGCCTATAAAATTGTTTATGTTTTTACTCCTGATTTTTTTGTTCTTTAGTCTCTAAAATCTATTACTTGAAGAAAATCTCAGGTTTAAAGATATCTTCACATTCCTGTGATTTAAACAATAGTTTCAATATCTATTTCAGTAAAACACTGAGTTCTTTCTGCAGGTATTGGTTATGTAATATCTGAGGTCCAGAGGGCAATATCTCTGCAGCTTTTATCTCCTTTTAGCCTACACTTTTAAACTGAAAGATCCAAACATGAGGGGGTAGAAGACTTCTGCAGAGATCTGTGACTAGCATGAGTTTATAGAACAACTGAAATTTTCACTCCAATTCCATCAGTCCAACCAAACTCTTTGGGCATTAACAGGTCTGCAAACAACAGTGGATAAATGAATCTACACAAACAGAAAAAATGCCTGATATGCAGACATTGCAGATGAGAGTCACTGCATTTCGCTAAAAGAACTTGCATATGAGTCATTTGACCTGTGTTAGATGTCGATGTTAAGATGACATGATTATTGACTTGCCCTCCTCTGAATATATCTACTAGTTGTCGCTTGTAGGTAGTCTTGGGTGATTAGCTCAGGTGTGCACATTTATACTAAATCCAATTAATCTCATCCTATACCTTCATTTGGGTGGTTTTAAATTAATGTCCTGTTGGAACAGATGCATCTATTTTCTATTTTGGTTGCTTTTGGTTTAGTTTATTAATAGGCTTAAAAAGATGCTTTATTTACTGTGTTTGTGTACAAATCATAAGTATTTGAAGATTTTAATTTTTTTTTTAAGGGGAAATAATAATCTTTTTACAAGGAATAATATTTCCCTAAGGTAGGTGAGGATTCCTTGGGCATCTTGAAATGCTCATAGTGTATTGATACATACTACAGAAAATTCAACAAGCTAAATTAATATACCAGAAGGTCATGATTTGAAATGGCAGGCCTGCAATTCTGTAACTGCAAATCAATGCTAGATTTGAAATATCTGTATATCTGATTTACAAGTACAGGTTTTATTAAAACAGAGAACTACCTAATAAATATTCTCTTAGCCGTCCAAGATAGTGGTACTAAACCAGAAATCTTGTTAACTGCTCATGAATCTGCTCTGGTATCATTAGGGGATACATTTAACAAGTATGCTTTTGTAACTAAAATAAAAAATAAAGTGAAAGTAATTGAAATGGAATTTTCTTCTGCCTTTGGCATCATAGATACAAATGACATTATGTTACTGATTGTCAATTCAAATAGTGTTGCAGCCAGACTCTAAATCCTCAGCGATAGCTTTGTCACTACCTTTGAGATTTTCTGATGTGCCGACAATAATTATCAAATTAAACAATCACTAATTCTACATATCACTCCTCCAACATACCTGCATGTCTCAATGAAAGGTCAAAAGAGAATTAATCTGGAACTCCGAGTTAATTTTTTCCTTAATTTCTTCACTGCTACCACCCACCCTTAAATCAAAGCCCCTGAAACAAATTCTAAGATCTATACATCACCACTTCTGTGATCTATCTTTTAAATACACCTGAAACTAAAACTGCACATGTGCACTGTGGTAAGATGTCTTTGGTCAAACTTTAAAGGTTGTTTCTAAGACAAGAAAACGGTGATGACTGGAAGTGTGAAGATAACAGTGAAGAAAACATTTCTCCTGATGCCTTGCTTAAGTTATTAAGCCAAAAGCCTGGTAAATCCAGCTAAATTATAATGAAAAGTATGAAGTCTGACAGGAAGAGTGAAAGGTCTGAACCTTGGGTGGTATAAATCATCAGTGTGGTGCAAGTATTGTGGTATTTGATACAGCACTCAGCTCTGTTGCCTTCAGTGTATGAATGGGAATGAACAAAATGATAAATATTCATTTTGGATTCATCTCTAAAGCTGAATGAAGCCCTCAGTATTTTCTCCATCTAATGATGGAGGCTCACTAACCATCTCAGAAGCTGCAGTGCTGTGGAAATCTGTTGGTGCATGGTGCCACTGCAGAAGGGACTGTGTCATTTCTTTTCCGAGGGCTCAAGAGCTGCTTTGAAGATAGAAGACCTGCTGCTCACTAATATAAACATGAGTCAAAGGCCTGTGAAGTTGCTAGAGCAAAACAAAACCTGTTGCAGCTCCTGATAAGGTGATCAGCAGTAGGCAGCCAACTCATTAAAATACTGGCCAATAAATTCATATTTGTTACATCTGTGGCTAAAAAAATCTTCCTCAACTTCTAGATCACTAATGGAAATTTATGAGGTTTGTATTTTCCTGGCAATTTTCTTCTACTTTTGACACTTTATTTTGCAGTAATTTTCAACTGTTTCTTTTTCACTCTCTTTTACTATTTCTTACTCATAAATAATTTATCTGTATTTTGCATGGGTGTAGAAGAGATAAGTTACTATTTTTTTTTCCTTCCATTAAGGGTTAATTCTTTTTACTCATAGAGACTTCTGTTCGCAGCAGATTTTCATAATCCTTCTGAAGCCCCTGAACTTCCATGCTCTGTAAAGTCTAGTCAATTTTTTATTTCATGCCATCATGCTTAATCTTTTTACTGCTAAAAATTGTTCCACATTGGTAATGGGCATGTCAGTCTTCACTACACCAATGTGTGTGATTAGCTCTCATCTCCTGTACTCATGCCTGACTTACCATGCTTTTTTATTCTTATAAGCAATCTGCCTTTTCCACTTTTTATCTTATATAAAACCATTTGGCTTTTTTTATCTTGAATTTAATCACTGAATGGGATAGCTGGCAGGTAATGATAGTTCAGTTTTTCATTTGATGGTGTTGCATTTCAGAGGACTGAAGAACTAAAAATCATTGTTCTTCTACCTAGAAGAGTAGCCATATAAAAAAAAAGAGGAAGTGGACTGAACCTTAGATAGAACAATGTTTGGTACTTGGAAATGCATCCAGAAACATAAAATAATTTTGCAGTAAGTGAAGGAAAAACTATGGATTGTCCTGTTCATTTTTCCAACAGTCATCTAAAAATGTAAAAATCTGATGGACCTTTCAAAAAGCTCTCATTTATCTTCTCATTCAGATGGAAAACTTGTAAGAGATCCTCAGATGTTTTTCTTCCTTGATGTATTAATATTTTTTCTTTTTTATGATTTTGAAGAGAAACAATATTTGTACCTTCACACTGACAGCTAAATTCAGTTACCTAACATTTAGTGTAATTTTCAATACCTTAACCCTTCCCATTTGGCTTCTAGCTGCCACTAGAAGCAGCTAGAAGCACTTATTTGCCACTGTTAAAGGGAATGAAGTCCAATGAGTCCTGGGTCACATCTGCTAGTCTTGCATGGGTATTGTGGATGCTCAGGGTATAAAAATGGGTCTAGACACCAGGATTTAAGCAGCTGACTCCCCTACTGTTTTTTCACCTGTCAATTCTTGCTTAGTAATTTTGGAGTCTGTTTCTTTTCCAAAAAATTTGGCAGTGTTGAAAACATGGTAGGGACCACCTTTTGTACGACTTCTGTGAAAACTGTCAGCCCCACAGAGGAGAGTCCTTGTTGCCAAAGGCAAGCAGACCTCGATGACTTCTCCAGTCAGCACACACACAGCTCAGCTCAACTCTGGAAATCCTGCTGAATTCAAGGACTATGTTTTGTCTGAAGATGGATAAGGTTATTCTTAGAGAAATCTTCCTCGAGATGCATGGTTAGAATTGCCTTCCTGTGTTTAAATTTTCCTTCACCATAAATGTAGCATGAGAGGATAACTGCAGCACACAGAATTCATCCAAATGTGATCTTAAATTGCAGTCTGATCACAATATGTGGATCCACATTTTCTGTTTTCAATAATTTTCTTTTTTTACATATGTACTTCTCATTTGCTTTTATTGCATTTCTTCATACTGATTTTTCACTAGTATATGTTCCTGCTCGCTATTGCTTTTCCCGGATGGAATGCCTAAATCTGCTCGCTGTAACTCGTGTACACAGGGGTCTGAGGCACCAAAGCATTCTTTTGCCAGCTGTGGTTCAGGGGGTTTTTTGTGCCCTCTGCTCTGAGCCCAGTATCAGTTTCTATGAGGCAGTTTATGGTGAAATATTCTACCATCTAGTGGTCTTAAGTTTCAGGTAGCAGACGAGAATGCTTTTTACCCCTTGTCGTCAGCACAGTTTCAATGTTCTCAGACTTAAATTCAGTTTCATACTGATCATAATACATTGCATAGTGGGAAACTTGCAATTACTCTCTATACATCAAGTACTTCTTATACAGGAATTTGAAATAATTTTCATGTTACTGTGCTTTTATTATAATGTGAGAGATACATTCAACATGTTATTTTGAAGGACTTTAATGTTTTTCCTGAAACCTATTTGCAACACATAAATGTAAATCTTTGATCCCATTGAAAAATATGCCATAACTATCAATCTGAACATCTTGTTTCAATTCAGCAGTAAGACCACTTGTTTCGTCCTTCTTCCACTTTATTTTGACCATGTTCTGTGTTTCATTGGCTGCTAGCAAATCAGAAAATTAATTTTAGGTATCTGACTGCAAGCTTTCTATATATTTAAAATTCTTGAATGGCCCTCTTTACATTTGTTAGAGAAACTAGAAATCTTTTCATTGGATGCATACATTTTTTCATTCCTTAAATAGTTTCTCTCTAACAATAAATATACTTTATGTCTTAGAAAATATGAGAATAAATGCACAAGTAAAATATAGCACATTTAGGTAATGATACTGGAAATGTAAAAGGCAATATAGAGGGACCATTGTGATCATCCAGCTGAGAGTTCTTGTGCACTTCACTGGAAGACAAAGGGTTACGTGACTGTCAGTGGGTAGATTAATTTGGCCTGCACTTCTTGGATTATTTTAAAATTTATTGAAGACTTTTGCATTTTACGAAAAATGAAGTGCTCGGTTAATATTTGGAGTATGCTACTAGAAAAACTCTTACATAGAAATAAGGAGCAAAAAGATATGCTTCGCATTTTCAACTTTGGCAAAGTTGTTTTTACATTTCAGCATTGAAGTTATTAGCCAAAAAGCTTTTTGTTAATTAGATAATGAGGCAATAAATTATTTGCTAGCACTTTTCCCAGACACTAATGGTAGAATTCTGCCTCTAATCCTGTTTACATATCGTGCCGCGTGTCTGCCATTTGGAACAAGGGCTTTTTGTTATCACCAAACAATCTCAGGTTATTATCTTTAGAAGTAAAGACAAAGTAGGATATTTGAAAGGGGTATATTAGCATTTTTCTCAAAACCCGGGTATCTATGCCAGTGTTTATAATTATTTTAGTGAAAGTCCTATTATTTTCTTACTAGAAAAAATCTTTTCCTGCTAGAAAAGCAAGCTGCTCATACTGAAACAATCGATAGCTGTCTGTTGTCTAAGTGATTTGCAGCCAGTGGGGCCTTGATGAAACATTTGGGTGCAGAATGTCAAATAGGTGGCTTTTTTTTTTTATTATTAAACGATTTTTAAACAATTAAAACATGTTCTACCATTTTTTATCCTCTAGTTTCTTTTATTTATTATGAACTGGGCTCTCGCACTGCTACGGAATCTTGTCTGTAATTGCTTAGGTAAATTTTAGCCCAGCCCTTTTGTAAGCTTTGACTCTGTATTCGATGATGCAAGTTTGTCTAATTTCACAAAGAAAGAAAAGGAGGGTAGCTTGCAAGTGCTTTAGTTAAAAGGGATGTTTCTTTTGCTGTGCAGCTAAATTTCTCATATGCTGAATGGAGCTTCCGTTAATATATGATGCCAGTACTTTTGATTTAAAAACGTACTACCCATACAAAAAGAAGGTTGGAATGTGCTTTCTGGCTTTCAAGCCACTTATTAAAGCAAGGTCTGAATTCAGTGTTGACACTGCTTGGAGCAGCAGGTTGCATTAGACAACCAGCCTGCCATCAAGGGAAGCCAGAAGATGTGGGATTTTCTATTAGCAAAGCTTTTGATACTGTCTCTCACAATATCCTTCTGGTAAAAATGTCAAGCACACAGATAGACAAATCGGTTCAATCATCCTCAGATGCATGGATCTTATTTTTCTCTCTCTTACTTAGAGCGTAGATATTCCATTTATACCTTTAACCTATGACCTCAACTTTAAACTGCAGCCATCAATGTACTGCCAAGCTGAAGCACAGGCACTGAAAAATCAGCATGAATAGCCTAAGTGCCATGACATTTAAAATAAAAACATTTACTTAATAAACTGATATGGTTGGATTTTTTTATCTGTTTCCACTCACTCAGTTTTGTCATCTTTAACGGAGGAATGGAAGTGGGGGGGAGAAGGGTGTTGGTTTTTGGTTTGGGTTTTTCTTTAAACTTTTAAAGTTGAATTCACTGGAATTCAAACTTGATTCTCTAACAGACTAACCCTAAGTGCTGCCAGTTAGGACAGTATTTGGGAGCTGATAAAGGAGGAAATCTTAGTGTTTGTTTGTTTCTTATTACCAGAAGATATGAGAAAAAATCTTCCCAGAATCAGTCTCTGGGCTGTTAGAATTATGTTATGTCTGACAAGGGTGTAGGATAATGGTTTCTGAAACCTCTGTGCCTTTAGCAAATTGGTATTAGAAAACAGATGGTGGAGCAAAAACTATGTAAGGACATACAATTTTCTATAATAAGTCATGTAAGCTTGTGATTAAAGATCTGGTAATATGTAAAATTCACTTTCTGAAAGGCCATTGTAGGATGAGTTATAAAGTGTCTTGTGAGAGAGGAACAATTTTAGGAATTTCCTATCATGTTGTGCACAACAGCAGCTAGAATGTTACTTCTGAGAACCAAGTTTTCTGCTATGACTTTCACATGTTCCACTCAGTTTGGTATATACTCCTTTGCTTCATGACAAACAGTGCTATGGATTTTCTCATGTGTGTAGTCATTTTGCGTAAACTTGTCTTGATCTTAAATGAGAACCAAAAGGGAAAAGAATGTGTTCCACTGAAAGGAAAATACAGCCAACTTAGTGGAGTGGAAGTACTGAATCTCGGTTCCCACTTTCAAGTGAAAATGATGAATGTGGCATGGCATGGACTCGGCATGGCATGGACTCGGCATGGCATGGACTCAGCATGGCTGCTGGAGCTTGATCTACATCAGCTCCCTCTGAAGAGAGCGATAGGTGGTTCACTCTTGCCACGGGCTGCACAGTGCTCTGAGGGGAGTGTCCATGTAAGCATTCAGAAATCAAAAGGGGAATAAATTGAGTAGTATGTGTGGAACTCATTTAGCACTCAGGAGGCAAGAGAAAAGGTGGTCAAAGAAACTGATGGGAAATGTTTAAGTCAAGCTGAAGCAGAAATACATATGCATTTTATTTTAATCTCTCTCCCCTTCTTTACTTTGCCTTTTCCTTGATCCTACCTAAAATTGGCTGTATAGGATTTGATCAAAAATTGCACCCAAGTATCCTGTTTATCTCAAGAAATAGTAACAGAAGCTTATGAAGAAGAACAAAAGCTGAGCAAGTACAAAGTTGTTTCTCCCTCCTGTGCCCCTCCAGTTTCCAGCAACCTTCAGGTCTTTGAAAGTTACCCTGCATTCCAGTATGCATTCCAGTATGCCTCCATCTAGTTTATTAAAGATTCTATGAACTGACATATGAAAAGCAGATACTGACCAGCAACAAGTTTAACTCTTTGGACTTAATTTTTTTCTCTTGAAGACAGACAGTATCTACTACCCTCCTTTTCTACAGTCCCATGTGTCTTTGATGCTCTTCAAATACAGCTCTTCCCAGCAGCACAGCTGGAATGAACTTCAGACCCCATACTGGGCTGAAGAAAAAAGGGAGGAGGATAAAGCACAGATAGGTTTTGGATAAGCAGGAGAAAGGTTAGCTTATTGGAAAAATAAGCTGCAGGAAAGTCAGAGAAAAGAAGGGGTTGTCGTAGTTTTGCGAGGTTG
>VZTU01010324.1:10181-40317 GCA_013400835.1 Zapornia atra
TTGTCCTATGCAATTGCCTGTGGGGAGAAAAAATAATGTGCTTTCTGTATGATGAGGACCTCAATTTTAGTGTTTCTTCTTAAAAAAAATTTCTGTTCTTCAGTAAATACATTTAAACTGCTGGCTACCAGAAACTGGAAAGGGAGTTTAGTCAAGAATATTTTTCCCTGTGCTCTGCTTGCTGCTAGGCAGTGGCTGAGGCAGCGTACTCAGCTGCAGAGAACTTCTGGTCTGCTGTTGTGCACCAAGAACTACTGGCTCATTAGGATAATGAATGTGCTGGCGGGCTGGTCAGCGTTCCTCCTGCTGCTATTCAGTCCTCAGTTTTACTGCGAACTGAATGACGCTTGTCATTCCCTGGATGCCTGTCCCTTCAGCTCTCCCTAGGGGTGGCTGGCAGTGATTTGTGAGGCAGTCCGGCTCTGTGTGAGGCAAAGGTGCGTATCATAAGCTTTATTTTGTCTCTCTGCTTAGGTTTGTGCTTCCTTAGGGATTTGTAAAGCAGCTTCTGGGGTCTGTCTCGTAGTGTGCTGCAACCTAGGAGAGACCTCCAGACCGACCAGAGTCTACTGATCCCTTACTGAATTTGCTGCCCACCAAAGCCTGCTTCCATTGCACTCTCTTGTGAAGATCTGACCATCGGATAAATGGGTGATGTCTTACAGGGACTGTAGTGGCATGTTTCCTAAGTCCCTACCTGAGAGTCCTGGTGGACAACAAGCTCTCCATGAGCCAGCAGTGTGCCCTCATGGCCCAGAAGGCTGATGGTACCCTTGGGTGCATTAAGAAGACCGTGGAAAGCAGGTCGAGGCAGGTTATCTTGCCCATCTATTCTGCCCTGGTGAGGTCACATCTGGAGGGCTGTGTCCAGTTCTGACTTCCCCAGTTCAAGACAGACAGAGAGCTACTGGAGAGAGTCCAGCAAAGGGCTACAAAGATGATGAGGGGACTGGAGCATCTCTCACCTGGGGTGAGGCTGAGAGAGCTGGGTCTGTTCAGCCTGGAGAAGACCGAGAAGGGATCCACTTAATGCTTATAAATATCTAGAGGCTGCAGCCAGACTCTTTCCAGTGGTGCCCAGTGACAGGACCATGGGCACAAAGTGCAGCGCAGGAAGTTCTCTTCACTGTGAGGGTGACAGAGCACTGGCACAGGCTGCCCAGAGAGGTCGTGGAGTCTCCTTCTTTGCAGATACCTAAAACTCACCTGGACACTATTCTGTACAACCTTCTATAGGTGAACCTGCTGTGGCAGGGGCTTGGACTAGATCTCCAGAGGTCACTTCCAACTGCTACCATTCTGTGATCTTGTTTTAGATAACCAGGTGTGGTGGTTTGACCCTGGTTGGAGGCCAGACACCAAAGCAAGCCGCTCTCTCACTCCCCTTTTCAGTTGGACAGTTAAGAAAATATATATTGAGAGGCTCTGGAGTCAAGGTAAGGACAGGGAGAGATCATTCCACAATCAGCATCACAGGCAGAACAGACTCAGCAGGGAACAAAGGAAAGAAAACTCTGTAATTCATTACACTGCACTGCACACCCAGTGACACCAGAGTCACTGGGGAAGCATGACCACATCTTAAAGCACCTTNATCTCACTCCCTTCTCTGGTGGCTGCTTGTGGTTTTTTCCTCCTCAGTGTGATTCCCAGAGGCTCTGTGACCACCCCTGATGGGCTCAGCCTTGGTCAGCAACAACTCTGGTGTTGAGCCAGCTGGTGTTTGCTCTGTGGGGCCTGCAGAGAGCTTCTGGCTGCTGCTTGCAGAAGCCGCCCCTGCAGCCCAACTCCTCCACCAGCACCCAGCCACACAAAACTACAACACAAGGCATACTGTTTGACAGGTGGTTTGAAATGAACTGATCTGTAAAGAACTGACATTACTGTAAGCAGCCCAAAAATCAAGCCTCTCCTTATGCTAAGCTGTAAACACTTTGCTACTGAAAGCTGAGAAATACTTCTGTCTGCACAGAAAAGTTATTTCAAAAAGAAGCTCCAGTATAAATGTAAAAGCACACAGGTACTTTACTTAAAGTCCCCAAGCAAGTATTTTTCTCTGCTCTGATTTTTTTTCATTGTCCACCTCCAGAGTGGCCCTGCACAAATAATCTTTGTACAGAACCAAATTGCATTCTTGGTTGAAGTTAGTTATACTAAAAATCCAATATGAAAATGTCTTAAAGTTCCATTTAACCTATAAATAAGTATAATTTAATTTTTAGTCTTTTGATGAAACTGCTGAAAAATGATGATGTTGTTGCAGCTGGAACTGATGGTAATGGCTGTGGTGATGGTTACCTGGTTCTTCCAGTGCAAGGATCTGTTGTCAGTCACTTAACTGCCAAATACTTAACTTTGGGGGACTGTTTTTCCCTGACCGACCATGTCACTGAGGATGCAGCTGCGGGGTGACAGAGCCCAGCAGGCAGCCTGTAGGCAGCTAAAACCAGAGAGAACTCGATAGCAAAAGGGAAAATAAATTTCAGTGGCAAGAATAAACATGAATGGACACCTGCCTAGTCATCCCTCAAGGGTGCTCTCTGTGCCATAGCTCTGTGCAAAGCGGCGGCTGACTGGGCTTCAGGGGAGCTCTAGCAGCTCCAGGGAGCTGGGGAGACTCTAGAGCTCCAGACTGTGGCGTGGCTAGAGAGAACAGAGGTGAGCTGCTGATGATTGTTTTTGAAGTATCTGATCCTGAGAGGAAGAAGCTGCCCGGTGTTGTGTGGCCCAGACCACAGAGCTATTGACATGAATAACCTAAAATACCAGTGTGACAGAATGAAAAGTGAATGGCTTCTGCAAGTGGAGCAGAAGCAGCATTGCTTAGCCAAGAGAACAAACTTCCCCATCAATGGTCTGGTTTCTACTGTCCTACTTTCAAATAGTATCTTCTGACCATTTAACTCTTTGCTTCCATTCCTAATTCATAATTACCTTGTGTCTCCATCTTTCACAGCCTGTGGATTTTCCTAACTCACTCTAGCTGTTGGTGATCCTCACTGTATAACATGTCTAAGAAATAACCTATTCTGCCCATGTATCTGAAAGTTCTTCACTGGGGTTCTTCTCACCTGCCCAGCTTTTGGGTCAGCAGTATCGTCTCCGGCCTCAGCACCATGCTACCTTACTGGTCTGTAGGTGATGCTGAACAAATTTGTGTCTCATTTTTGACTCCTTGTTTTTTCCCCAGGTATCTCCTGTCCCTAATTACACTGGACATGCCTTTGCCACCCCCCAGGCCTCAGTGGTGTAGACACTCCCCCCACTCAATGTGTCACTCTTCACTTTGCCTTAGGAGGATGGCATCTGCCTTTGTGTCATCTGTGCTGTCAGATTTGGCAAGGGTATTCGTATGCTTTCCTCCATGCTCTCTCTGGAGGTCAGAGAAATGTCATTGCTATTGTTCCTCCTAGGAAGGGACTCACCCTTTCCAAAGCATAGTGAAGCGAAACGAGGAACCTTGACAACTCAGGCTACTCTGACCTCTGCCTGGCTTGCAGATCGTAGTGTGTGTGAACTGCCGCCACTCTCCCATCAGTCCCTGGCTAGCAGTTTTCCCAGTGTCTGTAGGTCGGCTGTTACACGAAGGTTCTGGCCCTGGATCTGTCACTTCTAACAAGCCCAGTCACGCCAGTAATAGGCGCTGAGACTCGTGGGAACAATATTGAAGCAGTTGAAACTCCTTCCTGAAGTTTCCAAAGCAAGAGAATGTCCTGTGTTGTTCAGTGCGGTGCTGCTGAGGTCGTGGCATCGTGTTAGCTCACATCCAGGTGTGCAGTGACCGGGTAGGTCTGTCAGTATCTGAGCAGAAGGGAGGGAGGGTTCTCTGCGTGCCAGGCTGTTTGCTGCAGGAACCAGAAGAGGGTGCTGGAGATCTTCAGCTGGCTCCGGTCACGGCACCTGCTCTACTCACACATTTTGTGCAACTATTATTAATCCGGTTTTGTTTTTCTAAACTAGTGTGTCTAAGTATTCTAGGGTATGTGGGCTTTTGTTTTGGGGGTTTTTTTGTTTGTTTTTTGTACTTTACTATACGAGCTTCTAAATGCCAAGGCCATGGTGGTCAGAGGACCGCTCTGCTTTGGTGTAACTTAAGACTGTACTTGTGAAATGGTTGAAATGACCACCTGTTGCAGGTCGGAGTTGGGCTAGAGAGGGTCTCAAGCAGAACAGCCTGCATGTGTGGGTATGTTTTGAGTCAAGGAGGGAGATGCAGTTCAGTTACAATCTTAGCTACACGAATTCTGCACATTCATGAACATTTGTTTGAAGAAAAGCTGGGAGCAAAGTCACCTGTGTTCTGCTGCTCTCCTCCCTGAAGGAAATCTAGAGGAAGATTTCTGTTTGCATTCGTGTGCTGCAGTGACACTGCCTGAAAACTTAGAGGCATGTTTTGGGGAAGGCTGATGTTTTTCAATTAAAAAATTGAAACTTGACCTCTTTTCAGAGGTGAATCTACCAGTGTTCAGTGCTCACCAAATAGGACAGGAATTGCTTTGCTTAAAAAAAGCCCTCACCGAACAGTTGAAACGGGCGATAGAAAAAGCCTTATCCTGATTGTTACTCACAAAAAGCTGACACTAGAGGGCAGAAAAGATACAGTTGAGATGTGCTCTCGTTTATGTATTTGCAGCTAGACTGCTTTTTGTCAGAGTTGGGATGAGATGACTTTTTACAGCCTGCAACTTGCAGCTCACTTAAAGTTTTCTTTTCCACTGGAATTTTATAGGAAGTTTTTAATCTCTCTCTGGCACTCCAGTTCTTGTTCTGATGCATGCTTGTTGGAAATGAGCCCTGAGCACTTATAACAAGTTTTTGTGGCTTTGGGACAACATCTTTAAATCTGGGTGGCTATCATGAATCACCTTTATTTTGATACAAATCACCTCAGTTTTCAAAGATGGAGAGCAATGCCTTTCCATTCCTTAGTGGGAGTAACGGACACTTGCTATGACTGAACATGAAACTTCATGACTGGGTTTTTGACTTTTTAATTAAAAGTACGTTTGTTTTAACTATCCAGACCTAAGGGAGTCAGGGAATAAGATACATTAATGTGCCAGCCTGTGCCTGGTATGTTAGGTGATGGTCTGTCTCTCTTATTGAGGGAGGTAGACATCACTTCCCATGAGTTTCTTCTGCTATCACAGGAACTGGGTAAGAGATGCTGCAGGTTTTTTCATCCTGGGTTAAATGCCCTGTAGTTCCTCCATCACATGTTTGTTTGCAGCTGGGGACACATCCTTCTGCTGTAAGGAACTGATATGTGTGGGGATAGAAAGTGGCATAAGGACTTGTATAAATAAAAATGAAAGCTACACGTATAACGGAGGTCATGCACTGACACAGCACAAAGCTCTTTTATGGTAAGATTTCAGAGATTCGTGGAGCCAGTGGCTGAAGAAGGAGAGGCTGGCTTTTATCCTGGGATTGCTCCAAGTGAAATAAAGCTGCCTGCTGCTGTTTCCAGCTCCTTGGAAAGTAGCAGGAAGTGTGCATCCAAGAGGGGAGAAATAAATCCCCAGGTCTCATTCTTGTTAATTCTGCGGTGGAGTTGTTCCCCTCTCTGCCCATGTCTCAACTTGAAAAAAGGTCACAGGCAAAGGCTTTTGCTATAGCTCTTATGCAAACCTTTACTTCGTTCACCATTTGAAGCAGGGCCTAGATCCTTACTCCTTTAAAAAAAAACCCAACAACCCAAAGACACTTGCAAAGAGTCACTGGAAACAATCCAGCCTCCCTCATCTTTCACCACTTTTGTAATTGCTTTTTTGCCCTGTAAGAAGATTTTGCACATTTTCATTCTCCTTTTGCTCAGCAACCATGTTGTGCGGTGATGCTACATGAGTTGGGTCACACACAGTTCGTCACTCTCAGTGCTCAAGTCAGAGCTGCACAGCAGAAGGAAGTTTAAGAGCTCCAGCCTCCCAAAGTTATTTCAATTGCATGTAAGGCAGGCCCAAATAATTCCTTTTTCTAGGCTCTCCTGGTAAAAGCAGAATACATAAAGCAGAACAAAATGTGAGAGATGAAGCTGCCAGGACAGTAGGTGGTTAAGTGAAGACACTGGGTGAATGCACCACTCTCTCTTTTCTAGAGGAACTGGGCAATATAGCAAGGTGAAATAGGAGAACTGAACAACCAACTCATAAATGCCACCATATGATGTGATGGAGGATGCAGTGTCTTCTGGGGATGAGAGTTTTAAGTAGGAAATGTACTTCAGCTGAAGACTTGAGGTTTTTTCTTGTTAAACCTTTTGTAACTTTCTATCAGGGATGGAAATGTATTAAAACAACTAAAATACACATTGCAGGTTTGCTGATTTTTAATTCCTACCCCACAGACAATTCTTTAAAGCTAATGTGTATGTGTGTGCATGTATATGCTTATATAGATTTTTTTTAAGCTGTACAAAGACACCAAGAACAGACCCTAGTTCTGCCCTTAGTTTCTTTTTGAATCACCTTGTTTTCTGTGTGATGTTTCATCTTTTCTGCCTTCTCTGTTAGAGGACACACTGCTCAGAAGTTTAAAGCTGTTGTTGTAGACTGTCCCACCAAGCTGGGGTGGTCTCCTGAGAGTGATAACAAGTTAGTGACTATTTGTTATTGGTTAAAACCCTAGTGATCCAAAATGTACACTCTCTGCTCAGGCTTGAGTACTCACAGGCTATTTTCAAGTGTAGTAGGTTTGGACTGAGTAAATCTGAGTTGGAACCTGAAGAGCAGATTAGAAGTAACTGTGTTGTCTCCTTCCTGTGCTGCCTGTTCAATAACCCACAGGTGTCATCAGTGCCAGAGCAATACCTACAGATCCTTCTAAAAACATCTCTTCAGTGGATGGTTCTGGCACCAGCCACAATCATTTTTCAGGATATGCTAAACTATGTGGTAACTTCTGAACATGCCAAACAGGTCTCTGCAAAGTGTGGAGGCTGGTCTGTCCCTGTGCCACCCTCTCCCCAGGTGTGAAGACCATTTCAGGGCATGAGGGTGTCTCTGGGGGTCACTTCTGGGGTTGCTGCTGCCAAGCACAGGACAAATGGTTCCACTTCTCAGGACTTTTCAAGAAATCCAACTATTTTCCTTTTCCTTTTTATTTTTTTTTTCCTTTTCCTGAAGTATGTGATTTATATTCACATTTAAGCAGTGAATTGGCTTACTATAGAGGGAAATCAGAGGCAGTCTTTCCAAAGGTTATTTAGCGTGTGTCTAGAACCCACAGTGTGTAACTGAGAAACAGAGAGCTCTCCTCTCACAGCGTTTGTACATGCAGATTAATCTCCTCTGGGGTTAAAGTACACACTCAGTCCAATGAACTCATTTTGTTTGTTTGTTTGTTTTACAGACCTTGCAATGTGCATGGGTTTACGTTTGGGAAACAAAAGCAGCAATCAGCAGCTCTTGGCTTTCATGTATCAGATCGTTCCTAAATGGAACGCAAATACACTTTTGTAGTATTTAGCTTTGTGTTGACATTGTTTATTATATTCTTTCCCAACCATCAGTGCTGCTCACATCAATCAAATAAATTGGTAGGGTCAAAGCCAATTTTGGTGGGTTTTTTTTGGAACCAGCATTGCTGTAACTCATTACCTGCAGGTGTAAAGCTTCACTTTCTTCCCCATTTATTGAGCAATGGAAGTAACTCACTTCACATCTTACTGATTTTGAGCAATTTCATGTTCATATTGATTTGAGCAATTTTCACTTTTCTTTCAGGATCTCTCTAGTATTCCTACAGGCAGGTTATGTAAACTGCAAAGCTCCCATGTACCAGAATAATATTTGATTTGCAGCCATGCAGCAACAGCTTGATTAAGCCATTTTTCTTTTCTGTTCCTCGGGAAAATATTTCCGTTGCTACTGGGCTCTTACTAAAACCATATTTATATAGAAAGTCAAGATTTTCTTGGACCTGACGCCAGCTGGCAGTGTTCAACTAAGTATCCTGATTTGCATTTTGTGGGTTTTGAAGTCTCTGATTGAGCACTGAGTGGAGTTGGTCACATTGTGTTTTTTATGAATTTTATATATATCGCTGAACTGGAGTTGCACAACTGTTTTCACTAGGAACTAACAGATCTTAAGATTTCATAGAATTGTGGAGTCTGGAAGGGACCTCTGGATATCATTTTGGCCAAGTTCCCTTTTTAAGCAGAGTCACCTACAGCATGTTACCCAGGAAGATGTCCAGAGGGCTCTCGAGTACCTCCAAGGATGGGCTGTGGGTTGAATTTATCAAGATTACTCTTGTCTGCTGAGGTAATGTGATCCTGGGCTGCCTGCAGCTCCCACCTTCTGCTGGGGGATCATCTCCAGGGCCACGCCACCTGAGCCTGCCTCTGTGGTGGTGCTGGCTGCTTGGGGCCGTGTGCCATTGTGGTGCAGGTGCAGACTGATTAAGGGGCTGCAGTGGGGTCACGCATGGCCCGGTGGGCTCTGCAGAGCCTGGCTGTGCTGTTTTACAGCCAGTGTGACTGGTGCTGCAGGGTGTGGAAATGCCTTGAGCCCTGGCTCTGAGCTCTGCTCTACAGAGCTGCGTGCCTGGTGAAGAGAGGCAATGCCCACTGCTGCCAGCCCACCCCACTGCGTGGGGCTTTTCCCTCCTCTTGCTGCACTAGGGACTGTGTGAAAGCACGTGTGTGCCCCAGTTATTGTTGCATGCAGAAGCATGCACAGCCACCACGGATGATGTGGTGTGTCGGTTTTGGCTGCTGCTCCATCAGAACCACCGTGGTGCTGGGAAAGGGCTTGTCCCTAATACTGGGTTGTATGAAAGTTGTGTGAGTCTTGGCGCTTGCCAGGTGCTAAACAACGACCGGCAGCAGCGAGCTGTCAGTGTGCACTGCTGTCAGTGCCCTGTGCTTATCGCCAGTGTAAAAGCACAAACAACAAGGCAAGGGAAGCAAACTGATTGTAGACCAACAGGGCTTTGTGCAGGATTTGTATGAGAAGTTTTAGAAGTCCCGAATACCTGGCATTTGTCCGCCTCAGAAGTGGTCCTTTTGCAGACAAAACTGCTCTCCTGGGTCTAGATAGCAGACAATACTCTGCTGTCAGAAGTGCAAGGATTAGGGAGGGGGGGGGTGTGTGTGGAGCAATGGCCCTTGGAAAGAACTGTGCAACACATGTCCAGAGGAGTGGTACCAGCTGCTGAGGTGACCACTTTGGGATAATGGAGAAAAAGGTGGATATCTCTTGCATTCCTTCAGGTTCCTGAACATTTAACTGCAAGCACAGGAATGTTTTTGCCAAGACAAACAAGCAAATGGATATTTAGGAAAGCAAAACAAAACAAAAACCTTCTGGAGTTTCAGAAAAAGGTCTTAGGAATGGTTGGACTCAACAGCAGGTGAAAAGCTTTTCTGTTAGCGTTACTGCCTAAAGACCCGGTAATGTCAAACACTCTTCAAATGGGAGAACTATTGCCCTCAAACAGCTTGCAACCATTTGTTCAGGGCATAACTCCCTGGAATTAAGACCACGAAGGATTTTATGTGCAAGATGTGTCACTCGCTTGAAAGCAGCACCAGTGTCTGACCTGAATATAGTGAATATTATAGAACTGCAAAAGTAACTAGGAGGACTCCGCATTTCTGTCATGCTAGGACATGAAGAAAATGACCCTTCCTGACATCCCTGCACAACCTTTTCTATTTTTCATAGAATGCGCCATCAAAACAGTCAGCTCCAGGGCACGTATCTTCTTTAAAGTGAGGTTGTAGGTACATCTCACCAGCTATATGTGGGCAAGGGAAACTGGAGCCCAAGTGACTCCTCACATGTGCTCTGGACCTGGTGATGGAGATGGAGACTTTGCTGCTGCCACGCAGACTTCTCTGCGGGCAGGGCTCCATCCTTGCCATAGATTTGTGGTACCATTAGCTGGAGCTGGGGAATGTTGCCCAGTAAACTGTCCTGTGTGCTGTGTATTTATTATACACATTGTTCCTATTCTGATGGCCTTTGTCTTGTTTAAGAAGTGTGGTAGGTTTAACTACCTTCTTTCTAGGTTCCAGTGCAACTCTGGCCAACTGTCCTGTGATGATTCAGTTGCATACTCCTGGCTTACAAAGCTTTATAAACTTCCCTTCTCAAAAAGTGCAGGTAAAATTATGATTAAATCTTTCTGCTGCTTAAAGCCTACTCATAAATTTGAGCAATCTCCATATTTTCCCAAGCAGTCCTTAATGCCATGCTAACAGTTGCACAGTGCCACTGTCCATGTCACTGTTGGATGGCTCTGTTTTATACAGCAGTGGCACAGAACGGGAAGCAGGCAGCGGGTTACTTGCCCGGCCATGCTGGCTTCCCTCTCTCCCGTCATGCACAATTTGAGAACAGGTCAGACTTCCTTGAATCACTTCATTTTTTGTGCACGTATTTGCAATCTGTATAGACTAGCCAGAACTGTTAGTACTAACTAGGCTAGCAAAGAAAGGAGAGATCTGAGCTTGTAGGGGTTAAGGTTTAGAAGAGACCGAAACCAAACAGGTGACAGTTCTTCTAATGGGGAAGTATGCAATGCTCCAAGCACTGTGTACGGGAACCCGAGCCCCCTGTAACTCTTTGCCTGCTCTCCAACGTCACAGTCAATCAGATGTGCATGCAAATTAATGAACACTTTTTCAAACAAGTCCTTAATCAGGAACTGGTGCTGTAATAATTACATCCTAGTTCCTTGAGGGTTTGTTGAAGTAGTTACTGATTTAAGGACATCTTTGGCTTGAAAGTGCGTGTGTGAGGGAGTGTTTCTAAGGCAGCAAGTAGCTCTAACCTTCTCAGAGGCTATGTTTATTTGATTGTAATATAAATCATGCAGCACTGTAAGGTCAGACTTGTTCAGCAGCTGGGAAAGGTTGTTCCTCGTGTATATTCTGGTATAGGCGAGTTAAGTTTAGTGTTTGAAGAGGATGCACCTTGCAAGGGTTTGCTATTTTTAAGAGTTGGTGTCAACTTCTAAATCAATAGCTTATTTGGGAGCTCATGCACGGGTTTCACACAGCATGTTCCTGCAGAGACCTGGCACAAGCACTGCCCGCAGGCCGCCATGTTACCTTCGCAGCAAAGCCACGCCGGGAGCCACTGTACCTCATACATGCAAAAGGTAAAGCTCAGCAATTGGGGTGGAAGATGAGATTTCAGGCAAATGCTAGGCGTGAAGAAATCATAGCTCATCAGAAACTGATTAGCTCCTACTGTGCCGGATGTTGTGTTTGATAGCTCAATGCTCAAGTTAAATGGCTGATTCTGCAGGCCATCTGCTGTGTAATAGAAGGGCAAGTGCTTTAGATTACTTGCTCATCTGTGACTATTTATCCAAACAATGACAGAACTTCCCCCAGCCTCATTTAACAGAGGCCATTAATGGTCAGGGTGATTTCTTGTTCCTTCACCTTGCAAGTCTGGCAATGAGAGCTTTGGGTTTCTGTGAGGCGGTGTGTTGCCAGGTTCACCAGCAGGTACGGCTTGCAGGCGGATTGCATCTGTTGTACTCAAAGACAATGTCTTTGGAAACATGGGGAGTGTTTTCCATACCTTAAATTGAAGAAGTTCCATCTACGTCAAACACTTGGTTTCCAGGAAAGATGAAGACTGTTCAGCAGGATTATATCAACACTGGAGTTTATTAAAACCTAAACACTATCTGACCAAATGCAAAAGCCCTAGTAGAAACTGCTGACCTTTTGCATGATTACAGCCTCTGCCTTGCTGAAGAACTGTAAATGAATCATCCTGCAGTGAAATGTAAACAGGATGCTGCCCTTCCATTGCCGCTTTGTTTACCAACACGTGCTCATCTGAACTGCAACGATATTAAATTAGGTGACAACAGCAGTTTGTAGCAACACAGGATTCCAGGGTCAGAGCTGAGGCAGTGAGTATTGCTCCCCTTCTCCACCCCCTTCTTCCAAGTGCAGACTGAAGCAGACAAGTCCTCATCCTCTTCCACCAGCTCTGAGTAGTCTTGTTTCGAGCCTGGCTAGGATAAAAGTTAACACTGATGTCTGAAGTGCACGGAGTGCATAATTTGGGACTCTCTTCCTTTTGTTCAGGTTTCACCAGGAACCACAAAACCCAACCAAGACTCACAGCAATATGAGAGTCGTCATCTCTCTCTTCTCCTGCCAGGTTTCTTACCCACATGAAAGCCAGGCAGCAAGATGCCAAAGTAAGCCCTCAATGTTCAAAGAACATGAAACAGGGTAGCCAATATAACTATGGTGGTTTGGTTCGTGTCCATGCAGGTTGGCTGTGTCTCCATTGTGCTTCTCTGTGTCTCTTTTTTTTCTGCTCCGTGTGGGTGAAACCATGGAAATCCAGCTTCGTCCTCTGTCTTCTGTAATAGCCATAGGAAAGCAACCCAATTTGGCTGGTGGACTGAAGCAAAGCAAGTAAAAACTGAGCCAAAATGGTTCAAGAAGACCTTGGGCAAATTAATGAAAACAGATTGGATAGACAAAATCAGATTCAGGAAAGCATGCAGGTACCAAATTTTGGAAGCTGACATAATGTCCCCAAGGAATTATCACTATGGTGCCACTCTTCTTCCACCCATATTTCTATTCCTGGCTGTTGAGGGATGTAGAGTGCTCAGGTGGACTGAGTCCAAATGTGAAATTGTTCTTATGGATAGATTTGGTGGGGTTTGGGTTCATAACAGCTTCTTCAGCTTTCTGTGCTGAGTTGACTTTATGATATTTTTGGACTTTTTCATGCTTGTGATTAGCATTGCTAGGCTTTAGAAGGGGGCACTGATTTTTATGCTCTGGGCATCCTGCCACTATTTCAAGGTCTGAGGTTCTTAAAATAAAAATAGGCAGTTTGGTATGAAAGCTAGCATCAGTGCATAGCAAAATTGTAGTACAGTGCACAAGCAAATAAAGAGAGAGACTAGTGAAATGTATAGATGAAAATTATTTGGAGATGCTTTAGGGAGTAAAGGGTGCAAGGATGTGTTGGTGTTTGTAGAAACTGAATTATCAAATTTGTCTGTAATAACTCCTGGGAATCTCTGTGTCTTTTTTTCCCAGTTTACTCTCTTTTGGACAGTCTTTGCTGTATTATATCTGCTTTGATAAGGGGAGATGATTGAAAGGAGATTGAAATCTAGTTGTGGGTCCCAAACCACAGGACAACCAAAGACTTCAAAGGTTATTAATGATGTTCCTGAATAAAAATAGCTCATATATGGGTTGGGTATTTTTGGGTGGGTTTTTTGTTTTTTGTTTGTGTGTGTGTGTGTGTGCATGATTTTTTTGGGTTTTATTTTTTTTATTTTATTAATTTAAATTGGATAAGCCAGGAGACATTTAGGATGTTCAAGTTTGTTTATCGCTCTGCTACTTTACTCCTTGAAACAAATTACACTACAAAAGAATGTGACTCTAATTTCTAACCCAGGAATAGAATTGAAAGGCACAGCAGGAGCTAGACACAGGAGTCTTAAACGAGTCTGAAGCACTACGTTTGGTCAGTTTGTGTGAGCCAGCAACATGTGCTGATGAGTCCATCTCTAGTCCTGCCTGGTCACACGTGCCTTTGTTTAGTTATAGACTTCTGTTTGGTTGTTAGAGAAGATGCACTGAAAGCTATCTGCTCTCTAAAGTTATCACAGGGTGTATATAAATATCCAGAACTCCTGGCTGTAGTGTTGTCACTTGCTCAGGAGACAGAAAATATAGGAGCAGAAGTACAGAAATGGATCTTTTCTTTACTAGATTTATACAAATTAGCAATCTCCACAGGAAACTTCAGGCTACCTTTTTTGTTTCTTTGTTGTCCCTCTTGGGATGGCAGGATGGAACGGAGTTCTCTTTATTTTGTTTTTCTTTGTTAGGTAGGCAGATCCTAGGAATGACATTGGGTTCTCTGTAAAATATTTTTTAAGCTGAGGCTATTGTTTAAAACTAATTAGTTTAAAGTAATTGTTTACTATTTGCAGGATAACAGGAATGAATCTGAGGAGTTTTCACTCTATTAGAGCTTTTTTCTACATTGGTTTTCAAAGTTTGCATGTTCCTGTGAACACATACATGATACAGACTCCTACTAGCATGTGATGCTCTTGCCATTCATAGAAGGAAAACAATGTCACTAAAGGGCTGTGACATCACACTTTCAAAAAATGTCTGCCCATTTAGTTTTTTCCTTTCAGCATTACTTCTCAAAACTGGTATTTTGCTGAAAGGCAGCAAGCATGTTACCTATTTCTGTATGCCCTTACTTTGTAGTAGTGGTTGTTGTGAAGTTGCCTGTGTTAAAAGCTGATCAGGAAAAACCCAGCTTTGTGCTGATCTTTCTTCCTGGGAACTTCCAGTGATTATGCATCCTCCTGCATCATCCAGGTGATGCTGCCAAGAAGAAAGATCTGTACTTTCCTTCCATTCATTTGCCATCTTTATCTCTGCTATCCTCAACTTAAGATACAGGTTGGGGTGAAGTTTCATGGCACTGGCAGAGCCAGTATATCAGGTCACTGATATCAGGAGAGAGCTTTACTTTACTGCTTTACTTTTGCCTGCTGCCTAAATCCTCCATGCTCCAGTCCCCTTGAATTGGCTCAGATGTTCTGGACTTCTCAGTGAGCTGACTCAGCTTGTTATATTGGGAGAAAAACCCCCCACAAACCTATTTGGTTTTTTTTTTTCCTGAGAACAGGGTGGAACTATGTTTTTCAGTGACTGTGAGCTGTTTGCTTGGCCCTTCTTGTAAAATATCTCCCTAGCTTTCAGACAACCTGTTTACATGCAGTTCCTGCTGCACTTTTTTTTTTTAAATAGAAAAGAGATTGTTGGTTTAGCTCTGCAGCTGAGACTCTTCCAAGTGCTTTCACGTTAGCATGACCCGTAAGTGTAGCATCTCATAAATCATCAACGTGATCTGAAACCGACTGAGCCTGAAGGAAGCACACCAAGTGCATACAAATAGCGTGTTGTTTGGAAATTGCATGGTTTGATGGAAATGAAATGGTTTTTAGTGTGCATCTTATCCTGACCAGAGCTCATTGTTTGTTTGTTTTCTGCTGCTCTGAGCTAACGGGCTTAAACCCAGACTTTTTAATATTATGCAATGAATTAGTTGAAAAGCACTAAACAAAGAAAAGACAGCTTAATTATTTTGATATGCTCTGCTTTTCCTCTAAACCAGTCAGAGCCCTTTGCACTTTGTGCAAACAGGGTGGCTGGGAAAAGTATGTGGTGGGAAGGCAGAGGACAGGAGGACAGCATAGGGCAGTTTCTTAAACGTGACAACTGAGTTTGAGAAGAAGGAGAAAAGGCAGGTGAGACCTTGCTGTCAGTAGAATGGGTCAAGGCCTCTATGTATTCTAGAATTTATTCAGCCTTTTATTTTCCATAGCTTCCTCATCAGTTACCTAGTTAAGTCTGTTGTGGAGTGCCAGGGGATGGTTAACCTCCTCCAGTCTTGCTCAAGCTTCCCAGTACCTGTGGCTGACCCTAGTGCTGTCCTCAGCAGTACAGGGAGCAGGCTGGTGGAGGATGTGCAGGAGTCAGGCTTTTTTTTTTTGGATACAGTATCTGAATCCTGCTCTGCTAGAACCTGATCTTCTACAGAGGGTGATTCTTCATTCTCCCAGTCCCTGACTTTGCATTCTGCAACTTGGGTGCTGTGGCTAAAGCATTGCTGGTGAAGACTGAGGCAAAAAATGTAGTTTTCTTTTCAAGAAAGTTTTCAGCTTTCTTTGTATCCTGGGTAAGCAGGTCTCCTGCTTCCTTCTGCACAGGGCGCACATTTCCCCTCATCTTCCTTTGTGTTATTACTGATGTAATAAAGGAAGCATTGCTCTGCTTCTCCTGATTTCTGTTTCTCTATCCCAGCCTCTGTCTTTGCAGACTCCAGGGATGCCCTCTGGCTCTGGACTCTTTTGGTGCCTGGCAGAAAGGAACCTTTGAAGCTGCTTCAGGCATTGCCGTAGCTTTAAGCAGTGGCCGCTGTGGGAAACTGAATGCCTCCAATGTGAGCTGCAGCTCTTACTCACCTTGGTTGCTACTTCTGGGATGGTTCTGTTATTAACTGTTATACTAAAAACCACCTAACCCGTGTGACAGGATGTTAGGTGACTTGGTAGCAAATGTATACATTTCTTTATGTGTTCTCCCCCCACCTTTCTGCTTGTCATTTAGAAGGAACATTATATCCATGCTGGAAGACAGGAATACTCTCTTGCCATGCCACACCTCAGGAGAGGTTAATCGCTTTCACTTGGGCAAAGCCAGCAAAATCAGAATATGCCAGTGTTGGTAGACCACAGTGAAAGAGGCCTCTCTGGTCCTGATTGACATGTGTCCTTGTAGTAATTCCCCTTTCCTCACCACCAGTCTGATTTTCATCTGCTGAAACTGTAGGAAGGGTTTGAAATATGTAGTCTTTGGCTCACCCAGGGCCACGGCTTTAAATAGTGCATCTCAGGAGTCCATACACCCATAGCCTCTGTCTACAGTGCTTATTTACTTTATAGACTCACTTTAAAAGAAGGAAATCTTTACCTTGCTGGGATAACATATAAGATAGTTTCCATTCCTAAAATCCATGAACTAATAAAACATAGAAGTGCTGACATTCACTTGCCATGGCTTGTTGGATGCTTGGGCTTGCCCTCACAATGGCACAGTGAGCTCCTCCTCCACAGAGGACAGCCTGTCAGACCTTGACCTCTTTTGATGAGTCCTGGCATTTGCCTAAAATGTGGGAAGGAACAGGAGAGACTAAGGGAGCAGGAGGAGACACAATAGGTAGGTGTGCCCTCAAAGAAGGGGAGTCGTGTTTGTGTTGTAGAAAGCCTGTCTCTTCCTTCAGCAGCAAAAAAAAATTAAAAATGCATTATTCATTAAGTCTGCTTAATGCTTTCCATTAGAAGCTTTTTTAGTTTCTTCTTACTTTGACAATCTTTAAGTGCATGGGCTGAAATATGTGTGTCAGAAGTCTGTCGCAAGCTGTCTTGTACATGTATTTATCTTAGAAGGGGGTTAGTGAAGCATGGAGAAGGTTTTTCCCACATCTGCCTGTGAGGTGGAGGCAGGGCACATCTGATGGGAAGAGACACAAGTGGCTGGGGACAGCAAACCCAGTGAGTGATGGCTAGCGTGGGCTAGGAAATAAAAATACCTTTGTGGTGGGCAGATACAGTGAAGCAGGGGCTGTAAAATGATGCTAAACAAAAGATGTACCTGGGAAAAGAATATGTTGTGTGTGGTGAAGAGGGCGTCACAACTGGGGAAGGACAAGCAGAAGTGTCCATGGTACTCCTAGGGAGCCTGGAAAGGGAGAGTGTGGATGAGAAACACCACAGAAAAGCTCAGCCTGAGAGTGACCTTTATGTTGTCTGAGCGCAATTTGAATAGTGGGCTGTATGATATGAGGGTATGTCCTCCATAAGGAGAATCAGAAATGCTGATTGAGCAAAATCATCTTTAGGGAAAAGGCTGGTTTCCACTGGTTTCTGTCCAACCAGACAGTCCTGGATAAAAACTTCAAAATTTTCCAGAATTTTCCTTTTTTTTTTTCTTTTTTATTTAAAGACAGAACTTTTCTTTTTAGCGTAAACCAATTTTTCACCCTAAAGTTTTAGTTTACATGGAAGAATTAATAAATTTAAGCGTAAAATCAGAACAAAACGCTCTAAAAATATTGAAAGGAAATTTAAGGTAATAGTAGTTTTCAGAATGTCTACCTCAAATCTAGCTAAGAACCAATTCCAAAGCATCAGACTTCTCTTGGCTAGAAAAAAGCATTTGTGTCACAGCTACAGTGCAAATGCAACTCTAATTCTGGCATTCTTTGCCTTGGACATGCTGACTTTTCAGCCTTCATAACAGCTTTCTCCTGCGGTTTGAGAGGGAGTTGTAAGCGCACTGCTCAGGTGGAGTTCCAGGGGCTCTAATTTTGGCTGTGCTGAAATTGCAGGTTGCTCCTGGAAGGTTTTGCTCTGTCATCCTCTGTGCATTGCCATGCTTGGCTGCCTTGAGCTTTTCACAGTGAAGGTCTGCCTATCACTTTTGTCAGTGGAAGAGAGAAACAGAATAGAAACATGGGGTAGAGGTGGAAAACACTGCATAGTCAACCTCTTGTCCTGGGCAGATGGTAGATAAAAAAGACTTGGGCAAGATGGTTGGCTAGTGAGCTCCTCCTGGAAGGGGCAGAGGGACCTGCAAGACTCCTGCCCTGTGCTCATAGTTGTTGCTCTGGGCAGGGAGTCTGTAGCCAGGCATGTCTGAGGACTTTGTTGTTGCCGTTGTTACTTCACCATAGCAATTGGAGGCAAAATGAATTTCAATTGAGCAGCAGCCAATAACTGTATGCAGCTCAACATTCAACTTGCATTGGGCATTTTCATGAAATACCTTCCAGGCTGCACAACTATTCCCCTTCATTAATAAGATCTAAAGCAACAGGCCTGTGGCTTCTTTTATAAACCTATGTTTATAATTCTTCTCCTGAAACGACCTGGTTTTGGCATATTTAATTAGTGGTAGGAACCCAGAATCTGAAGGATTCAGAACCCAGGTCTGAAGGATACATCAGCTCTTCAGATGTGATTAGTAAATATTTGCTTTCAGAAACTTACCTGGTTCAGACAATACTTTGGTGTATATGCTTTCATCTGCTCTGCTGAAGTCCTGGGAAGCTGTGACCAGGCATGTGTTTTCTAAATCCCAATGTATGCAGTGATTGATTTCTGCTTAACTGTGATGCACTTTTTACTTGCTTGAATTTTCATAGGCCCTAGGTCAGTGCTGTATAGCTGCTTGTGTATGGCATGCATAAAAACACTGCACCTTGCTGATAAGCAGTTATTCCCGTAATTGTGTACAGCAGTTGCTTAACCTTGTAGATCAACACCAAATTTCAAATTAGCATGTGAAAAGAAGAAAAGTAATAACACTTCAGTAATAGTTCTGAGGCAGGATATGATAAATTTGTATCTCGTGTAATTTTAATGCCTCCTGGGAAGTAATTTTTAGTTAAAGGGATTTTCTTTGCTTTTAGTCTTTCTCTTGAATGGAGCATACCTAGGCTGGAGCTGCTGAGATGCAATAAACCCAAACCCTAAACAATCAACTTTTATGGAGTTGCTGGGACCGCATCTCTGAGGAAAATCTGTTGAAATTCATACTTGCCCAATCCACCTGGCAGTGATGGCATGTCTTGTGATAACTTTCATTGGCGATTGTTGTTAAATGTTTATTTTGCTCTTTTTCCTTCCACACATTCCTTCCTAACTCCTGCTCCCCTACCCTGAAAGAAATTAACCAGTCTCCACCACAAAGCACTCTGGACCAAAAAGAAAGGACATAGTTTTCTTTGTGAGGAGAGAATTTTGATGATGATCCTGCAAGTGCAGATGAATGTAGTTGGTTTTCAGGGCTTTTTGTATGTATGCAGTTAGAAGGGCTATGATGTGAGTAAAATTAAATGCATGTCTCAGTTCACAGAGTTGAGGCTATGTTATCAAATGTTTGGATGTTTGTTTGCCTTCAACAATTAATTAAAAATGATGGAAAACTGCTTTTAACGTGCCATTAAGAAGAAAAGTCATTAGGATTGTTAATCTATAAAAGCCATTTAGGTCACAGATAATTTCCAGACTGAAATTAATTCTGCAGCATTTTAATAACTGTGTCCCCAGTGTGTGTTCTAGCAATTCCACTAATTCTGTCAGCACATTCTTGTTTCCTTGTCTTGCTGCTGCTGTTTCTGAAAAAGACTTCCAGGGTGATCACAGGTGATGCCAACATGGGCAGAGCTCTATGATACGCTCCTCAGGTCATTGAGGTAACAGATGGCAGATATATTAAGTTTCCAATAATGGAGTAGTATGTATGAGAATAAATAACTCCCAGTCGATAGCATTGCATTTAACAGATACTCTATCATTCTGTTATGTTAAAGATTTCTCTTCCAGAGAGACATGGTAAGATAAAAAAGCTCTTGTTCCACTGGACTACTACAGCGGAAGGAAACGCAGAGTGCTTCCAGACCGCATGTAATAAGAATTGAATGCACTGTACTGTAAATCAGAGAAGATACCATCACTGCATATGGCTCAGATGAGGGCTCAGCATTTTCTGATGGATTTTTGCATCCTTATCAGCCTGTTATACAGCAGCATGAACAGATGCATAGACACTGCTGAATAATATCACTTACATATATGTCTTGCCCACGAGAAAAATGATGTTTGGCTGCCCTGCTATCTTCACCCTACTAAGCACTCCTGTTACAGAGTGAAGCACTCTTTCTGTTTGTTTTTGGTTGTTTTTTTGCTGCTTTTTTTTCTTCCAAATCTCTAAGCGATGAACTGAGACTCAATGAGAAGTGACTAAGCTTTTCCTGCTCTGAGCTGCTAAATTCGGTGCTGCAGGGATAAAAAATGTTGAGCCATGGGCTCTGGTGCTTTATGCAATGAACTGGAGAAGGGCGTGCAAGGGGATCCTTTCTCTGCGTGTGTTGCTCCTTAGGACACAGTGATGGCTTGCAGTTAAAAGTGAAGCCAGTCTCAGTCTGAGGGTCTTGCACATTTGCAGCTTCCATGTATCTGGAACAGTATTTTTGGATGAGTCCCCAGAACCTGTGGGAGTGGGTAGCTTTCGTGTTTGCTTGAGGTATGTAAAAGTGGTTCAGTAGAGGGCTTTCAGTGCCTTTTTAAGAGTTGATAAAAGGATAAACTGTGCTAGAAAGGTGCATTTGTGTCTTTGGTTTCGCCTGGCAGTAACTGCAGTGATACTCTTTCTGTGTGTTGTGGTACATGTAGTGGGGTCCCAAATACTGAAAAGACAGAAACCAATGTGGGTATGGGGTAGAAAGCTGTCCTAAAGAACAGAGGGATCTTTCTCCATGCTTTCCTTCCCACCTCAGCTAAATTGCTTCAGCCAGCCCATGGACACTGTGAGGACAGTACAACTGACACATGTTGTGCTCTGTGAACAAAAAAGTACACAAGTCATTAGAAAAATGGAAAAGTTTAAGACATTTCCACACCAGCCTTGAAAGAGACATTTTCTTGCCAGATGTATAGTCTGGTAGGTGCCAAATAACCTGAAGAAGGATGTTCATGCCCAGAAATTTGTCATCTCTTCCCCAGACATAGCGTTTGATTTAATGAGACACTATCTTTCCCTGCAGACCTTGGTTGGCTGAATTACTCCTTCTATGATTGATGCTACAATGCTCTTCCTGGATAGCCAGCCCCCACTGCCTTTTCCTGATTGCTTGCCAGATGCTGTGCCTCTGCCCTGTGGGTTGCCATGCTTCTGTAGACCTCTATAATTTTCTTCCTCAGTTCTTTCTTTTTCAGACTGAGGAGTCTGAAACAATAACAAATGAAGTTTTTAGTTTTTAGCAGGAAACAATCCACACCTTCAAGCATCTTTGTCGTCCCTTCTCTGAACCCTTCCCAATTCTATTATGTCCTGCTGGAGATGAGGGAGTGGAACAGCACACAGTATTCGATTTGCAAATAAACCCCGGATTTGTTCAGGGACATAATGATGTTCTTGGTTTTATTCTCTGTTCCTTTCCCAATATTTCTTAATGTTCAGTTTGCTGTTTTGACTGCTCCTGAGCACTAAGCTGATGTATTTATGGAACTATTTATCATAACCTCAAAATTTTGCTCTTGACTGGTAATGGTCAGCTTGGAAACCATCATCTGACATCTTAAACTAGGATACTTTTTTCTTTTGGGCTGACTTTATGTTTATCTGTCCTGAATTTACTCTGTGTGTTATTATCCAGTCATTCAGTCTCATGAGGTTCTCCTGAAATGATTGAAGACTGCCTTTTTCAACTACCCTGAATAAAGAAGCATCAGCAAACTTTGTCACCACATTGCTGTTTCCAGATAACTCTGAATTTGTTGAATACCACAAGTCCCAGCGTAGATCCTTGTAGAACTCTGGCCGTCACCTCCCTCCATGCCATAAGCTGACTGTTTGCCTCTGATGCTATGGCTGCTGACCTTACTTAGGAGTCCTTGGTGGATGACCATGCTGAAAGTGTTAGAAATGCAAAGAGATTATATTCCAACTATGTATCCTCCTCCACATACTTGCTGATCCATCCAGAGAACTCAAAGAGGTTTGCAGAGGAGGACTTGGCTTTGCAAGACTGTGCTGAGAGTTTCCCAGTCTACCCATTACTTCACATGTTCCATTAATGTATCCCTATCCTCCTTGACTCCAGCTGCTCATCTGGGAACCCTCTTTAGGATATTTTCCTGCTTGACAAAAGAGGAAGGCACCTTATCACAGTGACGTCAAGGAAATGCTGAGCTGGAGGTGTCAGTTTTGGTGTGGGAGGCTCAGTGCTTTGGTTAATCAGGCTTTGAGACTTCCTGCTTCTGGAAGCATATTCTCCTACTTTTCCTTGCTACTCCTCATGTCTGATAGATTTAACCAGTGGACTCCTATACCCTTTACTCTAAGGCCATTAATGAGAATATGAAATAACACATATGCCCTAAGACTAATGCAAGGGGACTGCCTGTTCCTACAGTGCAGCTTACTGTCAGCTCTCCCGTGGCCACTTGCATGCCTTCTTTATAGTTCTTGTAATAATCTCGTCTCTGATTGAGCAAGTAATCTTACACAAGATCCTAGGTGGTGTTTATCAAAGTTTTCTTCCTTTGCTTGCTTTTTTAAAAAGCTTGCTTTTCTTCCTAAGGAAAATAATAGTGTTGGCCTGGCTTTGCTTTTGATACACTCGTTTTCACTTCTTGTTTCACTCTGTCTTTCATTAAGCTGCCTTTCCTAATTTGCTCTAAAACCTTAAATGACATTGAAGTTTAGCTAACATAGGTCACTTTGCCTATTTCACTTGATGTTCCTATTCTTTGAATATGGACATCAGTTTCCTACTGACTGTTCATATTTTGCCTCCACTAATTAGAGATGTTTAGGAAAAATATTTGCTTCCAAAGTCATGATTTCATAGAGAAGAGCTTAGAAGTTTTAAAATGGAGTTTTTCTGGTTGCTTTTATCAAGAATAGACAAAATTATTCACTTCTTCCATTTTATTTGAAGCAATTTTAATTTTCACACCCTTACCTTGCCTTTCCCCCCATATTAGCATTTTCATTGATCAATATCTTCTGATTTCAATTAATTTTAGGTCCTATCTACCCATCCTTGTGGTATTAGAGCTGTTCTGACTTACGTAGCTGAATGTAGCACATTGTTTAATTTCCATTACGATGTCACACTCCTCTAAATTCTCAACAGTTTTCACGTCATCACCATGATACTTTACTCATAAAGCATTGCTTCCTTTTCAGTCTTCTCTCTTTCTTGCCAGCTTCTTTGACTAACTGTGAAATTATTGATACACAACTCATTATTTTATATGTGCAGGTGCATGCCTGGGTGGGTGCTGACTCCTGCCCAGAAAAATACTTGACTATGTGTTAACTTTGTCCAGTAATAGCTTTGCGGAGTTCAGTATTTGGAAACCTCAGGCTAGTTTGTTGAAGTTCAGCCTTGAGTAATAGCTTACTCAGCCTTCAGAGTATGTAAATATTTCCTTCAGTGTAACTCTATGAGTTGCTCTGCTGGATGGTGAAATTACACAAAATACACGTGTTTTTGCGTTTCCCTCTAAAAGGACTTAGACTGTCGTATTCCAAGATGTGAGCTAAAATTTCTTCTTGTTTTTGTTTTCATCTGGGTCCAATCAAACTTGCAGGAAAACCTGTGAGCTATTGATTGGATGAGTTACCTGGTGTGGGAAGAGCAGAAAACAACCCGTCACTGAAGCTGCCTGAGGTTTCTGCTGCCTGTAATGAATGGAGAGGGCATAAGGCTGCTCTGGGACTGTTCCTTCTGCTGGTTCGGTAAAACATAGCCAAGTCTGAGGGGCTCAGCACGCTGGCAAATCTTTTATTTTCAGCAGCAGTATCTTTTCTGCAGTGATATGAGCCAGCGAGAATTGCAACCCTTTCTTGCAGTAGTACATGAGCAAGACACTGTTGTCAGTGCCTGCTTCAGAAAGCACTTGTCACAGTGCTAGGCAGGCGTCATAACATTGCATGGTGCTCTCCGAGATAAGGGCTGCCAGGCACTCAGATAAGATTGCTATATTTCCTCTTATTCAAGGCTAAAGATATATTATTGTTGTTTTTATCCACAGAACATAAAATCTACTTAGCTTAGTGTGGTGCTTTGTTTCAGTAGGAAAGTCAATTGAGCTTTATGCCCTTGTAGGAGCATGGGGAGGAGGGGAGTGTGCCTCCCCTGGCATGCACGACCTCCAGTGTCTCGAGCGGTGCCTGAATCTTTTACCTGCAAAGGTAAAGCTCCCATTGACACCAGCAGGATCTGGCTTCACCCTCAATGGCCACATTTTTAAAACTTCTCAGGGATTGTGTACCCTTTCTACCCACCTTCTTCACCATACTTAAGATTTTTGTGTTATTGCCTATTTTTATTTTGTTCTGAATCATGGCTGTGTATAGAATTGCTAGAAAGCTAGCAATGACAGGATAGCACCCATTTGCTCTGTCTGTGTGTACGAGTATGTGTATAAATAACTTTATAGTCCTGACATTCTAGGAAGTATTGTTTTGGTGTGCTGGTCCAGATGGAATCGTTTTGAGCACTGCATAAAATATATTTCCTTCTGGGTCTAACATATAAGTTACATTTATTACTATTACAATAATGAGGCGCTATGGCAGTCCAAGAATTTGGGTTAATTGCTCTCCACCACTTTTTGAAAAAAAAACCAGGAAGGTACTTTTATTTTCCCCATCAGATTATACAAACCCTATGACTGTGAAGACAGTGATTTGACATCAGACTAATTTAAGGAACAAAGCAGAAATACTGGACCTAGCAGTACCCTCGCTGGTAACCATGTTCACACTCAGACATAAAAAGAGCAGTAGGGAGCAGAACACAGTGAAAATGTCTGACATCTGGTATTGATTTAACAGATTCAGGGGATTATACCAAATTAAACCAACCAGAGAAATACTTTTCAAACTGCTGCTTTAGTGGAGATGGTCAGTTCTGCTCAGGGGAGATCTGACTGTGACATGCTAATAATTTTTGAGCAAGAAGGTCCAACCCCTTTTGCTCCTTTTGCTTCATAGCAAAGGCCTCTGTGCTATCAGAGCACAACACTTGGGAGCAGGACCTGTTCTCCTCTGTCTTTCTGTTACAGAGTACAACCAACTCCCCTCAAATTAAAGTTTACAGGCATCCCTGATAGAGAAATGACAACTTCATCCCATCATATTTCTCAGGTAATTAATGCTTTGCTAATAATTCCCAGATTCTCACTGGGCCACCAAATACTCTATCATCCATCCTCCAGTGAATGCCATTGGCCTCAGCCGTTATTTGGTAAATATTCATAGACTGACTGATTTTCTGTTTTATTTACATGTAATAGTGGACTGACACAAAAACTATGTGGAAAGGAGATACTGAGGTTGCAAGGTTAAGTACTGGTAACATAAGGAGTGCAAAAATGGCTGTTATTTGCACAGCATTATTTAGCATATGCATTTCAACTTCATCTCTAATTACAAGGTGACGTATCATGGTTCTGGCCCAGGCCCTCTGCCTTATTCAGTACTGAGAGGCAAGCTGCTCTGTTGCCCCACAGAAGCTGAAGAGCAGATGGGGATCCTTTTCTTAGGAACAGCCTTACTCACATTGCTTTTGGAGGTGCCTTACAAGTATGTCAGGGACGAGTTCTGGCAAAGCAAGGCAGAGTCCCTGTCCTGGTCAGGTCATCTGCTTCTCATCTCATGGAGCTCTGCCTATGGGCTGGTCCAAACCCTTTCTCCTTCCAGGTCATGGGAAGATCAGCAAGCTGGTCCATTGGTGACTCCTGTGTGTCTATGCCATGTTAGTGCCTTCCCCCGCATGCCTGACAGCCCAATTCACCAGCCAGCCTGAGCAATGCCCTGTTGTTGAAGGCTGTGGAGAGACTCAGCTGTCCCTGGGGCACCAGCGGAAGCTCTGAGCAAAGCAAGCATCTACAGCAAGCCCCTGGTGCGTCGGTTGCCTTAGTCTGGACAGATTTTTATGGCAATTGCAAAGACATTTATAATTACTAAGGTTGATCCTCCCTTCATTGCCCCTGTCTTGTATTTGGCTCTGACTCTGGATGTGTTCTATGAAGGATTCACAGTTTTCAAGTGATAGCTTTTTTCCTGACTTCTGCAGAGATATTCCAGAACGATTGTCTGAAACAGACACCCAGTATGGAGGACTTTCAGGCAGAGCAGTCTGTCTGGGAAAGCTAAAATGGGGTGCACAAGGGTTTAGTTGCACCAGCAGGTATGGTTTTCTAGAGGAGCGTTAATAAGGTAATTAAACACACGGTGTGCTAGTAGCCATCTATGATGTCTTCTGAGAAGACAAATGGCAGCTGATGGAATACTAGGATTGCTGTATAAACAGTGGAGATGCATTCTTCCCATTCACATAAGGATTTTTCTAACACCTCATTAATTTATTAAAACTAGATAGCAAATCTTGTATAAAATAATGGCAATGATCCCAGAATAATTAACCACAGATGGTGAAGTCTGTTTCGTTTAAAAACACACACACAAAAGAGGGTACCATTTATTGTGACTGTTGCTGTCATCTCTGAATGTGCGTGTTGACTTATTAATGATTTTGGGGAGCAGTGAATGGTTATATCTTCCTGCTATAATTAGTATTTGTTTTCAGCAGCTGTTGAAAGTTGTTGTTTTGTGATACCGAATAAATTATTTTAGAAACAGGAAACATTAACTGTGAACCATCTGTTTTGGGATACATTAAGTTCTCATTTAAAGATGATGTCTGAATAATCACTTTCTTGTTTTGAACTTTCAAAAACGGAGTTTTGCTTTTAAACCACTGATGGCTCATATTAACATTTTGTGCTTTTCCCCCTTACAGAATAGATAGCGTTTCTTTGCAAAAGAAAAGGATTCTGTCACTTTGATGTTTTTCAGACTTTCAGCCTTCCGTAAATCATAGGTACTTCTCAAATCTCTGCAATGTGAGATAATACACTTAGAAGGATTGCGGTGGGGAGGTGAATATGCTTTTCAAAGTATCCTCATAATCTTCTTACTTTAAAGTAAATTTGATAAAGTAGTTATAAAAATGCAATACATACTTTTTTAGGCCAGGCAATCCCCTTTGGTAGGGGTTAGGATACCTCTCAGTCTTTCCTTCACATCTGAGCTCGTTCCCCAACAGACGAAGCCAATAGGAATCTCTGCTGCTGCAGGAATGGTGCAGGGTCCAAAGCCTCTAAAAACCATTCTGTGCAGAAATTAACAGCTGGTAGATCTTTATATACCATGTGTGCCCTGCATACAGCATGCCTGAATGTACAGCCAGAGTGTACACTAATGCCTGGTGGGCTTGAAGTACTCCAGAAGGACACATGTGCCCTGTGATTCCGGAGGAACCATGTGGCAAGGGAATTGCTGAGATGAAGGTGCAGCAAACAGGAGTCACTGAAAGTTAAGTTTTAGGCCATGCAGATCCTCTTAGTTTCCCTTTCTTGCCAGCAGAAAAAGCCAATTCTGTAAATTAATTAATTCCTCTTAAGATATTTAGACTGAACTGGCTTTTAGAGGTTCATATCCCTTTTTACTACCTGTGGAGGAAACCCAGTCAGACTGGACACCTACATTTATGTGACTGTAGACAAAAATGAATGTGACCCAACACAGAGTTGTTCCACAGCTCTCATGTGCACAGCCATGTGTTGTTCGGTTCAACCTGCAGGGCAAGAAATTATGCTTTTTTTAGGCACCTTTGAAAAACACACTTATTTGAGCAGGCAGAATACCTGCTATCTTGTGCTTTCTATAGAGGACACGAGTACCTTCCATGTACCATGATCTCTATATACTACATTTCTATACTGCATCCTACTGTGTCTCTCATAACATGTGGAAAGCAATAATGGTAATGCAATTTTTTTCCTATTTGCATAGTATCTATAGATATGATAATGTAAAAAGTACTCCACAGCTATGATTATCCATCTCTTCAGCATTTAGACCACAGCAAAGAGCAAAAAACATCTCCATTTGATTGATGATAATTAGGGCTGTACCAAATCTTTTTCATTATGCTTTTGCTCAGCAAGATATGTGGCTTTCAGATAAATTGATTTCATAAACAATTTTGAACCAGGGAGCTTTCATCTGTTTTCTATTTCAAGAAATCAGAATGATGGCTGATGTATTTCAACTGACTACCAGGAAATATTATTTGTAATCTACCCTAAATATTTTAGGAACCAAATGGGCTAGACGTCTCTCATAATTCCCAGAGTAATACCAGATCTTTCCAAAGCAGATTTGCTGTACGTGCTTATTTAAGTCCTATAATATTTCATTATCTGTGGGAAGTAAAGGGTCAAGAGGTTTTGTGATAGATTTTGAGATAATTTAATCTGCAGAAAAATGGAAGTAGTCTGCTTTGAACAAAAGCTCTTATTTCATAGGTACACATATTTTTGAACAGTTGCTCCTTCCCAGGTTTCATGGTAGTTTTGATTAGTCTCCATAAATGGACTTTGTGTGAAGCAAATATGCAGTTGCCTTAATCAGAAGTAACAGAGAAGCTGTGACTGTGCCGAGATTTTAATGTGCCTGCTGTCCTGGGTGAGTGAGGATAATGTCACTGGCTTTATCCTCTGATGTTCACCCCCTCGGGCCCCCTTCAGGGAAAGGATTGGGTTTCTCACAACCATCTAAAAGAAAATCTGAGACTTTGACCATCTCATAAAAATGCTGTCAGGTGGTGTGTCCTCCAACATACAGATTACTCCAGGACAGATGCCACAGGCTTCCCCACAAGGGCACCTGGGGAACCTCCAGTGCCACGGTGCCAGTTGTGCGTGATAACTGCGTAGTGTAAACTTAAACTTACTAATGATTTCTGGTAAAACTACAATTGAGCATGGTAAGAGATGACTGGTAAGCAATAAACCAAACCTGGATATTTCTCTGAAATGAAAGGCTTTATTTCCAAGTAAGGAGTAGGACATCAAATTAGGGCACAGCAGATCAATTCCTGTCAGTGAACCGGTTGGTTCACATGCAGTTTGAGCAGAGAGCTAAAGCTTTTTTTTTTCTTTATAATGCCAACAAACTCTCAATGGAAGCAGCATTTTCAAACTGAAAAAGATTAAGTAAATTCTTGCTAGATTACTTTTTTATTGCAAAATACTATTAAATCATTGTGAATAAACACATTGCTATCAAACTTTTGTGAATAAACATTAAGGGAAAAAGTTATTTATACTTCCCCCTCCCCAATATCTTTTGAAAAAATGTAGCTTTGGAATTTAAAAACGTGCATTCTTCTGCTTGAAAGACAATGTGCTTTTAGTAAATGAAAGACACAGGACATACAAGACCTGCAGTATTCATAGTTTAAAAAGTCAGTGCTGGAAATTACATAGCTGCAAGCCTAAAACTTAAATGATTTACTTTAAATATAAATAGGGACAAAATTTTGGCAACTGAATGCAGATACGATGAAAACTACATTACTGCCTAGTGATCTAATCAGTACAGGAAACCTCAGCATGGAACCCACTGTACCCAGACATGCTGTCTTTAGAAATAAACTTATCAGTCTTACAGATATAAATTGGTCAACATGCCTTTAAAAAGTGATCCACACAATCATAAAATAAATGTTTTGCTGCTTTGTGCATGCAAGCCAAAAATGGGAAGTGGTTATTAAAAGTTGCCCTATATGATACCACATACAGTGCTAGAGAAGTTTGATAGCCCTTTTCATGTTTCTTCAGTCTTTGCGGACATATTTTTCTTCCATGGTTGTATTGTAGATACCAGGTTTTCCATGAGATTTTTGAAAAACTGTAGTTTTCTTAACACTGTTGTTTTTTTATAGAATTCAAGTGTTACACCTGAAATGTTCCCTGAATTGGAAAAGGCTTTTGTCTTTGCAATAAGAATCAATTATACGTAATTCCCCCTGACTTATATTTATAGTGCTTAGGAAAAAACCCCTCATTTTGAAAAGTCTTGTAACCATCAGACACCCTCTCCCTCACAACTGAACATTATTTTGGAACAAACCAAACCAAAATGTCCTTTGCATCCTTATCAAGC
>VZTU01010324.1:40414-57899 GCA_013400835.1 Zapornia atra
ATGACCTCAGCCTTAACTAGTGTCTCTTCAGTAACACTCATCACCCTTGTCCGATGGTCTCCAGCTGTGTCACCTCTTGCTACACTGCTATGCCTCTGCTTCTCCTTTGGTACCCTCATTTGGGGTACTGAGAAAATGCATCCTCCAAAGGCTGCAGAATCTGTTAAATTATTCATGTATCAAATGCAGGTCTGTAAAAGTGTTTCAGGCAGTTAGGAGCTCTAAAAGAGATCTCCTTGTGTTTGGAGACCCCAGGCTAGCCCAGAGCAAGAGAGATCACTCTGTAATTGCCCTGCTTTTCAAGCAACTATCAGTAATATCACTCAATATGGGTTACTAAGTGAGATGGATTTCTGCTTTGGCCTAGTGTTCATACCAGTGTTTGGTGCAGTTCTCTGCCATGCTAGCTTGGGTCTTGGGAGCAGCATTTTAGCTCTTTTCCTGATGAATCTTAGGCTGATTCTGTTTTGCTTTTGATTCTTAGCATAATTTGGTGAAAACTAACCTTTGTTGTCCTGGCTTTCTATGATACACAAGCTTTGAAGTCACTTCTAAAGTGCTAATTAGCCTTTCACATTGCTTTTGGACTTTTAGTACGATGTCAGATTTTTCTAATTGTGTGTAAGGCCTATTTTGGAAGAGCTGAGCTAGAGTCAGGAGGAGTTGCAAATGCTTATCACTGTGGAAAACCTGCACAGTTTGTAGACAGTAAATAAGGATTAATGGTGTAGGCACCCAGCAAAATGATGGGATTTTTCAGGGCATGCATATTGATGCTATTGAAATAGCTGTGTGAAAAAAAAACTTGATCCACTTTAAAGGATTTATCAGGAATCAGGTGACTTGCCAAAGGCCATAAAGGAATTCTGTAGAAATATCAGGAATAATAGATCCTGAGTCATCTGACAGCTGGACATGTACTGTTCCCTAAAGATGGGAGTATCCTTCCTTTTCCATGTGCTGAACAGGGATGCTCCCTTCACTGTTTGCATGAGCAAAGCATCAAATATGCCCGATAAACCATAAGATGATAGGAATACATTTTCCCTTCTCCAGCTGACACGGTTTTAATCCACAAGCCCGTAGACGCAGATAGTATATATTTCATACACGGGTCTCCTTTCTTCTCCCAAAGCATACTTCTCCTCTCCAAAGAATAACGTAAGCACAAAGACTCTTGTTTTTCTTAGATAAGTTATAGAAGTGCATTTTGTATGTAAATTCTCATCTTCCCTTGGGGTTAACACTTCTCACCTGTCTCTCAGAAATCAAGGGACAAATAAAGTACCTGTTAGAGGAGTGCAGAGCGTTTGTTCTAAGAATTATGGAAAATATTGCACGTGTGTGCAAGTGTGTGTGTGTGTGTGTGCTTAAAGTCCTTATACTATGTACCTAAGGGCCTGCTCTCAAAGGTGCAGAGATTTGCAATCTCTGAAGCCCATAATTTGGTGGTCTATAAGAACACTGTGCTGCAACTTCTGCTAGAGGGTATAATTTTCCTCCAAAATGAGTCAAGCCTATAATATCTCTTTGTCATGCTAATGTTACTGCTTAGGGCTTTGGGGGTGCCACGGTGTTGCTGAAGAAATTTTAGGTAGAAGTAGAGGACCCATACTTCGAGGAATACCAGCAAATTTTTGTCTGTACATGCTATTTTGTAATTCTGTTCAGATTAATTTCTTCCATTTAGAGAATATCAGTGGTGAGGGTAGATTTTTATCAAATCAATCAAGGCTGAATTTGTATTTTTTTCTTTTGGAGGGAAGTGGGGAATTAATTAAACATCCTTATTTCATACATTGGGGGCCCTCTAACAAATAAAGAGGCACTAGAAACAATTTGTGTGTTTCCAGAATTTAAGTTGCAATGCGTCTGTAAGGAAGTGATGGTTGTTATGTTGCTTTACAACAAATTTTGTGTCATGATAAAGAGGTCATCTCACACTTAATAGGAAATGTTTGCAAGATGTCTTTTTATTCTTTACAAAGCAGACCTGAAGATGGATCTAAAACCACTTCAAATGCTGAATTATTAATATTTAGTTTTTGAAGTGTATGTGCTTATTGACCTATCATGGGAGAATTAAAAAGATTGATCAGATTTATTTCACACAAACGAAGTATTTAAATTAAAATAGGATTTGGTCGGTATTACTCTCATATGTTAGGGGTCAGCTAGAAATTTTTTTCACAAAGAGTCTATGCGATGTTCTATTTCTCAAAAAATATTAGAAATAATAAAAAAAAAGTTGGTTTTTTTTTCCCACAAGAAATTTTAAAGTCTGGTTTATAGTCCACCTGTTCTAAAAGATAAGAGAAAGGATAAAGAGAAGAGTACAGTTATAAATGCTGAACCAGAAAGATAAGTTTTGTTGTATATATAAAAAAATGATAAATTAGAAGATCATAGAATCATAGAATGGTCTGGATTGAAAAGAACTCCAAGCATCATACAGTTCCAACCCGCCTGTCACAGGCAGGGCCACCAACCTCCAGGCCTGGATCTACACAAGGTTGCCCAGGGCCTCATCCAACTTGGCCTTGAACCCCTCCAGGGACGGGGCATCCACTACTTCTCTGGGCAGCCTGTTCCAGCACCTCAACACTCTCTCTGTAAAGAATTTCCCCCTAACATCTAATCTAAACCTTCCCTCATTTAGCTTCACTACATTCACCCTTGTCCTGCCCTTATCTACCCTTTTAAAAAGTTGATTCCCCTCCTGTTTGTACTGGAAGGGTGCAATGAGGTCCCCCTGCAGCCTTCTCTTTTCTAGGCTGAACAAGCCCAGCTCCCTTAGCTTCTCTTCATAGGGAAGGTGCTCCAGCCCTCTAATCATCTTCATGGCCCTCCTCTGAACCCTCTCCAACTATTCCACATCTTTCTTGTATTGGGGACCCCCAGATCTGGACACAGTACTCCAGATGGGGCCTCACGAGGGCAGAGTAGAGAGGGACAATCACCTCCCTGTCCCTGCTGGCCACCCCTCTTCTGATGGAGCCCAGGATACCATTTGGTTTCCAAGCTGGAAGAGCACACTGCTGGCTCATGTTAAGTTTCTCATCCACCATGACACCCAGGTCCTTCTCAGCAGGGCTACTCTTAAGTCGCTTTTCTCCCAGTCTGTATCTATGTCAGGGATTCCTCTGGCCCAAGTGCAACACCTTACGCTTTGTAGTGCTGAATCTCATTAAGTTCACCAGGGCCCACTTTTCAAGCCTGTCAGGATCCCTCTTGAAGCCTGTCAAGATCCTTCTGGAATGGTTAAGCTTTATTTTTATCTGAGCCACCAAAATTTAGGGCCAAGTGAAGTTGAATTTCTTTTGTTTCTCTCATCCCTATAACAAACAAACATGAATGATGGCAGTATGTAAAAATCTTTGATGAAACCATTTGTCTTTGGAAAGTTAAATGAAGAGTAATTGGATCTACCTTGTTAGGGTAGCACTTTGTACAAGCATTCCACTTTTGAGACAACTCAAAAAAAAAAAAAGGGTATGAAGAAGAACCCAGAAGACATCCTTCCTTCCAGCCTGGAGGCAATGGGCAGAAGGGTTTGACTGAAGAAAGTCATGGTGGTGGCATTCAGTGTGAAAGTAGAGTGCAAAATGGGTCTGTGGGATACACTAAGTAGGAGTGGATGGCAGGGGTGGGAAGGAGAAGGTGCTGAAGGAGACCTTGGAAATGAGGGTGAGAATCTGAGCAAGATAAAAGGACGAAGACGGCAAGGAGATTCAGAAATTGAAAGACCTGGCTGGGGATACAGTGGAAGGTGGATGCCATGGGGACGCTTTGACATGATGGTACTTCTGGGACACAGCTGTCTGGCTGCAGCATGCAGGTCTCTGGGGTGACCCACTTGCCAGAGGATGGCATGTCTACCATAGAGGCTTTGAGCAGTGAAGCTTGTAAGTATGAAAAGCCTTGTAGAGAGAGGTGAGGCCTCCCCTGCTTGCTGTTCAGGCCATCTGCAGAGAGGTCTGTCTCAACCTGTTTATCTGGTAGCTGTGTGGGACCAGCAGAGTGAAGACACGTCATCTTCAGAAGTGATAAAGCCTACATGATCATGAAAAAGCCAAGATCTTGGAGCCAACATCTAGTGCTGGGTTGTGTGTGCTCCAACTTGGAATGTGAAAATAAATATTTATAAATTAATTTCCATTAGGACAGAGAAGAGCCGGTAAGCTGCATGCTTTTGATGTCAAGCTTGCAAACAGCCTGCTAACTTGCAGTTAGTTCTTGCCATCTGATTTTTTTCCTAATATAATATGTTTTCTTGGAAACTAATTGTGCCATTCCACTCTAAAGCAGTGTAAACTTTCTCTTATAACAGAGAAAATGCAAAGATCCTGAGTTGCTCACAGCTCTGATTTTGCAATAAAGATGTTGTATTATTATTTACAAAACAACTGATTCATTCAGAGATGCTCATTCTTTGGATCATGACGCACCATATGTTCAGTGATTCAGTTTCTATGATTTCCATTGCGCTGCCTCAGACTACGTATTTAGTTCATTAACATCTTGAATTCTTCTCCCACTCCATCAAATTTCTGTTGTCTACATAAAATATTCAAAATATTATTTTGGAGGCAGCTGTAAGCCAAACTGCTGACAGCAAGAATAAGACCTGACACTCCATGAGCTACCATCCCCAGGATTTTCATCTACGGTGAATGATCTGACTTTCATGTGGTTAAAAATTTTACTGATCCAGCTGCCACTGGAGTCAGTAGGAGGCTTTTCTAAAGAGGATTGCAGAGGACACCCCCCTCCCTTTTTAGGTACTGGCCTTCATAATGCATGAATTTAGCCCCTCAAACCAGAAATTAGCAGAGCACTTTGATTTTGATTGAGCAGAACCATAATGAAAAGGGCTGTTAATTTTGAGGCTGTTCTACTTGATCCAGATTTTGTCCAGAACTATTAATCTGTAAAGGAGCCTTCATTTACAGTAACTTCTCTTTGCAGCAGGAGCTTGGCTGTCATATCTGTGTGGTTGTGCAAGGGCGGTGCTGTGCTGAGATGACTGATCGTGTGTCCCAGGTCAGAGAGACTTAAAGCACAAGATGCTGCCATTTATTAAATGTACTGCTGGCAAACTTATGGCTAATATATTTCTGCTCTTTTAGTTAGTCATCCCTAACTTTAATGATGATATTTAAATGTCAGTACTGTTTATTTTACTGGAAAATTCTGGCAGTTTATGCTCTCTGCTTGGACTCATAGGTATTAAAGGCAGAAACACATTGCTAGTTCATTTTTTTTCCCCCTGTTGCCCAAGGCAGCTGCAGGAGGAGATAATGTAACATTAGCATTAACTTTTATGCCGTGACATTCTGCTCCCAGCCGACGTGGGAGAATTTATTATGGCAAACATATGGATGTATGAGGAGGTAAGAGTGCTGGGTTGAAGCCAGGCATCAAATGGGATTGGAAAAGATATTTTTGCATGGGGTTTGGAAGTTACACATCCTGTTTTCACTCTTGGCACATCAAAAGTAAACTCCTAAGGGGGTTCAGAAAACCCCCTGTGGCCTGTGTGCAGGCGCCTGCTGCTGCTGTGGCTTAAGAGTCTATTGTCCTCAGCAGTCTTGCCTGCCCCACTGAGAGAGATGCTGTGGCAGGGTCTGTGGAGTAAAACGCGCACGTGGTGCTCCAGCTGGCAGTAGAGCAAAGGTTAAGCTATTGCACAGCGGCAGCCTGAGGTGGGGGTAGCTGGGACCTCTCTCCCTGTCTCTATTGCAAGAGAGTAAATGTGGGAGGGGGGCTGCAGACATCATATGGGTGGGTGGTTATTTAAAATGGCGTGTGAGGAAATACGGCACATTGCATGCCCTGAAGGACCTGAGGAGTAAGCAGGAGGTTAGGAATTGACTTGTGTGGTGATATTTGTACCAGCAGCTGTAAATCAGCAAATACAGGAACGGAGGTTGCTCTGTGCTGTCTATGTGGCTCTCCAGGGAACCGTGTCCCAATAGACTGCACAGTGGTTAGGGAAAACATTTGTTAAAATATTGTTTTCTTAAGTGTGGTTATACAGAATGTTGTATTTTCAAAACTGTGCTTTGTTTAATAGTGGTTTTGAGCACAGTAATTTGGCATATGGCTTTGAAGCTAGGAACAATGTCACATGAAGCGTTAGGCTCTGACTTCACTTCAGCAGCCCTTGCTCTGCCGCCCACTACGCTCAGAGCTCTGAAGCTGTTTCAGTATAATCCCTTCTTACAGCAACTCTGTTCAGTTGTTTGAAGTCTGGGACTAAATTCTGCTGTATAAACTTTTTAGCCTAAGGGTAGGCTTTTCCTTCTCCAAAAAGGAGAATAAGGGCAGTAACATTTTAATGGGTTGTGTTTGTTCCTGGTGCAATTTGATGTCAGTGGGATTGTACTGAACTTGTCTCTGGCATAAAGATGCAAAAAAAAGTGATACGTGAGGTAGTTTTCCACCTGTGATTTCTTAAAAGAAAGTTGTGCTGGTTTCTGAGTGTAACTGTGGAGGAGCAGAGGGTGCCACCAACATACTTATTGTGGATTAGTGGAAGTAGGCTAGATAAATACATGTATAGGTGCATGTAGTCCATATAGAAAGAAGTATTGTTGGTCTCAGAGGAGAAGATCCTCACACTTGAAGTTGTAATTTTGCTTTGTCGCTCTACGCAGGCCATTACAGTATATCTTCATCACGACATTTCTGCTCCTTGGGTTGTAAGGATCACAGTGGTGTCCATTCTCTGCTCACTCCCACAGAAACAGCTGGATGCACCATCTGTGCAACTTTCTCCTATGTAAGTCCTAGAAGAAGGGGCAGGAAGCTCAAGAAGAGTGCAGGAATATTGTTAGATCATGCAGAAAGAAAATTAGAAAGGCAAAAGCTCAGCTAGAACTCAATCTGGTCACTGACCTAAGAGATAAAAAACTGTTTTTATGAATTTGTTAACAACAGAAAGAGAGAGCCAAGGAGAATCTCCATCATTATTGGATGTGGGTGGAGGGAAACATTGTCATTGAGGATGAGGAAAAGGCTGAGGTCCTTAATGCCTTCTTTGCCTCAGTCTTTAATAGTCAGACCAGTTGTCTCCAGGGCATTCAGCCCCTGAGCTACCTGAAAGAAAGTTGTAGAGAGGTGGGAGTTGGTCTTTTCTCCCAAGTAACAAGCAATAGGACAAGAGGAAAAGGCTTCGAGTTGCACCAGGGCAAGTTTAGATTGAATATTAGGAAACATTTCTTCACTGAAAGAGTGGTCAGGCATTGCCCAGAGAGGTGGTAGTGTCACCATTCCTGGAGGTGTTTAAAAAACTTGAAGATAGAGCTCTTCGAGTCATGGTTTAGTGGGAATGGTGTTGTTGGGTTGATAGTTGGACTTGATGTTAGAGGTCTTTTCTAAACTTAATGATTCTATGATTTTATGTTAATCTTTGCAGGAGAAAGTATAGAGGTGCCGTTTTATAGGGTTGCTGCACATTCTGGTCCCAAACAGGTTAGGGACCAATGACCCCTCTTGTGTGGTCTCAGAACTCTTGCCTGGCCTTCTGAAAAGCCAAGCGCATGGCTCCCTCTCTAAGACTGTGCCTCGTGCATGCACCCCAGGCTGGGACTTTATACTTGCTGCTGAAGCCTGTCTCACAACCTGCCTTCAACTCTTTCATCACCTCCATTCACAGGCATGCTAAATACCTGGTAACATCATGAACTCAGGCTGCACCCATACTGTGTCTTAAGGATCTTAATCTTCCTGCCAGACCAGAGTTTCTGTCTTCAGTGGAGCTGATATAAAAACATACAATGTTGACTGCTTTGTCTCTGGTTTAACTTTACTGAGACCCCTTCTCTCCCCAAAAACAGTAAGCCCATCTCTGGGAAAACAAATTTGCACAACACCAGTAAAAATACTTTGTCTGGACAGACTGACCAAAATTCTTACAGTGTTTTTGTTCTTTTTAGGAAGATAATTTTGGCTTAGATTATAGGACGCCACCCCCAAGCAACCCCTAACTGAATAAAACAGTGCTAGAATACATGGCGAAGACAGTTCCTTTATTAAGACTTAATGACTGGGCTTGCCAAAGCAAGTATTCATTCTCTCCAGATCTCAAGCCCTGAGAGTGCAGAGCCTTTTGATAGACTGTGTGTGCCCTTTGGTTTGCATTATGTCAGCTGGTTGCTGATGCAGGATCCTGGCCACCACCTGGGCTCACCATGCATCTTGTGCTGGGGTGCAGTGCTCTTCCACTTCCCGACCCTCTGAGCAGGCAATATGCACTTCTCATGTTTTATCTTCTTTTCACTTACTCAAACTCATGGCTAGTTAGAAGCTGAAGGTATTATTATTTCATGATGCTGATCTTCATACATAAATATTAGATCTAAGGAGCTAGAACTGTAAGGGGAGTAAAAAGGTCACCTAGTTTCTCGGTCTGTTCTTATTTCTGTTTGAAGGTACGAGGAATTTTGTCACTGTGTCACAGTGGGAATAGGCATAGTTTTTTTTCTGATCAAATATGACTGTCTTTCATAGAATTAATTTCTGAGATCTGAAAATACCATACAAATAGCAAGTGTATATATGCCAAAGCTGTGTAAATTAACATATACTGCTAAAAATGGCCTTCCCCCTGCTGTGTACTGCTTGTAAGGAGAGCATGTATTACATTTACCATTTTCCTTTTTTGTCTAATGGTCGTAAATGTACTTAAAATTATCTTCTTGGCACACACACTTTCCTGGCTGTGATTGGCACCCTCTTGAGAAAAGACCTTTTTTCTTCCATAATACAAACTGCTGGAAAGTGGGGTTCACAGCTCCCTGGATCTTTGGTGGCTTTGCACCATCTACACAGCAACATAGTCCTGTCAGTAAGAGATGCAACTTTTCCCCTCTAACTGCCCACATAAACTTACGGTGTGGTCCTGAACTCTAAAACTTGCATAAACCATGTCACTTGTAAGGAAGCTCCAACCCATTTTACCCTGACGCGCCGATGGTGATGGAGCTATGTGACAGCAGGGATCAGTCAGACTGGCTCCTGGTCTTCAGTGATAATATGGTATCCACATCAGCGTTCCTCTGCCTGTAGTGGTGTGGATAAAATGTCATGCTTGCAGTAACATTATTAGACTACTGAAATCTTTTTGCCTTAGGGCAAGGTACCCATAACATGGAGCGTGTTAAGGACCAGTCCCTCTGCTGGGATGAATCAGGGTAACTCCACTTTCAGAGAGTGATTCTGTACCATAGAGGTTGTAGAAGGCTCCTCATGAGAGGAAGGTGTATAACATAAAACCAGTGAAAATAAACTAGCTTACAATTAATTACAATTAAAAAACCCCAACAAACCACAAATCTGGGAATTTACATTTTTATTATGTTTCTTAGAGTGTCTAATCCGTATTTATTGAACAATACAAAAAGCTGTTGTTCAGGTATGGAATTTTCTCTGAGGTAAGAAGGGAATAAACCCATTTCCTACCCTTAGCTCTCCAGAAGATACCTGCAGAGTTTGTTCTTTTGTCTTCTTTTGGTGAAGAGTCAGCCTATTCATCTGCCAAATAAAAGAGAAGGGAAATGTAATGCTGGAATCTGCTTTAACACAAGGTGGTAAATACAGACCACCCTGAAAGATACAACACCCCCAGACTTCGGGGAAAATGGTATTCCAGTTCAGATATCACAGCCGACACTCATTTTTGCTTAGTACTGTTCTTAACTCCCACATCACAGAATTCTGCATATTTGTTTCCTGTATTTCTGTTTTCAGCTCTTCCTGTTACCAAGCTCTTTTAAATTTGAATTTTATTACAATATATCATAGCAGTACCATTCACTTGATGACAGGCTTTTTTAAAATCACTTAATTTATTTTTTGTTCGGATCAAAGGGCCACCACAGGAAATCCGATAAACTATCAGAGACTCCTTCCCCTGGAGTCAGTAGCATATCCGTATTTTTCATATTTGTATTATCCATCATCAGCCACAATTCTGTTTCAGATCAAGGGAAAGGGAGCCTTTTTTTTATGTGGGAGGGTAGGATTGAACCCCGGAAACTTAAAGCGGGTACCATTTGTCTTGTTTTACATCACCCTGGTTTTAACAATCTTTTAAAGTTTTTCATTTTCTGTATGACCAGAAAACATCCAGTTCATCTTCATGTTCAAAGTGATGAACTTTGGAAGAAGCAAATTATCATGTGTTGTTAATTCTCTATAAACAATCACATTTCCAGCAGTCAGCTGGCTTGAATTAAGATGTTATTAAGCTTTCATGTCTAGAAAACGCTATGTGCATTGCTTTGAAAATGTAGAATAAACCCAGCAGTTTTTTATTTTTCATGAGTATAAATACCAGTCCTGTATGCATATATGTGATCAATTTTTTTAGATACAAAGAGATTAAAAAGGGGGAAAGCCTGGGGGAGCCTGCTGAGTCCTACCAGTCTTTATTTACCCTTTAATGAACTGTGCCAGGCACCTGAAACAGCCTCTAGGGCAGGTATACGCACCCCCGGGTGTATGTATTAGCAGAGAACCATCAGTCTGAAGCCTTTTGCAGCAGGGTGATTGCTGCGCTGGGATTTACAACCTCCCAGCTCTGGCTTCAAAGGAGCATAATTTTTTGGGGGAATAAATTCTCAAAACAGTGGGACTTGACTCTGGGGTCTGTTTTCAGTAAGGGTTTATTGCAGATGCAAGAGTGAAACCGAACCAAAGCNTCTTTACTGTTTGTTAGATGTCCACAGATAAATGCAGCTACTCAAAGTGCTGTTGTTATACTGCATCACTTGAATGAGAGGTCTCGTTCTTCACCACTGCCCTCAAGTAGCGTGGTGTTATTATTAAGCAGCTTGGAATTATCTGTGTCAAAATGAGATGTATAGCTACAGCTTAGGAAAAATTGGAGCTGTCTTTGGTGTGTTGGAACAGGCCATAAAACATCGCTGGTGCTCAAAACCTGCTCTTCTGGGTTAATGGTGTCACAGAGGCAAAGCTACAGCTATGTCAGGTACCTCTGCTATGCCAGCATTTTCTTCTGTTATCATTAGCACAACGACATCCATTGGTGCCTTCAGGGAACATGGAGAAGGAAAAAAAGTGTGCTGCAGTGGCAAATGAACTCTGTGGTTGCTGCTCTGGCTTCTAGGAGGATTGCAGTGCTGCCACTGACTCTCCTTGCCTCAGTTTTGGGCATGAGTAGTGGTGGAGCTACCCAGACAGGACTTGTGATCTGCTTCTCCCCAAGCACTTGGACCTCTGCATGGTGGTGTGCCCTGAGATCTGTGGCTGCAGAGAGCCTTGCCAGGCTTTTCCACACATCTCTCTTCTGCCTTGAGCCCTCCACCACTTGTTCTTTACAGGCAAGGGTAGTGAAAAAGTGGATGTGCCCCTGTGGGGTGTTCCCCCCTAAAATTGCTGTAACCCTAGTACCTGAACAGAAAAACAACTAGCACAAATACACTTTGATATTTTACTTCTTTGGCTATCTTAAAACCCTGGATTCTGGGAGCTTTATAATAACTGACAGCAAGTTCTATAAACAGCTCCCATAGAAACCCTCATTTCAAGCCCTGAAGCACACAGGCTAAGTTTCTCCCCCCAGGAACCACACAGCATTTCAGAGACTTAAACCCAAAAATCCCAGAAGCTGGGTGCAACATTGCCAAAATTAATCGCAGTTGCTTTCAAGCTGACTTTAGCTTAACCTCCATCATGATATCATGTTACAAGACTATGAAGAGATTTAAAAAGAAATAAAGAAAGAAACAAAGGAAAACTGGCTTTTTTTTTCTGAATTCAGGGAGATCTGGTATTTAAATACTCCCAAATGTTCAGTGTCTACATGGACAGGGAAGGAGGGTGGTGTCATGGTTCAGCCCCAGCCACAGCTGAGCACCATGTGGCAGCTTGCTCACCTCTTCCCCAGCAGTGGGCTGGGGAGGAGAATCAGAAGAAAAAGGTAAACCTTGAGGGTTGGCATAAAAACAGTTTGCTGGGGCCACAAAGGAAGAGGAAAATAGCGATACCTGTATTAAAGGTATGTACATATACCTACATGTGTGGGATACACGATGGAGTTTGTTCAATGGCCAGAACCTGGTGCCCAGCAGTCTCCAAGCAGTGATCCCTTCTTCTCAGTCAGCATACCTCCTTATATATGGAGCATGGTGTCATGGAATACCCCTTTGGCTAGTTTGGGTCAGCTGTCCTGGCTGTGGCCCCTTCCAGCTTCTTGTGAAAATTAACTTCTCCCATCCAAAGACCAGGACAGATAGACAACGGGGAAGGAAAAATTAGAATTTAGAGATGCCGATTAAGATCAGAGCTGTTTCATACCTAATAAGCTGTGCTGCATGCAAGGTGGTTTCAAAAGTCCTCAGTACTGGGAATGTGGTGCAGGCTGTGTTCATTGGGCTTGCAGGGCATGGGAGACTGTGTGAATCATTCTGACCGCATTTCCGCAGAGGCACATCATCTGCTTCCAGGACGGGGTTAGCCCTGGGAACAGATGTTTGCACAGTGGTGAGCTTGAGCCTGGCTGAATCCGTGTTGCTCCTGAAGAGAGCGAGCATCTTTGCAGTTACTACTTTCCTTCTTCACATGCAAAAAGAGGCATTGGAAAGCTAATTCAATGTCTTTGGGTACTGTGCCTATGTTGAGATGGTAAGAGGGGTGTGTGGTATCCCCTGTATCTCTGGACAGTTCCACCACATATTTAGCTTCACAAGATGCATATATATTAAAACACCCTAAAGAAGAACTTAAGCCTCCCTAGCTCTGAAGAGTGGGGAGAATGCTTCTTTGGGAGATATGGGTCATTGCCCAGCTCAGCTGACACCCATGAACTCAGGAAAGCTGCCCTGCTTTGGTCAGCTTGTTTACTCTTAACGTCTATTTTGAAAGAAACCCTAATTTATAAATCTTCAGTCTGCAACTGAGTGAAATTTGATTTTGGCTCCTCTTTCATTCCAAACCATCTACTCCACCATCATATACTTGTCTTTCACTGTTTTTAATGTAGAAGGTAGCAGAGCAACAAGCACTCTTACTGCTCTTGGTAGCAGTTGCACTAGAGGGTTTGCAGTGACCATTGTCCTAACCTCATACCACATCTGGCAAGGCATCTTTTGTTTGTACTTTTAGCCACTGCACTGGCTGGTCTGGCACAAGCTTAACAGCCTTTGAGAACCAAACCCAGATTTTCTTTGTGCAATGCCTCTGGTCTGTCTGCTTGGCTGGTGTGGTGGCTTCTGCTCTTGCTCTCACACTGCAAACAGAAGGGAATGCTGGTTGATTTTTTAAATTATTTATGGTAAAAAGAATTTGTTGGCTTCCCCTCTCTTCCTCTGTGCTGCACCACTTCTGATTGCATGCTCATTCTTACGTGTGGGTTTCCTGGTTGGGTTTCAGCAGCTTGTAATGACTCCTGATCACAAAGGCCAATTTTCTATCAGTGGTGGTTTTGTTTATGGTCACTCTGTAAAATAATGTTTTGTTGTTTTGCTACTTGAGCCTCAAGTCATAGGCTTGAGAGGAATTTCAAGACTTACCGACCTTGGGAATTGTAACAGTTAAGAAAAAACCCAGGGTACTGTGACATGAACAAGCACGTGGGTGATGGTCAGACATTCCAGAATGCTCATTTTGGCTCCCATACCACCAAGGTTTCTCTTTAACTGACATGAACTTGTTTCAGCTCCTTGACTTTCTTTACCATTTGTAGAACAAAAATTTGAACAGCATAGCTTATTCTTCCAACACTTATCAATAACTGGAAGTCACTGAAACCACTCAAGAACATTTATTGTATAGAGGAACTACCAAAATAGGATTTTAGTGACCTCATAATTTTTAACTGGCTTCCTAACACCACTCCAAATAAAAACTACTAGCAATGATTTTTTTACAATCATGTCATCAGGACTCAATATGAATATATGCAGAAATTCAGTTGAGTGAGCAGGACTTATTGATATGTAATTGCTTTTCTACAGGTTAATTATTCAAGGACTATTTATGTCTGCTTGTAATTTTCTGGAAATATACCTGTATCTCTTAAAGCAACATTTGTTTTCATCATTTCCTAAGGGGAGTTGTAGGTTTCTTTGCCCTCACTCAGCTGTTCTTAAAGCTGCTACCTCTGCAGTGCCTGAGGCTTCCATTGTGCTGTGTCACCTCTCTTCCTGAACTGCTGCTGGGAGCTTCATTCTTTCACAGGACGGTGTTGCATTAATTCATGCCACAACTGTTTTTCCTCAGGAGCCTGCTAGTTTCTGAAAGATCTCTGCAGTGATTACATTTGCTAACTCAGTTACTTACCTTCCTGTTGGTTATGGAAACATGTTTTTATTAAGCCCCCTACAAAGATAAACTCAACACTACTGCTGCTACTGAACTGACCCTGGCTAACAACTTGTGTTACTATCACTCATGAGCTAATCGGGTTAACAAGAAGTCCTTCCTTCAGCTCTCAGTGCTTACTTAAGGCATTTCCTGAAGGTAGGGCATAACGACAATCCACAGCAAGTTAAATTGTTTATTATGTGGAACATTAATTAGGCTTTAAATTGATGAAGCAATGAACAGCATGAGGCTTTGCTAATTATCATTTGGGACCCTCCTGTACTGTAAACCCCTCCCCATACAATGGTAACGAATTGTCATTTATTATTACCACCAAAATAGGATGCACTAACTATGCTTCAGTGATGAAAAGGTTTTCCTTTGTTGCTAATTTTAGGTGGTAGATGATGCCCAAACCCAAGTAATGAAAGTATTTGAACAGAAACCAGTATTTCTGTTTCCCAGCTCTGAACAATTTAATGTCTAAGCTTGAGGACTTGATGATTAATTCAGTTTCTTTTTGGGTCAGAACATAGGCAATACATGATGTTACTAAGTGTGGCTGCAGACCTAAAAAGGGAGATTTTCAACATTTTTTCCTCTTTCTGTCTGCTATTATCAGCTAAGCACTGAAAGATGTCACACAGCTGCCTCTTTGCTTCAGTAGAAGATGCATGATGATGAGGTCTGCTAGCCACAGTTTATTTATGATAGTTTATTGTGATCTCATGTTAATTGTGACCCCTTGCTAGATGTTACAGATCCTGGACATGAACTTGGTACATTATAGTACTGTGAATAAATATAGGGCTTTATTTTGGCATTTGGATTTGATGAGGGGGACATGGGTCACTGGGTTTAATGAGAATCAGTGTTGCAAAATCTTTGAGCCTGAAAACACTTGCAAAACAGTAAAAGATGTCCAATTTTTCTTTTGCTGTTTGCCCAATGATTTTTTGTAAAGCCAGATGCAGTAGCATCCAGCCCTGTTATTATGCTATCTCCTTGTATTATTACCTTGGAGGTAAAATGTGGTGGTCTTACCTGTACCTTGCTGCAGATGGATGGGTGATATTCCTCCCCTTGGTGACACAAGGTGGGAAACACGATGGGCTATGTATGTAGTTTCCAGTTACATGCCTTTTCTAATTTTGTCATGTCACGTGGCTGGAAGTGAAACCCTATGGCAGGACATGTGCCTGTTGGTGTTTTTCTGAGGGGAGGTACACAGGGAGTTTGGAAAAGAGGTGATGGGACATGGGTGGGTGAGTTTTCCAGGTGGTCCAAGCTCAAATCCCCACCTCTGTCATTGCAGCTGCTGGATCAGGTGAACACACTAAGAACAGAAATGAAACTGCACCAACCAAGCTTAACGTGGTGTAGATGTGTTGTATGATGGCTTGCTGCCTTGTCTGCAGACACAGCTTTGCCACTGGGCAGACATGAGTACAGTTCCGCTGCAGTATGGGAGCAGAAACAGTATCACTACTAAAAATGTGACTGTCTCACCGCCAGATTGCTGCTGTGCACCCTTTTCCCTGGATGTTTGTAGTGTGTTGGAGTAACGGTCCTTCTAGCCCAGAGTCCTGTCTCCCAGGCTCAGCTGTGGCAGGTGCTCAGATAAACAAGAATTTGGACATGTACTGAGTACTGGGGCTCTCCAGCCTCTCTCTGCACTCAGGAGGAAATGGAAAGACCATGCACAGATGTCAGTTTGTAATTCTTTTGCAGATTGGTTTCAATAAAATAGCAAAGAAACTTTTTGTAAGCTTCATCTCCACTAATTTAATTTGGTTTTATTTTAGCCTCAGTGTTACAAAGTTAAAGGGCATTATTTCTTTTCAGTAGGTTCCCAGTGGGTATCAGTCTGCAGAGCTCTATAGGATCTGTTTGTGCTAGTTGAGAATCTGTCTCTGGAAACTAGAAATGTGTTGGAACTCCATAGCCTGTACAACCTTTCGAGAGTAGTTTCTCCAGTCCCGAGTGACTAGTCAGATGCCCAAGTCTGACTTCTCAGACAGCACTACATAGCAAAATGATCAGCATAAACTCATTAGGACCAGTGTGATGTGAATCTGTGTGATTGTACCATTCTGATGTCTGTGTTCACTGATCTGAGCAAAGCAGATGAAGCGAGTAAAAATAAGATGCTGTTTCCATACACCGCTGCTGTATTGTTGCTGCAGAAGCTTATAATCCATGTCCTGTGCAGGCAGGCAACCTAATTAATTTAAATTGTACTTGGTTGCCATGACCATGTTTTTACTTTTGCCAGCCTTGGCTCTGTGAAAGCTTTGACTTTGCTGTTCATTTACACATATTTGTAGCAGTTGTTTTGCTCACTGCTTTTAATTGACTGGTGGAGCAGATCCTCAGGTAGCAGAAGTCCGTATAGGATTTACTAAAGAAGTGAAACTGTATTGACTTAGGCTAGCTGAGTATCTGGCTTTATTTTAACATTGGACTGGATGAAAAACCTCCTGAGGTATCTCAAGCATGCACTTGAGTCAGCTTCTTTCTAAGCAAACTCACAGAATCCCAGAACACTAGGGGTTGGAAAGGACCCCTGGAGATCATCTAGTCTAACCCCCAGCTACAGCAGGATCACCTACAGCAGGAGGATCACCACAACATCTCTGGGCAGCCTGCCCCAGTGCTCTGTCACCCTCACAGTGAAGAATTTTTTTTTCATGTTCAAACAGAACTTCTGTGTTCCAGTTTGTGACCATTGCCCCTTGTCCTGTCTCAGGGCAGCACTTAAAAGAGCCTCTAGACACTGTCGCAGTTTTGTGTAGCTGGGTGCTGTTAGAGAACAGGGGGCTGCAGAGATGGCTGCTGCAAAAAGCAGCCAGAAGCTCTCTGCAGGTCCCAAACAGTAAACATCAGCCAATTCAAGGCTGGAGTTGCTGCTCACCAAGGCTGAGCCCATCAACAACGGTCACAGCGCCTCTGGGAATCACATTTAGGAGAAAAAAACCAGCAAGCAGCTGCGTTTTGCCATGGGAGAGGGAGTGAGAAGATGTAACGACCTGTGCAGACACCAAGGCTGGGGAGGGTCAGGGGGAGGAGGCGCTCCAGGTGCCAGAGAGAAAGATGTCCCTGCAGCCCCTGGAGAAACCCATGGTGGAGCGGGTGTCCCCTTGCAGCCCATGGA
>VZTU01010326.1:0-93088 GCA_013400835.1 Zapornia atra
TTTAACAGAGGTTTCTTAAGATCCAAAGGTAAATTTTAATTCTTAACAATGAAGTAGGGAATTTTTTTTCTAAAGCTCTTATCAATATTATATGTAAGAAGGGACTATACCAGCTACACATCAACAGATTTATAGCAATGTCAAACGTTATGAGAACTGTATTACAGTTACACAGGAATTAATTCTTAATTTCTCTTATGTTCTGTCAGCTACTACTCATCCAGATGGTATTTTTGTACACTTTAAGGTGGACTAGGGGTTATTATAGATACACACTGTTATTCAAACATTGACAGAATTTGTTCCTACCAAAACATGACAAATTATACTTCCTGTGCATTCATAACTGTAAATCATCCAAGAAATTATATTTAGGACAAAACATATTTCTTCTGGAGGAAATGCACATGTCAGGTTAGAGATTTTAAGAACAGATTAAAGATTTCTTTTTCTAAGGAATCTGACATATTAGAACTTGAAACTTCAAAAGAAAGGAGGATTCCATTGACAACTTTAGAAACTTTGAGTCATGCTCCACTTGAGAAATCCTGTAAGAATTTATGTAAGTGAAAGCTGTGCTAGTATTTTAAGTAGTCATTTGAAAGTTTTGTGGCTTAAAGATCCATTTTTGCTTGGTACAGCAAAGAATCTTAAAATTAATAAATTGTTTTCCTTGGTCACTGAAACATAATTTATGGTTTTGATAGTCCTTTGAGATTTTAGTTTGCAGGATAACCAATAAATATGTAGGACGTTCAATTTCACTCCCCCACCCCCCCAGTATATATAGTGCTCAGCTATAAAAAAGTCCCAAGGAAAAGCAATTTAAAGAGGTTTTCACAAAGCTGTAACCAGTTATTCTCCCTGAATCAGGTGCTTAGTTTATAACAGTTTAGAAGAAACCAAAAGTTCAAAGTTATAGTTGTTAAAAATTTTAGACCCTTTTACCAGAAGTACCCTTCTAAACAGAGGGTGATGTTTAGCATGACTATGTAACTTTGATTTTTGTTTAAACTCATAAAACATGAATTTCCTGATTTTGCTAGTCCCACTGTACCCAATAATATGGAAAATGTTGCTCTCCCCAAACCTTAGGTAGTTTTCTCTTGTATAAAATATGTTCTAACCCTCATGAGCATAGTAAGCTCAGTTGTAAAACCTTATAAATTTACATTTTTACAGAAAAAAACCCCTTTTTCTAACAAATCATTGCTTTAAATGTGTGAACAGTTTAGTTCACTAAACTAAGAAATAATTCTATTTTCATGCACAGTTTTGGAAATATACAGAGGGATGGATGAGCAATGGAGAAAACTTGTTATCAGATTTCACAAACTCCACAGAGGTCTTTTTTCAGCTTCATTTATGTACATACTGGTGGAATGAATGTCTGTTCCTGTAAATGGTAACAAAAGACAGATATTTAGGCAGAGAGTTAAAATTTGTTTGATTGTAAAACAAAATGTGTATGTTAGAACAATATGCGCAATATATTGTACTTTTTGCATAGAAGTCAGAGCATGTTTAAATCATAGGAGATTTTCTAAATACAGAGCATGGGAACTATGGTACTGAATTTGCTCAGTGGTCCACATAGTCTTGTTTCTGATAGTGTTCAGCTGCTAGGGAAAAGGTTGTAACAGTCGGACAAAAAATCTGTCCTGCTTATTGTTAACCCACTCACATAGTGGCTGACTTCTGCTTTGCAATGAGAAAACTGATATTATACAGATGGATTGCATTTTCTAAAAAGAAAATTTCCACCTTAAAACCAATAAATTTTAAAAAGTTGCTGAAAATTTTTTTTTTTTTGAGTTTGGAAGTTTTCAATTTTCTTGTGAAAAATGGAATATTTTGGAAAGAAGACTCTAACATTATTATTTCATGCAGGAAATTTCTGTGGAGGTCTCAATAGATATTTGTTCTTGTTTCCAGTTGAACGCTATAATTTAATATTCTTATTATTCATACATTTTTAATCTTGGTAAGCCAATGTCTTTAGTGATATTTTCTGGCAATCGAATGATACAGTTGTGGATTTATTAAAAAAGAATTTCCCTTATTCTGTGTGGTTTGTTCTGTTTTCTTCAACTGCCATTCTGCATTTAATTTGGACAAACAGATGAAGAGCAGTAGCCCATGCAGTTTCTGTGCCTCATCCAGTGTTGTACTTTTTCAGACTGTCTTTTCATCCTCACAACTCTCTTTTTTTCTAATGAAATAGAAGTGTTCTCAAGCCCTGAAACTTTTTTGTGTTCCAGTTCTTAGCCTTCTTTGAACCTTCACACTGTATTTACACCCCAGACGCTGAAGGGACTGTTTCTGGACTCAGACCATGTCTGACTTTTCCAATGCAGGAAATTTTGGTGAAGGTAAGAAAAGGTAATGGACTGCGATAGGAGGCATGGGAGGTGATGTAATGTAGCATCTATTCAGAGAAAAACAAGCTAAATAGATTTGTAAATAGGGCAAGGAAGAGGCAATGAAACATGCACACACATTCAATAATTGGATGCACTCTATCATCGCCTAACAACACCATATGCAATTCACTTGTATGGGGAAGCAGTAAAAGGAATAACATCCCTCCATACCATGTCTCCATATCACGTCTCTAGTTTTTTGAGTTCAACTGCCCTCCCTGCTACAGAAACTCAGAAACAGCTAGGGAGATATCCACAGAAATATGAGGTAAACTTTTTCTTTAAGAAAATTCTCTGTTCTTACATAATGCATGCTATTGAATTTTTGTTGAGCAATAAGTAGGAATATTGTTTTATAATAAAAAGAATAAACTAAAAAGTAAACAGAAAAATAAAAAGAATAAAAATGGAATTCTGAATTACTTTTCCTGTTCTCAGCCAACTCTAAGTAAACACTGTAGAGATGGGAGGAATGAAGGCTATCTTTGTGCCACATATTCCATTTACTTAGAGGCAAGAAAGTAATTCACAAGTTCCATTATGTGCTCATAAATCGTCGAAAAGTTCCTTATGTTTGTTTTAATAAACAGATTTCACTGTCCACAGATAAATTGAAGAAAACCCACTAGATCACAACCCCCAGGCCTCATGGCAAAGGAAACGTTCATCTTAGAGTTCAGCTAAGCCGACCTTCTAAACTGAGCTGGGAGAAAACAACTGTTTAAGGTCTACTACAGTAACAAACATCAGTCATCTTCAGGCCCATATGTGTTTGTCAGAAGCACAACCAGCACTATTAAAAAACACTTCTGTGAAGCATGGATGGATGACTCGTACTCTTCCATCTCTCCTGGCCAAGGCATAAAGCTGAACAGTGGAGCAGCAAGCCTGGTAGCTGTCTTCCTAGGGCTCTTTCACAGGTAAAACATTTTGCATAATGGTCCCCTTTAACAAAATATTTTGGTATAACTAATCCTTTTAAAATTACACTCAACAACTCAGAACCACTACATAGAAATTCCAACTGTAGCCAGTGCTTTTGAAATCCTATGCCACAGTTTGTTTTTTAAGACAACACGTAGCCGCTAACAGATATAATAAGTGAATATATTAAGCACTATCCCACACACACAGAATCAATTCAAACATAAAGAAATACTCTTGAGTTTCCTCTTTGGTCTATTGTTTAATTAAATTGTTCTATAAAATTATTGGTTTGGCATTACTCTAAATTATTCTATTCATTCCACTGAATTTGCATTATGGCCAAGGTTTCAAAAAGTATGCATCAAATTAAAAGTTCTAAGTCCTTATTTCTGTTCTAAGTCCTTATTTCTGTGTCTAAACGAATGCCCAAAGTTTAGAAACGACCTGACCATGAAAAAAAAAATGGATTCCTCTGCTGTTGGAAGCGGTTAGTACTCAGTCCCCACATTACCCCTATCCTTGGGCTGGTGTAGATGGTCTATGTGGCCTTTCCAACTGAGTCATTGGCTTGGGAGAACTTTATTGTGGAGACTTATTACCCAGCTCAGTGTTTCAATTATTCTCACTGAATCACCATACAAATGGCTATGCTGCCTCAAATGAGACAGCAAGCAAAAATGGGGCATGGGGAGAACTTGTTCAAACTGGTATTACCACAGAAAAACACTTTTGTGAACCAATGGCCATAGAGGACACATTCAAGACAGCTGGAGGGTTTGGAGGAAAGCTGAAAATAATTTCTCATAGAAGTCTAAAAAGTATTTGCACCTCTGAACAGAAAAAAAATTGAAAATGCATTTTATTTTTTGATACAGCCAGGAGCCAAGAAAGCCTTGTCCTACTGCCCTGGTGAGGGAGGGGACAGGACTGGCTTTTCCTTGCTAAAGTTCATAGCTAGCCCTGCAACCAAGCCCCCAGGAGGGGGAGAAATGCTTTAAGCCTCAATACTGTCCTCCAGAAACTGAGTAGGGAAGGCAGATAAAACTCTGTTCACTCAAGCAAGGCAAAAACTTTAACTTTTAGTTTAGTTCAAATTTTAAAGCAGTATTTTTTTTGGGGTTTATCCAAGTGAACGTCCCTACTTGCACTTCCCCCCAACCTGCCAGCCATTTTTCTGGATGACTACAAAGCTGACAAACCAACAAAAGACCACAGGTATTCACGTGATGCTAAGTGATATTTTGAGGGATCCAAGACCATTTTTGAGTTGCCACAATTTAAGTTTTAGCAATTTCATGCTTTGAGATGAATAAGAAGTGTTTGACAGTTGCTCTTCCAAACCATTGTACTATTTTTTTTGTCTACCTGCTCCTGCCAGCACAACAGTACTAGAGAAAAATAGTTCCATGAAAGCAGCCATTGCTTTGTCTTTTTCTCATAAGAGGGTTGATTTTTGTTGGTAAAGGATAAAAAATGTACAGTGCAGCAAAGATATTCCTTTAGAGTTATTGAATGTGCCTGTATACATATTTGTTTTTAGAAACATAAGCTTGCAATGAAAAACAAGCTTGTTAACACTAAAATTCTCCCACGAATTTATTTTCAAAAATATCTCCTTTGAGAAAAATTTACCTTCTGTGAATTTAATGGGGTAGCTGTTTTGTCTTATAGAAAACATTTTAATTAATCTATATTGTGCTTTAAAAATCTATTTTGAGGAATTAATAACATAGATTAATCAGAAAAAAAAGAAAGAATATGATGTTCTGGAAAAAATACAAGAAAATTAATATTAATAGGTTGAGTTCTAAGTCTTTAAATTATTGCTAGCATTAATATATTATTTTGTACTAATACCCAAAAATGGTGGGTCAGGACTATGTCACTCAAATGTGACAGAATACATTAATCACTGTCCAATGTGGTAACAATGTCCCAGAGAAAAGGCAAGGCTGGTCGAGGAAGGAAGATGTGCAAGGCAACAATGAGACAATAACGGTGGCATCACAGCAGTTTGAATGCATGAATATCAGGTAATTTCCAAGTTCTTTCAAGCTTCACATAGTAAAAAAGATTGAAAGAGCACTGCAATAGCTATTTTTATACTTATGAAAAACTCTTTAAAAAAAAAAAAAAAGTGTTATGCCAAAGGAGAGATTGTGAATGTATTGGCTGGAAAATTTAACACAGGTATCTACGGGGCGATTAAAAGCCTTTCAAAGTGAAGACATTATTTTTTGGGGGATATAATAGCGAACCAGGTCTCAATAGAACAATATGCAGAATAGAATACATGGATTCACAGCACAGGAAAAGGATGGTTTAACTTCCAATATTGGTATCACTTATCACTTCTACTACAGAGGAGCTTCGGAGAGATAATTATGTTCTTGTGATGAAAAAGCTGAAAGCAAGCATATCATTCAAAAATGCTTAAAACTTCTTTTGCTGCTGTTTCTACTTATCTTTGGGTCACAATAGCTTCTCAATAGCATTAACTTTGCTTGAAATGATTAGAATTGATATAGGTATAATTTCAGTAATTTGAAATAAGTTTTTGGGTGAAAATCTCTTTCACTCGGGAGTGCTTTGAAACCCAAAGTGAACTAGTATAACTTTGACACCACCACATTTTGTTTTTCCCACTCTGGAGAATAACTTTTTAGTTGTTCTCTATTTCATAAATATTAATATTCACTTTATGGACAGCATTTGGCAATTCAGCCAAAAAATAGTTTAAAAAAAAAAATCAAATACTTTACAGAAAAAACAAACTCTGAGCTGTTCAGAGAGAAGCTCTACCTTCCAAATGATGCCTGGGTGTCATCACATGTTTAAGTTCCAAGAGCCTGAACCGGAGTCAATAGTTGTAAATATTATCGCTGTATTTTTTCAGCTGAAAAATCCAACCTGATAATGCAGGATCCAACTGGACTGGGATCACTGTTAGATGAAACCATGCATTATGTAGGGAATTTCATGCGAAATAAGCTGTTTGAGCATAGCTTGTGGATATACACACAAGGCTCAATTCATCTTGGTAGGACTTTATTCTTATCATCCATCAGCCGAAGTGAAGTTCTCACTGTAACTCCACTGTAGATTGTAGTTAATATAAACTTCCTGAGTCAAATACCATTATTTCTAAAATAACTTGAAAAATCATTTGTATATTTCCCAGAATGTCACTTTGGGACATTGGTCATACTTTTAACCAGTATAAAACTAACAATTGTTTCTGTTCCAATTATGTGTGTATTTTGACCATCCCAAAAGCTTTGTAGGTTTAGCAGAAAAATGAATTTTTAAAAGTAGCCCAAAAATGCAGGACAACTTTAAACAAAAGAGTTGTCTCTGAAAACCACCATCAGGTCTGTATATAAACCTGCATTTTTTCCTGATGTGTCTATTTAACACCCAAAGAAACATTGCTAAAGCCAAATATTATACTGCTCTAAATTGCTGTTTTAATGTGTCTGAATAGCCTTGATTATGGAATGAAATGGAAATTTTACTATGCACTGCAATAATTTGATTAGGCTTGAGAACAGACTTGCTGTATGCTTTGTGATAATTGAGACCAGTTTTTCTAATGGCAGAAACACAGTCAGTCTGGAGCTGCAGATCATGTAGAAATGCATCTCAGGACTAATTTTTTTTTTCTTCACAGGTGTTTATGTGGTTAACGAAAGTGAACTATAAAAATATGGCTGGAAACACGTTAAATACACCTGAGATGCTTCTGTGATGGAAGATTTAGAAGTCTTGAAATAAATAAGTGGTATGTTGGAAGAATGGCCAGCTGTTCGGCTGTTTTATTCCCCTTGCCACATGTCCTAAATTCTTGTGTAACACAGCATTTGGGATTGTGTGTATAGGTATCTTTCTTAAAACTTGCTCATTTTTGACTTCACTTTTGGAAGAGGTTTAGTTCTTTCTCACAGTCCAGCAAAGCATTTACGTAGACATTGATTTTTAATTTTTTAAAAAAATTTTTTTTTACAAAAAGTAGTACCTGAAGTAAAAGTGACTCAGCATATTTGAAGGTGAGCATGGATTTAGGAATGTTTTGCCTTTTCAGGAAAAGTGCTCAGCATTTGGTAGGACTGAGACCTTCCACTGCTTGAGAAGGTACTGTGAGCAAATGGTATTTCCAGGTACTGTGTGAAAAATGCTGTGATCCACCATGATAAAGAAAAATGAAGCAAGAGCCAGTAGCTTGATAGTGATAGCTATAGTTCCTTTATGCTCTGCTCCATATATGGGCATAGTAGAAGGCAGGCACTCTTGTGGGATGTTTGAACCCTAAAGCTGAGCCCTAATACTCTGCCCTGAGCTACTAGTGAAACAGAGCTCAGAGCCCACAGTCACAGCCTCCTATTTTCTGTTGCCTGTTCCAGGGTCTGTAATAAAACCCACATAGATATTTCTTCAGGCAGAGTTTGCAGTCCTGGCTGGGGTGTCATTACAAGCTGGTCTCTCTCAAGACCCTCAGGCCAAGGAAATACTCCTTTCCTGTAGTGTACCTGCACAGGCTTAGGTAAGTTTGCTTAGCCCTTTGCCATCTTCTTGCCGAAAGAATTGATCTCCAGCTAGAAAATGGGGCCCTTATAGTCTTTTCAGGTCACTGCGATGCCCCTACATGGCCTTGAAAAGACTGAATCAGTGATAAGAATTGTCTTCAGAATACCTGACTCAATTTCCCATCAAACATATGCGTTCTTTTACTGTTTTCCAGGCTAGATTATTACTGACAATTTTTAACATACTCTCTAGTGATTATTACTTCCTGACAGTTTTGTTACATAAACAAAATATTGATTTTTGAAATATTAATCTAGATTTCAGCTGAAAAGTCTGTTCTTATAGATTTTTATTTGGAAAAGTCTGTCTCACCTTTAATTCAGTTTCAGCCTCTGTGTATTTACTTGTGTATGCACATGTGAATACACTTACTTTATGAATATATTTATTATTAATTAATCAGAAATGCTATACAAGGTTGTCTAGCTGGGTGTCATTTACTTCTCAGAACCAGACCGTTCCTTTGGATGATAATTATAGTCTGCAGATGCCTAATTATGGAAAAATGTAGTATTTTCCACATAAACTTCTGCCTTCATGGCTCTGTCTGCTAATACTCATGCTTGTGGTTTAGAGATTGCTTTCTGAGTGTCATATGGTTTGATTACAGATGAGTTTTCTAAATTCTTTCTGATTTCTTTGCCCTCTCTTCATAAAAGAACAGTATTGCTTTTTTATTAACGTTATAATGTAAATCTGTGCTGGTCCCTTTTACATTAAAGACAGCAGTGCATCCTGATACTTCCAGCTAATCTCTGTGATTTTTAGAATTTACCTTAACTAGATTATGGGCAGGATCAAAGATAACTGAAGATCTTGTGAAGGTTAATTCTGCTGATTTTCAGGTCATTCTGGAACAACAAAATCAAGGTCTCTGATTAATTTTTTTTCCCAGCATGATCAGTTCTGACTCCAACTACAAGCTAAAAGTTCAAATATTAATACTATATAGAAAACTCAGCGTAAAGTTTTCATTCTTTATTTCACAAAATAGGACTATTACCTCAGGAACACTTTTAGAAATGTAGTATGGTTGGTCTCTCCCATCTTTCTGTTCTGGTTTGGAAAAGTCCAACTGGAAATGAGGTCTGCAGTTTGACTGTGCACCCTCAGCAAGTTTGCGGATGACACCAAGCTGAGTGGTGTGGTCGACACCCTAGAAGGAAAGGAAGCCATCCAGAGGGATCTTGACAGGCTGGAAAGATGGGCCCGGGGGAACCTAATGAGAGTCAACACTGCCGAGTGTAAGGTGTTGCACTTGGGCCAGAAGAATCCCAGACACAGATACAGACTGGGAGAAGAGCTTCTTGAGAATAGCCCTGCTGAGAAGGACTTGGGGATTGTGGTGGATGAGAAACTTAACATGAGCCAGCAGTGTGCTCCGGCAGCTCGCAAGGCCAATGGTATCCTGGGCTCCATTAGAAGAGGGGTGGCCAGCAGGGACAGGGAGGTGATTGTCCCTCTCTACTCTGTCCTTGTGAGGCCCCATCTGGAGTACTGTGTCCAGATCTGGGGCCCCCCATACAAGAAAGATGTGGAACTGTTGGAGAGGGTTCAGAGGAGGGCCACAAGGATGATTAGAGGGCTGGAGCACCTGCCCTACAAAGAGAGGCTGAGGGAGCTGGGCTTGTTCAGACTGGAGAAGAGAAGGCTGCAGGGGGACCTCATTGCAGCCTGCCAGTACCTGAAGGGAGCTTATAAGCAGGAGGGGATTCAACTTTTTAAAAGGGTAGATAATGGCAGGACAAGGGGGAATGGATTAAAACTAAAGGAAGGAAGGTTTAGATTAGATATTAGGGGGAAGTTTTTTACAGAAAGAGTGGTGAGGTGCTGGAACAGGCTGCCCAGAGAAGTAGTGGATGCCCCGTCCCTGGAAGTGTTCAAGGCCAGGTTGGATGGGGCCCTGGGCAACCTTGTGTAGATCCAGGCCTGGAGGTTGGTGGCCCTGCCTGTGGCAGGGGGGTTGGAGCTCTATGATCCTTGGTGTCCTTTCCAACCCATGCCATTCTATGATTCTATGATTCTATGACTGTAAGGAATATAAGATATTATTGGCCCTTGACGAGGACGTGCACGTGTATAGCAGGTGCACTGATGTCTGTTGCTCCTGGATACAGAAACAAAACATAAAATGGGAAAACCCAGAGCCAGTATAATCTCACTCATTCCAGAAGAGTTAAAACTTTGTTTTCCCATAAAGCAAATTAGATATTGTAGACTCCAAATTGCCAAGTTCTCTAGCCAAGGAAAGCAGAGATCTACCCTTATTGCTGGGGCCACCTACTTGGTTCCTCCTCCCAGTAAAGAATTAGAAAAAGAAAGTGCAGCCTGACTGAGATAATCCTTGGATATCTAAATTTTATTCTGCTTTCAGGGTTTTCATCATGCAACTAAGGTGCAGTCAGGCAAGCTGGCCTCCACTCACGCAAACATCATCTGTAAGTACCAGTTGATACAGAGATTACTTGCTGCAAGGAAGGGTGGATAACATTAACTAATGCTGATGGTTTGCTGCATCAGTGCTCCCCTTTCCTTTGGAAATGCAACCTTAAGGGCCTTTGAAATAACCTGCCTGGGTGTTGGGGGTAGGAGGTCTGCTCACTGATGGAGCTGGCAGTGTTTTCATTTGTAAATAATCTGATGTGAGGAATGATTAAATATTATTGAGTCAGTGTGCGGAGGAGAGAAGGATATGCATTCAACACCAGTAGGTAACTGAAATACAATTGTGATCTATTTAAACAGATCTTGCTTACTAATATTCCACATGTCAAGAAATACTGTTCCTTTCACCTTCAACTGATCTTATTGCTGTATCCACAGGGATATTATTGGGAAAAAAAAAAGAATTGTTCCCAGTACATTATCACTAGGATTTCCCTTCATTAAAGAGTAATTTCCACTCCAGACCACATTAAGAAAAAAAATCCATGAAGGAATAGTGTTCTCTCTTCTTTGCATACCTGTTAAATCACACAAATCACTCTGTGACTTGGAGTGAATCAGTGTTGATGTCTGTAATGCTGATCTAAAAAAACCTCACATCGATCGTTGCAGAGAATTTGATAAAGTGAAAAGAAGGGAGGAAAACGCAGAAATAACAAAATAGCAACAAAAACTTGGCAGTGTTTCATTCTACAGAAAAGATCAACCAAAAATCCCATGGGAACTAAATCTTACAAAAAAAAAAAAAATCTGTAATGTGGGAAATTTCCAGCGCAAAATGATACTTAAAATGATTAACAATTGATTTTAATTAGCCTTAAATCAGCCATGACAGAATTACCTTGATGACATTTAAATTGCTGTAACCAGGTGCTGGAGTTAACACTCCCTGGAGATGACAAATGAGCATTTACACTGTCAGATGGTTCCCTGCCAGCCTACACTTGGCTCACATTCAGACTTATTTTTTTGGACAATTTTATTTTTTCCCTATCAGAGAATGTTTAAATTACACAACACTTCACTTGGAGGAAAAAAATATGTTCTTCAGTCGGTGAAAAGTGCAGCTTGTCTAAATCCTGCTCCTGTCACCGGAGTCATGGACAGAGGTTTGAAGTTTCTTAGGTGTAGTTGGCAGCTGATCGCTGAGCTGAGGGTAAGAGGCGGCAGAAGAGGAAGAGTAGTGACCAGCACAGCAGCTATAGAAACATGAACAAAAGTGTTTTTATGACTTACAATGCATACGGTTTCCTGTCTGTCTTATCATTTACTTAAATCAACACTCACAGGGGCTGGATATATTACCTACATAATTGGTTCTTGGAAATCGGATTGTTATAACTACAATTGTCCAGCTGTGGGAACACCATGGCTTTTGCCATGGGATGGAGAGTACACTACAGGCGTGCTGTCTGAGGCCCAGGAGCAGGCAACTCATTGCGAAATTAACATCACAGATAATTTAAGAACAAACTGCAAATGCCATTTGCAATGCATTCTTTTTAAAAATTTAGAGACTAGATCAAGCCAGAGATTTAGTTTTGCTTAAAATTTGTTTGCTTTCCTATTCTTTCTTCACAAAAGATTATTTATTCCCTTTGAATGTTCTTTATTTTACTACTTTTTGTTTACTTTTCTTGCTATTTATCTTCTGTAAAAGACCTCTATATGTGTCGTATTCATGGTATGAACTCATTAAACAGTTAGAGAATATTGTTAATTGGAAATGCAATTCCTTTAAGATTACTTTCTTTTTATTTCAATTTTTTTTTTTACTTTTATCTCTTTTAATTAAAGACCAGTCCACCTTTTACATTGAAATTTAATATCTTCAGTACAAGAGGTCCCTTATTTGTTTTATCTTATTATTTCACATCTTCCACCTTCTTTACTGTTCTGTTGTGTTAGCTTGGATTCAAATGAATCACTTTTATTTCCCCACCAGCGCCAGTTGCGATGTCTTTTCCCGTCAGTAGGAATGAAGTAGTGAGTGAGAACTGCAGGAACGCTGTCAGTTGTTTATTCTACAACCAGTGCTATCTTAGAAGGCAGCTTTTCGAAGAAACCGTGCTTACAGTAGCGAGGGAAGCCAGCGGTGACTCATGGCTCAGCACTCCACTTATCATACCTGCTGAAAGCTGGACCATCCATTCCCCACTGCCGGCCCTTGGGTAAAACTGCCCCTTCGCCTCGCAGAGGTTTTGTCTGGAGGCAGCAGGAGCTGCTCCCGGTTAGTGGCGTGAAATAGCTGACTGTCCTGGCTTGCTGATACTTCCAGAGATTGTGGGCTGGCAGAGATCCACTGTAATCACATTTTTATTTAATCATTTTATCAAATCCAAGGGCTGCGTGCAGCAGTTCCAGGTAGAGCAGGAAGTTTGGGAAGTGATGGTGCCAGCTCCGCTGCTGTGTCCATGTAGTGGAGTTCTCCCAGACTTACCACCCTGGCTGGGGGATCTGGGCAGAAACACAAGACATCTGGAGGGAGGACGTTCAGATCAGGATCCAGAGTCTGCCGCGTGGCTCTGGAGGGAAGGGACCCTTTCCTATTTAAAACAGTTCTTTCCTGTTTCTTAAGTCTTATAGCTTACATGTAACTGCTCTATTTTATCAAAGAAAAATCTGACCCCAAACATACTTTATCCATCAAGTCTTCAGGGGTTGCAGTTTTGACCCAAAAGAGGTGTTACCTTCCTCAGACCTTTCCTGGCAAATCATGGAAAACCCCCTAGTTAATGCTTTTGAGACCAAATCAAACTCTTTTCCCCACAAACATTCATCAGCATCAGTGGGGAGCTCCCCGATGGGAACAAGCAAAGGCAATATATGAAAACTGCAGTAATGGGGCGACTGATTCCCGTTGGCACACCGAGCCAGCACTCCGAAACTGTATGTCTATTATATATGCTGCATGGTAAAGTAAATGACTATAACTCAGAACTTTGAAGCATGTGGGACATAAAGGATTGAAATCTATGGTTATATAATTTTCAAAATAAAAAGACTGCTTTAATTTCTTTTTATTTATTTGTTTTATATGTATTCAGCAGGTACAAGGGGGAATTTTCTAAAGGAAGTGCCAGAGATAAGTAGCAAAGCCGTATGGAAATGCTGCAGCTATGAATACTGGATACGGTTACAGGGTATTTATATAGTAAACAAGGAAAGACAACACAAAATCACAGTAACAAAAACCCTAGGAATTTCAAAGGCTACATTAAACTTCAGGCTTCTGGTAACTCAGTTTTTAAATGAAAGAAATTAGGGGGAAAAAATGCAATTTCTGTTATCTCACAACTGCCTTTGTGTTTCTGGCAGGTTCCTCTAACCCAATAGTAAGATCCAGTGCAGCAGACCTTAGGACTTGCTCACTTTCCAGTTTCTATAGTTTTACGGCTGTTTTTTCATGGTGCTACTTTGCATACATAACTTAACGTGCATTTTGTTTTTCTTTCACCTAGCACAAAGTGTTTGCCTCTTGCAAAGCACTTTGGGAATCTTCTTGGGAAGCTAGCGGGAGGAATTTTAATGTGATATAATATTTTTAATATTGTACGAAATTAGGAAGCAACACAAGCAGTGTTATTATGCATAACTTTATTTGAGTCTGCAATTTTTCCTGTATGGTTTCATGCATATAAATGGAATACCCAGGGTCTGGCCATGTGTTAACATCTCACATTTCCTTTCCTGCCACAAATGCTGCTTATTATAATAGTATGAACTGAAATATGTATTTTTATTGCTATTCCAAATGAATAAGTAGAAACACACAAATATGGATTTGTTTTCCAATATTACCTATGTCTGTTTTATAGTCTGATAAAAGTTTTAGTTGACACAGCAGTGAATAAATGTAGCCCTGTGCAGTATGTTTACTCAAATATTTAACTTGTGAAATTTAATAAAATAACAATTTAAACAGATAAGGATTAGTCAAATACAAAAACTATTAGAAACATTCACATAATTCAAAATAAAAATCACAACCATTATCAGATGTAGGAAAACCACATAAGAATCCATTAAAAAAGGTTTTCAAGCTCCAATAAGTTAGATATAATAGACCTTTTTTGTCAAACACAAAAATAAATATTATTGATTTTATGAATAAATACATTTTCTTAAATGATTTAGAAAGCTCTGTTTATTCATATACAGACAGTGTTTAGAATATGTAGTAGCCAGTATGTCTGCAGATATATTTATGTTGGACTGTTTAGATTGGCTTCACCTCTGTAATAATTTATAACAGTTTCAATGTAAACCTGCCATTGAGCAGGTCATAAAGGTCCTGCATTTTAACCATCATAATTTCAGATAAACCCACAAAACTATTTCTTGCAGGAAAGCTCTAGTTAATCCTTGAATATCTTTGGGATGGAATTTGTTTTTTTATTTAGGCAAATTTAAAGAGCAATAAAGGCTGCATTTTAGCTGTGTTTGATATTCCAGTACTGGTGATAATTTAAAATATATACATTTTGTTTTGTTTTACAGCAGTAACTCTTCATTGACACTTATTAATACAAAAATTCTGCCCTTCGATTGATTTCAAGTCTTGCTCAAAAGAGAAAGCTACCATTCATTTTTAAATGTTTCACTGCACACTAGAAACACTAACATAAATACAGCAGCATTTTTCCACAGTAAATGAAGATAGTTCAAGGCCATTTGTTTTTCATTCAATAGAAGTTTCTTAAAGACATGGATTTTGAAAGTGTGATAATTATTTATTTAATTCCTAATTAAAAATTTTACGTCTTCTTTCCTCAAAATAAGCATATTATTCCTAAATTCTTCCAATATAGTTAAAAGAAATATTTTTGAATACTAAAAGCTAAAGATTTTCTTAAGGCTGCTATATTTTAATGTTTATATATATTAGTAAGCAAACAATGAAAAGGCAAAAAATGCAAATACAAAAGTTGATTTGGTAGTGGGTTGGAGGTGTCTCTCTTCTTTTTAGCATCTTCCTTTTTTCACCCCAACAAACACTTAAGGGGTTTTGCCTCATGCTCTCTTAAACTTCAGATCTTACCCAGGAAGTTCTACAGTTCCGTGTTGACCAGTGGTAGAGCACAGGACCTACAGGAGAGTTTTCAGTCTAAAAATATTCTATGTGAAATTTGATGAATCTCAAGTTTATTTTCTGTAAATACACAAAGCTCCAGGTGAGTTTATTTTTTCACACAGATTTGTTATGATGCTTACCACTTGAATGTTCCCCACTCTCCTTGATTAATGCAGCCCAGGCTTTATGGTGATAAGCACAGAGGATGCCTGCAGGATGTCTAGAAGAGACTGGATAGAGCTTTCCCGTTAAAAGGGAGAAGTTAAAAGCCTCTGACATGTTTCCTAATAAAAGACTACATCAAGCTCTGTCCAGGCAATGTGGCTAATGGGTTTTTTACCAGTTTTCAATGCCACATGAACAATATTTCCAGAAGTCCTTGACTGACATCAACCCACTAGCCTTTGATGTCAGTAGAAACATGGTTGATTGGCTGTGATGGGGAATATAGGGGATTACATATCTAGCTGAAAATGTGAACTGATTTCTCCACGTTGAGGTAATATGACAGGTACTCAGTTATTTAGGGCCATAATTAGAGTCTTATTTGGATACTTTGCTGTTTCAGTTCTAAAAGGTTTCTAGATATGAAGCAAAACACTGAACAGTAGCTCCAGGACTGTAACCTCTTTTAGATATATTTTTCTAGATTTGAAATTAAATTGGACAAATTGTGTAGGCTGTGTAGTGATGGTCTCCCACCATAGGGATGGGCTCTTAGGGTTTTCCAATGTGTGGACATAATTCTAAAACCTTTGTACCCTTGATTTTTGAATTAAACATGGGAGCTTTTCAAATGTTACTTTGTGCTGGTATGAATGCCCTGATAATGAAATGTAACAGAAACATAGTTTCACTTTTTCTTTTGTATAGTTTATCATTCATCCCCCAGTAATCCTGCTGGTGGATCAGAGGTCCCTTTGATACAAAGCAGTGTACAAACATGGAAGAGAGATCTGGTTATATGAACCAACATTCTGTGTGGTTTCCTACACTTGAAAAATGAGGAACATTAGCGCTTCTCTCTGCTAGAAGTTAAGGAGGCACTTCAGTGGCCTTTGGCAGTGAATTCTTATTTTGTAAATAGCTTAGCCATCAGAGAGATCTAACACATTATTATTCAAACCATGCTCCCCTCGAAAGGGGGAAAACGGAGCCTCCATTCAGAAGGTATGTACATTTCTTTATACATACGTTAATATATATATATAGATAATGGACTCTGGTCCAAATAATATAGATGACATTTCCTGTGAGATGACAATATTGCATCTCTATCTCAAGAATTATTTTTTATGACCTGTTATCAAAAGTACATAAACCTGTTAAGCACGACTTTCTCTCAGTTTTTTTCTAATTAATACTAATTACACTGCATTTCCAAGGCATTTATTAACATGAAAGTGGTGCACCAAACCAATGCAGATTTTTCTGACACATTCCCTGACAAGACGAGTGAGAGGGGTGGTCAGTGCAGCTTACTGTAGCCCTGCACAACGCCATTACCTATGGCATTGGTACAGACAGTGGCTACTTGGCTTTGATGGAAATGTCATACTTCTGTCCATGGCAGAACCCAGGCAATGGGAGGGGCCATTTCTATCCTCCCCATACGTGTAACTACATCTCCAGTGGTTACTGAGTGACCAGATGCTCCTTTGTAAATCCAGGTGAAAACTGAAGACCTGAATGTTGCTTTGCATTGAAGCATATAATAAATTGTGTTTTAAAAATACCTCAGATATAGTTCATTTTTCCCCCAGATGCTGACTCATATTGCAAGTTAGCATGATCTGGAGCTGTTTAATTATTACTGGGTGCTCAGATTATCCTGAATGGCATAGTCTTCTGTAGTGCTGCTGAGTGGCACAGCTGTCTGTGCTCAGCTTCTGTAGTTGCATTAATTCCAGACGGGCAAAATAACTTCTGTTTCTCTTCTATGCCCCCCATCTCTGATCACTGAAGGCTGCCAGGTTTTGTGCTGAGTTTGGCTCACCTGACCGCTTCCAAATAGGAACCACTGGCATTACACAGTGGTGCTCCAGACTGCAGTTTGGTGGCGAAGATGGAAATGCATGGCTCGTTAATGAGGATTTTTCCTTTCTTCACAACCATTTGGGTGATCTCAACCAGCTACCACAGGGGGAATTTCCTATTTTTTTTTTTTTCTGGTGCCACATTTTTATTAGCTTTGCTTATAGAAATAGAACAAAACAGAAAAGGCCGCTCTGGCTTTGCTCTGTAAATATTTAAGTATATACTGTGTGAACACATGGCAGGTATAAACCAGACTCAAGTGATCTCCAGTTTGGTGATGGTCTGTCTAATCTAATCTAAGTACTACTGAACGTGGTACACAGTGCCTCTGAATTTATGTGTAGTCTTGGCATGATGAGCCTTTCATGACATTATTTCCCCAGTTATTCTGTAAAACAAACCTGCACTTGGCATAACAGAAATGCTTGGGAATGCTGTTACATTCACAGTATATGAGACAATGACTGATACCTTGTTTAATTATCCCATGGCATTAGCAAGGAAGCTGAATCACATGCACTTTCTCTACCCGCGTGCATGCAAAGGGGCAGACAGACTAACTCAGCCTGCTACGCTTCACCGTCTTTTCCCCCACTACCTGCAGCCGGCCCCTTACAGAGCTATTAAAGCAGATTTTTCTGATATGTTTTTTTTTCCTCTCTCTCTCTCTCTTGAGCTTTTTGCCAGTCTGTCTCTCTCTGACTTTTGAATTTCTTTTTGCATGTAGCATTATGCTCCCTTCACTGAGATCGTATCAAATTCTCTGCTGTGTAAATTGGCATGGCTATGCAGCACTCAGAGGCTCTTTGCCAGTTTACACTGAGAATCTATCCCTAAACAATTATACTCAGCAGTCCCAAAAAACCACTTAAATCAACAGAAAATGTAGGAGAACTTTTGGGCCCAAATCCCTCTGCCTTCAGTTTTTTGAATTGGAGAAACTACCAGGAAACAAGGACATGGAAAAGGATTGGGGGGGGAGGGAAGGAGTGAGTGGTTGGGGGTGGAACTTGGGGCACATCAGGCATTTCTCTCAGCAGAAGAAATAACAATACAATATCCTTGCTGTCAATTCCATCAGCAAGATGTAAACAAGAATGAGCAAATGCGTAATTAAAAAGTTTTCTGAGTTTTTTTATCACCTTTGTTGTAAATCACGTAACCCTGCAGATACTGTGCTTGACAGAAAGACAGAGATATGGGCATTCTATCATAATTCCATAAGAATGGAAAAAATAAAGGGTTAGCAACATTAATGTGCAGCTGGCACGGCATTCCTGAGGATGGTGAATCAGAATAGAGGAAGCCATGAAAAAGGTAGGTGTGCAAAACCATTAAACGGAGGGCATGATGCCTTGCTTTTCGTCTGAATGTCCTGGATGTGCTGGTTTGCTAAGCTGAAGCACAGGGTATTGAGGATGTTGTATGACAGCTTTGTTCTGATCACCAGTTGAGTTCTGCTCATCGCATTCATGCAAATTGCCCCACTGACCATTAGCACTGTTATTGTGAGCAAGCCTTGGCTTAACCACGGACTGGGTCTTCAGCAAAACTAGACTTTTGTAGTCATGAAACAGGAAATGGTTCTGTGCAAATATTTACTGTGCTAGAAACGATGAATTTTGCATTTACAATTGCACTAATGTCTGCCTAGGTTAGAATGAATCATGTCTTTTGCTAACAGAATGATTTATCCTATAAATATTTGTTGTAAAAGCAGGACACATTATGCAAGGCAGCAAGGAAATAATTTCATCTCTTCAATTAAAAGAAGTAGTCTAATTGACTTTTGACCTTGATAGTCCTATAAGGACTAACAGAAACTCTCTTACCCACTTTACACTATGTCTGTTGTGTAATGTTTAAATAAAACTATAATTCAGAGAGAAGCTTCCCCTTGTTAAAGTGTCAATAAAGTACTTAGTGTTTAAGGAAACTCCTGGTAGAATGTCTTGTGCTTCAGCTGTGAGTATTCCTTCTTTCAAAAAAAAAAGATCCCAGTGCTTTCTTATTTTTTTCTTCTTTCTTTCAATGTTCTGCACAAATCTGAACTGTATCTGGCTGACATTTGTGTGTGCATGTGTATGTACACACTGCGCACCAAATCATCGTGCCGTATACAGGTTCTGCTGAGGAAGATGAACTTGCACTTAACCTACCTCTACCTTTTCTGTTGCTGCTGGTATTTTTTCTTTAATTGTTCCCAGTTATTTGCTCCTAGTTTTGTGACCACCCTGGGAGAAGGAACTAAATATATACTTTTATTCTGGTTTCATGTTTATTCAGATTTATTTTCTATTGAGGAAAAGAACCCACACAATAAAAAGATAGGAGTGATAAAATAGTTATAATTTCTGTGGCCCAATAGACAGCAAACTGAGTCTCTGTAGAGAAAGTCTTAAATGGCAACCGATCTCATAGTGGCCCAGAGGGAGGGGTTTTTTTTTCCTACTGGTTCATGCTGTTTGAGTATCCTGAATGTGAAGAAACACGCACATGTTTGTTTGCTACATATCACAAGCTGATGAGCAGCTGCCATGTGGCCATGTGAGGAGACCCAGAGAGACATTTCCTCTCTACACATATACACCAAAAGTGTCTGTGAGCTTCACAAAGGGCACCTGCAGCTGTCTTCTGTGTTATGCTCAAATGGAGGTGGTCAGAACTTAATTTATTTCAATGTTGATACAATTCTTTCTAGAAATTAAACTCAGCTGTCTTTGCCTCAGTCGTGGAGATAAAGTCAAGCTATGATTAATTTTAGACACTCTGTAATCCCAGTACCTGCCAGACTAAAAAAATGGGAAGAATGCCAAATTGTGGAGGTTTCTGGGCTCTGCAGCAGCCAGGATGGCCCAAGGGAGCTGTCTTTCCAGTGGGCATTCCTTGGGAAGGGGCAAAATCCTCCCCGTAGTGTGTGGAGTCTGGGAGGTATCTAAGCCTTCTAGATACCCTCTAGATGGGAAGAGTGAGGAGAAAAATGGCATTCAAATCTGGACTGGAAAGGTAAGAGCATGTATATGAGCTAGGTTGTGAAATCAGGTGAAGAGCATCACATGCCACGAGTGAGAATCCATGACACGAAAGTGGATACACACTTGAAATCAGCTGAAGAAGGGAACTTAAGACAAAATTGTGAAGTTAACACTTTAGGTACACAGGCAAGCAGCAACCTCAGGAAGCAACTGTGTGAGGCCAAATATAATATCAGCCCTAGGTAAAAGGTAGCAGAATTAGTGCACATTTTGTTCTTTTGTGAAATAAACTTACAACTTCTTTATCTCGTGGTGCAGTTGGTCTTCCTGAAATAGACAATTTTCAAATCTATGCGTAAGATTAACTTTTCATTCCATTAACTCACCCCAAATTTGCATATTATTTTTAATGTATTTTTAAAAAATATTTCAATCCAAGATGAATTTTAGGAAAAAAAAGAGCTTTTTTTTTTTTTTTTTTTAGGCTTGCACTCTGCTTCGTGCTTTATTTCTTACCAGATCTATGTATGCAGTTCTGGTGTTATGCACAAGGCATTTAGGAAACAGGCTTGCAGCTACATTGAAACAACAAATGTAGAGAAGACTGTCATGCATTACACAGTCAGGTGTCTAAGGTGCATGCAGTGGGCGTAATCTCAAAGTGTATAGTTGTCACTAGTTATATAATATTTTCCTGAGCTAATATAATCAATATACTATGGATGAAGTGTATGAATGCAGGTACATCTTGCAGGGAAAGTTACCTCCAAGCTCTTAGCTCTCTACAGACAAAGTGTTTTGGAAACCCACAGGAAAGTTCTGCCTGCAACAGGTAATCAACATTGCTGGAACCTCAACCAGTATTGACATGGATACTGAAGAAGGTAATAAAAGATATGGGTATATCTAGGAGAAGACGATTCAAGAAGTAAAATCAGTATTTTGTGTGAAATTCTATGGATTGCACAACTGCCTATGTCCATGAGGAGAGATGTAAAAGCAGACACACAGTTCTTGGTTGACAGTGCTTCCATTACTAATGCGAATGAATAAGCTATTACAAAATATGATCAAAAGGTTTTGGAGGCCTTCAGGGCTGAAACCTGCAGCAGCAAGTATCAAGTCTGTGCTTTTTTATTCATGAAAATAAAATATAGTAAATCTCCCTTCCTGCTGTGTTTCTTGCCTGCAGGATGGAGTGGGATGAAGGAGCCCTTTGGAACACAGGTTCATTTATGCACGTCTGGTCTGCCTGAGTCAGGCAAGTGAGAGAAACACTTAGAGCAAAGCAAGATCTCCAGGTCCCCATGTTTTGGGAAATTTTCTATTCTAGTGGGTGAAAAATCAGTACCGAGCAACTGTGTCAGCTGCAAAGGAGAAAGCTATGGACAACCCGTGAGCAGTTCCTGATCTGCTTTCCCAAAGGCAAAAACCCTATTGTCTATCTGGTAAGTCTGGAATCAATACAATTTTCTGATTCTATTATGTCATCTTAAGAAAAAACTTAACCTTCTCTCATTTTAACCAGGTCAAAAATACACTCTCAGGTTTTGACTGCTCACTTATTTTTACTTGTTTTCATTTTATCTGTTCATGGCAAGTGTAATGGAGTCTTCTAAACTAGGCTAGCAGTAGTCTGACATTATAATTAACTTGTCATATTCATTTCATAACCAATACTTCGCTTTTATTTTTCTTTTCTGAACAAAAAGGGAAACATTCCTGGACTTGCTTTCTTGTCTGGCATACATACAGGGTAAGAAATGCTCTGGTTTTCAATTTTTTCCCACTGTTACTTTAAGGGGTGAAAGTAGATGCATGTCCGAAACACTTTACTGCTTATAAAGTCCTTCTGTATTTTAATATGCCTCAGTATGACAAAATAAGAGGATATCTTTAAGTTTAGTAAGTCTCCTTTTCCTGTGTACTTTAATTTATTTTTCAGTCATTTCAAAGTGACTGTGCGGCACTCTATACATTGTAAAAAAATAAAAAAAGCCCCTAGAAATGCTGGTCATGTCTAAAGTGAGAATAATTGGCCCTGACAGAGAGGAAAGTAGTAATTGGAAAGAGACTTGTTTAAATAACAGCTTAAATTTTCTTTCCTTACTTTTCCGATTATATGCACTATAAAGCAGGATTTCTTTGCCTTGGGTGTTTTACAGAGTCGTTTCTGTATGCAGCATGCCCAGTAGTATAACTCAAGTAATAAGCCCAGCTATAATTTGGATTAGACTTTGAGTTTAGATCCCTTACATACAAATGCGCCATTCAATTGCTATTAGCACTGTATCATCAAAATATTCGGTAGGCTGAAGCAGGGCAGGCTAATTGCGTCCTCTAATTCTTCTAAGTTATCATCACTCCTTCATTCTGAATGGTTAAATGGAAATTCAGATGCAACACTAGAGGAGGAAAAACACGCTTAAAAACTTGAGGTATGAATACACTTCATGTTCTGCTAAACACTCTCCTCACTGTTAGTATCCAAGGAAGAGTGAAGTTACTATGTTTTTCAGCCCTTCCTCTATGTGATTTGTGTTGTTCTTAAATATAGCTTTGCTTAGAGCTATGAGGAACAGGTGGTTTAAAAAGCTTTGGAATACGTCAAGGTTTAGTAGTGCAACATGACTGAGATTATTTTTGTATAGAGCACATCTGTCTCTGGCAGTAGATGCAGCCCCCCCATCTAAATAGTAGTGGGGGTCTGTGTGGTCACATCTGTCCTACTTCAAAATATTTATGGCAAATATAAATCAAGGCAGGGATTGACTTGAGAATCTGGAAAGATGAAGTGGCATCTGTACTGGAACAAATGAAAACTAAATGTGTCCTGATTTGCAGAATAATAGCGAAAAACGTTGTGTGAATTTGGTAATTTCCCACTGCAGCTTTAAAGGACACAGCCAGAAGGTATCAACCCTGCTAATCTCAGGGATCAGTTGTACTTCTGATAACCTTTGATGTTTGCCTCCTGAACGCTTAGCTAAAACCTTCAAAGAGACTGAGATGATCTCCGGTGTTTGGTTTTCTGGTTTTGTTTGCTTGGTTTGGTTTGGTTGATTGTTTGGTTGTTGTGGTTTTTTAAAGGAAACAGACACAGGTGAAATTTGACTCCATTAATGTGAGTGATGAACTTCTACTGACTTCAATAACAAAGAATTTAATTCTTCTAAAGCAGTGGCAAGTCCACCTTTTGAACGGTGGATCTGAAGGGTTTGAAATTCAAGATTCAGAATCATTTGGATTCCTGATGCTGAGTTGTAAAATGGAGATCAATAATTATGATAGTTCATGAGTTATGAGGGCTGTTTTCCAGGTACATTCATTTGACTAAAAATGTACGAATTCTTAGCAGATCCATCTGCATGAAAAAAATAGAACTACCTGGGAATTCAATAATACAGAAATAACAATATGAGATCAGACTTTGCAGTTCATCTATATGCATGTTTTACTCTGTCTACCTTTTGCAATACAGATGACATTATTGGTGCTTTTCACCTGGTTTTCTTCAACCTTTCTGAAGGTACTCAGTATTTTTTTAGTATTTAGTTACCTAGAAACTATAAGTAAAAAATGCTAACATTTGTTTGAATAAAAGTTAGTATTCTAATAATATAAGGATTTTCTGGAAATTTCTGACTTTAGTAGCAAAATGAAAATTTTGGTCATAAAAAAGGTTCCAGTTTCCTATCAATTTCTGTACAGGTGTATTAACAAAACGCCTTACAAGAGGTTTAGTTCAGCCATTCATATATTTTTCTCTCCAGTGAATCAGGCCTCTTCTGCTGAAAAGAATTCCTGCAAGACAGCAATGGCTTTTCAGTCCTGAAGAGCTCCTCAGCATCTGCTTCAGGCCTTTGTCCAGAGGTGCAGCAGGGTAGAACAAGAGCAAGAAGAACTCAGAATGTTACTACTGTGAGTACTGGCCTCTCAAGAGCATTGTGATACTATTTTGCAAGAACCATCTCTAGAGCTGACAGTAGTCTGTGATCCCCTTCAGAGTTTTAAGTGAGTTTGGAGGTTGAAGAATCTTCACACACTGGGACAGAACTGGGGTTGCATCAGACTGTTTCCAGTCTGGGTTAAATATGCCTGGCCCTTCTGTATTGCAGATCAAGAGTTCAAGTATAAAATGACACTATGTTTTAAATGAGTAGTTTCAGTGTAAGCAGCAGCTGTAAGTGCAAAAAGCAATGATATTGCCATCACACCCCTAACAGTCAAAACTGTTTGGAAATCTCATTTGTTTTTCATTAGTTACCGCAACAGTTTGAATAAAATCCTGTTCAATCTCAGCAAAGAGTACTTTGGAAATGTTAGTCTGTTATTCTTTAAACAAAGTTCAACAGCTATTAACAGAGTACTTGTTTATGATCTTCTATAAATATTATGTTTCTGTACTTCTTTGAAAATGTGGACTTTTTAATTTCATTTTTATTTTAGTAAAAACTGTAAAATTATGACTCACCAGCTGCAGAGTGCCAAGACAGGATATTTCCCAATATATGGGGCAAACAACATTTTTATGTATTTTTGTTACCAATCATATAAAACCCAGCTTATTTTTATAAATGGCTCCATAGGCCTGCACTGTAAAAGTTGCATATAATTTTATCCCAGTTTTCAGGGATTTTGGTGGCCATTACCTAGGAAATGTAAACTGTCATGTTCCTGAGCGAAGTTGACATTTTAGTGATCAAACCCACTCATTTTCATGTAGAAGTGGCCACCTTTCTTCTGCTCAGCCAAGATCTCACATCCCAGACAGAAAGTTGAATTGGACAAAAAAAAGTAGCATGTGCTGCTATGAGGTTGTGATACAACAGCTTAAAAGGAAGTTGCAAAATTAGCAAGGGGTGGTGGTGATAGTTTTTTCCTAGTTCCTTGAACACATATTCTCACAGCATAGCCACACAGATATCACCACTGACCTATAAATCATCCAGGAAAAAAAAAATCACATTTTAAATTAATGAAGGGAGCAGGCTTCATTACATTGTGATGGTTATAAAGCTTGCTGTAATAATACCTATAGCGGTTTACCTCCAGAGCACTGAATGTGCCTGACCAAAAGGAGTTCTATTGAGCTATTTGTATAATTAACGTGGGGATGTTAGTGGGTAGTTTAATCCCCAGATGTATATTTTACAATAGCTTAACCTTCTCCTCTATGACTACTGCTATTAAAACGGGTAGATTTAGATTTAAATCCAAACTGAATGAATTGTGGCACTGCTTTCGTTTGTGTCTAAAACTTCCAGTGGCTTTCCTCAAAACTGAGATGAAATTAGATGTAGCTTTATGGTTTAGGACACACTAATGCATTCTTGTTTCACGTAACACTTTTGGTTTTCTCACTACTTGAACTATTTTATTTTTAACCTAGGTCCATGCCTCTTAATTGAAAAAAACAAAAAAAGGACACACAAGATTTTGTCTAAAAGAACAAAATAAGCAGCCAGCTTAATTTTTGAAATTGAATTTACGTTTTTTGTTCCAACTTGTTTTCAAGTGATATCAAGGCACAATATGAAAACCCCAAATCTAACCTGAGTAGAAGGCAAATTAAATCCATAGAGAGTTTTTTCTTAAATGTTAAGAACCTGAGGAATAAACAGGAAAAGCTGTAAGGGTGGTAAACAAACATCAGAGGAGACTGGGTGAAGCACACTAAGAAGGAAAACGTGAACATGGAATTTATTTTGGAAGAAAGGAAGGTGGCTTATTTTAAAGTTGATTGACTTTCTATTTTTTTCTATAAGGAAATCCTTTGATGGTTCTGAAGAGGGGTGTTTAAGGAAAACGAGATCTTCAAATACAGTAGCAGTGTGCAACATCACCACATGTTGTGGAACAGGAGTCCATCTTTAACAGGTAATTAGTAGGGGCTAATGAGATGCAAAGAGTGAGAAAGAGAAATTTACTTTGGGTATTAGCCAAAGGAAACTTAGCCAGAGGAAGGTAGGATGACTGCTAATGGCTTAATGTTAGAAAGAGCCAGTATCTGATCAAAGGGACAGCAGGCTAGGAAAGTGTTAGGAGCTTGAGTAGGATTAGTAAAACAAAAGAGAGTCAATCAGACTTGAAGACTCTGACATTAAATGAGAAAAAAGTGTATAAGGAAAGCCTATGACCACCCTTTCTTGTGAACTCTGTTCCTCGACTGCGCACCTCCACGAAGAGCCTGTCTCCCTCTCCCTGAAACCATCCTCTCAGGTGCTGGGTGCTGCTGCGGGGTCTTCCAGGCTGAACAATCCAAGCTTCCCCGCCTCCCCCCTCTGGTCTAGTGCCTCAATTCCTCAGCATCGTATTGTCCTCTCTTGAAGACATCCTAGAGTTTTGACATCTTTCTTGTATTAGGGAAGCCATAGATAGAAACACCATCCAAATGCAACGTAATGAGTGCAGACTGAACAGGACTAATCGCTCCTCTCGATTCGGGACTCTGCCCCTGTTGATATAGTCCTGTATCCTGCTGGCTTCACAGCTGCTCCTGTTTATCTGCTGTTCACCAGGATTCCCAGGTCTTCGTTAGCAGAGCTGCTCCCCCAGCGAGTCAGTCCTCAGCCTGCCTTGGTGCAGGGATGCTAGTCACTCCCAAGCTCAGGATGTGCATTTGTCCTGGTTAAATTTAAGTTCCTGTCAGCCTGTCACTCCAGCCTGGCTGCATCCCTCTAGATGGCAGCCCTGCCATCGAGCATGTTGCCTGCTACCCCCTGCGTCTGGTGGTGTCTGCAGATGTGCTGAGGGCACCTTCCGTCTCCTCCTGCTCATAGGCACTGAGATTCAGCAAGGGAAGGGAGGAGGCAGAGAGTGCTGCACACCCAGCAGTTTAAAGACTGGAACCAGGTAATTATTTTTTTAAGGTCTTTTTAGACAAAATATGTTCATAAAAGCAATACAGAATCACAGAATGACTAGGTTGGAAAAGACCTTTAAGATCATCGAGTGATGATAAGAATAGTAAGAAATTCTGTTTGGTGTAAGAAGCTTCTAAAAACGCATATTCTATAGGACTGAAGGCTGTACAGGCTGTGCAGACTGTGTCTGTTTCAGCCACCAGTATTACAATAAACAAAGTTAAATTACTTCTGAGATAAAAATAATTCTGTGAAGTTCTTCTCACTTTCAGGATACAGTATTCCCTTAAATCTACTAGGTCTGTCATAATCTGTCTTTTCAAACAGCAACACTGTGTCGCTGCGTCTGGCAGCCCCTCTCGTGTGATGCTGGGTTATCATTCTGCAGGCCAGGTGTGACGTAGTAACGGCCTTTGTGAAATACACAAGGTATAATTCTCCTTTTTTTTTCCTCTTGCACAGATTAGAAAAACAGGATGTGAAAGGAAAGAAGTTCAGACACAAAACCAAAACGAAATTTAAAAACCTCTTTGCAGTTCATGAGGTGACCATTCGCAGGCTCTCTGTAATTTATGGTTATTCCACAGCACTGTGTAAGATTAGTTCAAGTTACATTAGGCTACAGTGCTTGACTCTCATTCTGGATAATCTGACATCCAGCTCTGGGACTAATCTTGGTGTGATAAGAAATTAAATAAGCTTTTTCTTTCCCCCAGTTTTGGGGTTTTTTTCCCCTGTTGGATTAACTTGTGGTGTTGCCTGCTTAATAATGCCCAAGTTCGCTTCCTGGGCGCATGATGTTACCTGAGCTTTTGACTCTTTTTTTCCGCAGCTGCAAGCTTTTTATTTTGTTTCACTTTATACATTACATACTCCTATAGTTGTCTTACTTTTTAAAACCCACTGTCAAAACAAGATTTGAGCCAGTGGGAACATGTAGAAGTCTGTTCACCATTACTTTGCTGAATTAGAAACCAGATTTTTATTCATATTTTTTTAATTTATTAGTCAGACTTTGGGCAACAGCAAAAGTCAGGTTAGGTGAAATTCACCGTGCATTGGGAAGGAGATGCATACGCAAGCAACACTTAAAATCACACAGATACAGACTGGGTTTAATTTACATCAGACCAGTTTATAGCAGCTATGTCCAATCAGGGAATTGAACCATGCTATGGGATTCAATACATCAGTCACAAAACTTGGCAAACAAATGTCTTGTGAAACAATCAGCTGAAAATAACAGTTCATGGCTCAAATCAGAGTATGAAAAATTAGCACTTGAACACAGAATTTAATAAATTAAGGGCTAAAATTACAAGTGAAGCTTGAAGAAAACCTTTTTAGGAAACTAATCTTTTTTAAAAATATTAAGATCCATCTTTTAAGTTCCGTCCCCATGAAGAATCCCCCATACAGCTGGCCCTCTTACTTTACAGAACCCTAATTATAATTACATAATAAAGAGCCACAATTACTGCATTTCTGAAGGGCTTTTGCATAACCATGTTGTTAGACCCAAGAGCTGTTCAGTGTGCTTTTTAAGCATATACTCTGACAGGATAAATTGTTATTCTCTCGCCTTGCTTGCTATGGTGCCTAATTTGATAGACACATTGGAGTGGCTGCTCTCAGCTTGGTGGCTGCGGAGGCACTTTGTTCTCCTCCTGTGTTGTATGAAGGAGTCTGAAAAAGTCTCTTAGGTGACAGAGTGCCTGAGGCTTTGTTGCAAAACTCAGTATCCCTCTGTCTAAATCCCTGTTCTCAACCTCATGTTTTACTTTTGTGCTTGTTGTTATAAATGACTTTAAAATCCTGCTACAAGCTTCTCTAATAATGCTGAATGGTCCACATATGGTAGACCTTCTCTTGTTTTTGTTTTTCTACTTAATATTTACTGAATACTTGAGGTATGTATGGTTTAAGAGATTTTTATTGTATGTGGCATAGTTCAAGCAGTAGTGGTAGTTTCCAAGTTGTTAGAGAAAGACGTTCTGTTTGATCAAGAACATCTGTTTGTTCACCAGCTGTGCAACTGCGGTCATCCAGAAACCCTGGTTCAACTCATCATCTTTCTACTGACAATTAAAGGCAGAGTATCAGAAAGATTAAGGGGGAAATGTAGTCTGCCTGGAGAAGATATTAGGTCTTCTAAAAAGGTTTTCCTTTCTAAGATGGGGAAAATCTTATGATCATTCTAGCCATTGCCACTCCGGTTCATGACTGGAGGCTAAATCTTCCCATAAATAGAGAAATAAGTGGTCTATTTTGTGCAGTCATACTGACCCTCCTTAAGAAAGCCTTCCAGGTTCAAGGAAGTGACATATTCTTTCTATAGTTTGGTTCTATCTCAAACTATAGAAACCAAATAATTTACAGGGGAAAAGGCATCTACATGAATGGTGACTGGTTTCCTCCCTGAGGAGCCTCTGCCTCCCATTAGTCCTCCAGGTTGGTCAGCAAAGTATTGCCTTCTCAACATGTGAGTGTCAGCCAGATAGGAATGAATGCATTAGGAACAACTCTATGCACTCATTTGAAATGCCATATTTTTACAAGTAGAATTCCTCTCTGAATTCAGCCTTAATCTGTGAGTTAATAGTTTTTCTGAGGTGTTTGTTTCTGTCCACCTGTGAGCCACACATGCTCATCATTCTAGCTGTACCTGGCTGGCCCGGAGGAATGGATAAAAAATGTCGTATATCCACTTGGATATTGATATAGAATTTATTTTTTTAAGTACAAATTTTAGTTTGAATTCTGAAAGCTGAACTGATGTTCAGTAGTAGTTATTTTGAAGGTTCTGCTTCTGAAGAGGCAGCTTTATGCTTGGAAATGATTTTTGGCTAAATTCTGGTCTGTGTTGATACCGATGTGTGAGACAGTGAAGTCTGAAGTGGTGGAATGTACTTCATAGTCTTGGACCTTCTCAATTCACTCATATTGTTCTCAACCTTCCTTTTCATCCTTCCTCAACAGTTTCTTATTAATTGTGTGTATATATATATATATGGGTGTATTATATATATTTTTATTTTGCACTGAAGATAAAATTATTTGCCATCCCTATGCTTCTCTTGGATGAAAATTCAGACTAGCAAAAATCAACTATAAGAAACAAGTATTATGTCTTCATTCTCTGCAATGAGAAAAATGCCACACTGTAAATCTTCCACCAAGTTTTACTACATTATGGTTCTAGAAGACCAATTTTGTTCCCAGATGATATTCCTCAGCAAATAATTCCCTTGAAATCAGAGGAAGATTAGAATGACATAACTATTCCTGTAATATCACAAAAGAAGCAAAATAACTGACATGGTTTAACTCCAGCCAGCAACTAAGCAGCACAAAGCCGCTGGTTCACTCCCCCATCACAGCAGGATGGAAGAGAGATTAAGAAAAGTAAAAGTGAGAAAACGTGTGGGTTGAGATAAAGATGGTTTAACAGGTAAAGCAAAAGCTGTGCATGCATGCAAAGCAAGAGAAGGAATTCAGCCCCCACTTCCCAGGCAGGCAGGTGCTCAGCCATCCCCAGGAAAGCAGGGCTCTATCATGTGTTATGGTGACACTGACAAATGCCATTGCTCCAAACATCTCCTCCTTCCTCCCCCAGCCCCTTACTTGCTAAGCACGATGTCATATGATGGTATGGAATATCCCTTTGGTCACTGGGGTCAGCTGTCCTGTCTGGGTCCCCTCCCAACTCCTTGTGCACCCCCAGCCACTCGCTGGTGGGGTGGGGTGAGGAACAGATAAGGCCTTGGCTCTGTGTAAGCCCTGCCCAGCAGTAACTAAAACATCCCTGTGTTATCAAGGCTGTTTTCAGCACAAATCCAAACCAGCACCTTACTAGCTGCTATGAATAAAATTAAACTTATCCCAGCCTAAACCAGCACAATAAGAAGCTTTTTTTCATTTTTGCAGTTGCATGACTCTCTTTATCTTTTTCATTGTAGCTTTGAATGAGTTTTCAAGAAAGACATCTTTTCACTTAAGCTCTTACACCATTATCCTTCACTAGTAATCCTCACAGGCCCTATTCTCTATATTAAGACAGTGTTGTATCTTCTTCTGTTGTATCTTCTTCTGTGGGACCTAAGAAAAAACATATTTGTTGTGTTGTAAACAAAATCTGTGATGTAAAACTCATGCTACATGAGCCAGTGCATCCTCAGCTGGAGTATGGTGGCTTGGCTTTGGCATTACAGTTCAAGACAGATGTGGACCCATTAGGAAAACGCGAAGAACAAGTAGAAGCTTAGTACTAGGGAAAGGTACAAGGAATTAGGATTACTTGACAGCGGGAAGATGAAGCTGAGGGTAGATATAACGAAGGTATTTGAATGCCAGCTATAAAGAGGGATTAAACTCTATTACTTATGTGGTATGGGCAGAATAAAAACCAATGGACTTAAATTACAGCACAGGAAGCTTAAGAGATCTACCAGGAGAAACTTTTCAATAGTAAAGGTAGCGATATACTGAGAGTTGCCTGAGATGAAACAGTATGTATTACTAATAATTTTTTTTCTGGAAGGGTAGATAACCATCTGTCAGAAAATGGCACAGGCATAGTTAATTCTGCCTCCTGAATTACTTCCAAGTCTTTTATATGATTTCAGATTATACAGTTAGCATTGGCTATATGACCTCTGCTGATATTTTAGCTTTTTTATGAGCCAGAGCTTTGCTGACCTGAGCCCTATGTTCTTTAATCAAGCATGAGGCTAGTATCCTATGTCTAGCAGAAACTAAAAAAGTCCACAGTTTTCCTTTTCTGCTTTCAGCTGCTTATCTTAGGTTTTAGAAAATATAATTATGGATGGTGATCATTTGTTTCCTGGAAAGCATAATTCTGCTACTGTATCAAAGCTGACTCAGCAACTCACATCTGGTTTTAATGTACTCATGCAAAACAAAGTGGCCACATAATGATCCATCTTAGAGCATGTAAAGTCGCAGAATCACTAGGTTGGAAAAGACCTCTGAGATCATCAAATCCAACCATACCTGTCCTCTACTAAAACATATCCCTAAACACCTCATCTACCTGTCTTTTAAATACATCCAGGGTCAACCACCTCCCTGGGCAGCCCGTTCCAATACCCGACAATACTTTTGGTGAAAAACATTTTCCTAATGTCTACTCTAAATCTGTACTGGTGCAGCTTGAGGCCATTCCCCCTTGTCCTATGGCCTGTTGCTTGGGTGAAGAGACCAACATCCATCTCTCTACAACCTCCTTTCAGGTAACTGTAGGTGACGATAAGATCTCCCTTCAGCCTCCTCTTCTACAGGCTAAACAACTCCAGCTCCCTCAGCTGCTCCTCATAAGGTTTGCTCTCCAGCCCCTTCACAAGCCTGGTTGCCCTTCTCTGGACATGTTCCAGGACCTCCATGTCTTTCCTGTAGTGAGGGACCCAAAACTGGACACAGGATTTGAGGTTCAGCCTCACCAATGTCAAGTACAGGGGCACAATCACTTCCCTGGGCCTGCTGGCCACACTGTTTCTGATACAAGCCAGGGTGCTGTTGGCCTTCTTGGCCACCTGGGCACACTGCTGCTTTATATTCAGTCGGCAGTCAACCAATACCTCCAGGTCTTTCTCTGGCTGGCAGCTGTCTAGCCATTCTTCCCCAAGCCTGTATCACTGCACAGGGTTGGTATGTCCCATGTGCAGGACTCTACACTTGGCCTTGTTGAACCTTATCCTGTTGGTCGAAGCCCATCCGTCCAGCCTGTTCAGATCCCTCTGAAGAGCCTCCCTACCCTCAGGCAGATCGACACTTCCTCCCTGCTTAGTGTTGTCCACTAAGGAACAGTGAGGAAAACTTACTGAGGAAACATTCAATCCCTTCATCCAGGTCATTGATAAAGTTATTGTACAGGACTGGCCCCAGGACTGAGCCCTGGGGAGCACCACTTGTGGCTAGAGTCACGCAAACTGATTATGACCTTAAGATCCTTAATCTTTTGGAGAACATTAACTTTCATTAGGCTTCCCAATACTCAGATGAGAGTGTGATTGAGAAGTATTTTGATGACACCAAAAGGGCTGGGGAAAAAAAAGGAAGATAGACATTTTCTTGTTTCTGCAGTAATATCGTTTCTTAGAATTAGGGATTTTCAATTATTTAAAACACTAGAATGAAAAATTATCATCATGGGAAAACTTCCAAGAAAGAACTCTTTCTTAAATAAGAATGCTTATAACTTCATGCATTGTATTTCAGAACTCTTCAGATCTTCCAAAGTCCCCATTTCATGAATGATAGATGGCTGAAAATTATCTCAGTAAAAAGAACATTATGAGGTTCTATGTTTATTGTATTCTCATGCTTTCTCTATCTAATGTGCTCAGTTTAATTTGATGGATAACTCTGGGAATTCAGCCTCAAATCAGAGTTAAACTGGCAGGGCTAAATCAGACTCACAGTCAAAAGATAATGCAGGTGGGAACGGGACCTTGCAAGGTCTCTCTCTACTTCTGAGGTCTCCAGTCCAACCTCCTGCTCAGAGTAGGGTCAGTTCATGCTCAGGAAAACTGCTAAGGGCTGCATTGGATGGGTCTTGAAAGACTTCAAAGACAGAGATTATGCAGCCTGCCTGAGCAACCTGCTCCACTGCTTAGCTGCACTTACGTGGAAATCTTTTTCCTTTTATCAATGTGAAACTGTCCTATTCCAGTTTATAACCTCTATTTGTTGTTCCTCAGCCTTTATACACCTCCATAAAGAGCTCAGCTCCATCTCCTTGAAGACCTCCATGCAAACACTGGTAGGGGGCTGCTGTTGGGTCCCCTTGAAGCTGCCCCTCCTCCAGGCTGAACAATGTTACCATCTCATAACATGTCTAGTAGTCCTGTATCCATTCCCAAGAGCCAGTCAGTTAAACATCCAGTAAATTCATCCCTCAAAACTGAAATGGCAAAAATCCAGGCTACATTTGGTCAGCAATTTTTATTTTAGAAGATAGCAGTCATAGAAAGAGTGAAAATGCATCTATACATTCAAGGGGAAAACCTAGCAATTTTTTTTATTATTATTTTTTAACGGACCTGTCTCTGGAGCACTGTGGTTTAGAAGAGCACCTGAAAGTGGAAAGAATGTACATTAGAACTATGGTCTTTTGAGACAAATTCAGTGCTAACGATTCATTTCTAAAGAAACAAGTTAGCACTGTGGGAGGCAGTAAATACTTAAGAGCACTGAGAAAGAGAGGAAGTACAAAGCAAAAATTAGTCATTACTTGTAACCAGTTTGCTTCAGTGTACCTACCATGATTTCTGCATATCTACTGGGGGTTCCGTTTAAAAGATACAGGCTTTTGAGATTTGACTGAAGAGATTTGGCACTTGCTGAAAGAAGGGTGGAACGAAGCACCTGCACAAGAGAGTGATATATGATGGCATTCGTCTGCCCTGTTTTCATGTATGTAAGCAAAGGGCATGGGCAGCCAGATTCAGCACGTGTCGGGAGGCTGAAGCAATGGCAGGAGCATTTGCAAGGGTTTTGTACATGGAGCTTGGGCTGACAGCGAGTTGCTTACCTTGCCATAACAAACTATGCTCATATTCTTGTGTTCAGACAGATGATTATGAGTGCTACTCTGCATGCACAAATTTAGAAGCCGTTTTTTTAAAACACTGGGTCAAAATTGTTGTTTTAAATGTACCATATAGGTAATGTCAGCCTCACAAAAGGTCAGTGATGATCACCAGCTAATCCATCTTGTCTACGTGCTAGCCGACCAGTAAGCAGCACCCATGACTGAAGCAGTTTTATTCCTTCCTTGTCTGCCAGTCAGGGTTTATGGGATGGAGAGAAAATAAGTAATGATCTTTACTTTGCATTTTATTTTAACCACAGAGTGTTTTCTAGTGCTTTATTCAATCAGATTTTAAAATCCTCCAGAGATAGGGCTACAACTAAAACTCCAAGCCTGGTGGGTGGCTACTCCATAGCCTATTAGAACTTGCTGTAATTATTCTATTTCCTAGATTTTCAAGAATTTGTTTTAGAATCATCTGCAGACTTCACTAGACCTATTTGTCCCTTTCTTTCACCCGAAACAGTTGTTGAAATTCAATTCCTTTGTAACATAAGGGAATCTGAGCTGTATACTTAAAACTGGGTATTTGAATCAGAAAATATGAACTCACACCAAAACATATCTGAAAGATTATGAACATGTACATTACATGTCAATTGTCGATGTAAGTCTCTCATTTCCCATTCACAGTGTCAGGAGGCTGTATCAATCAGTACTTCCAGTCTGTGGACAGTAGACATTTCTCTAAACATGGTGTTTCAAGAAATATTAAGTATTAAAAGGTTAAAACTAAGAAAACAGTAGCAAAAGAGAGAGAAAAAAGTTCTCCCATCAGGCCAATTGATTCTAAGGGCAGGGTCACTGAATGTAGCATTATTTCTCCTGGTCATGTTTCTTTCCTACCAGAGCTCCAAAGTAAGCTAACTGTGTAAGCAGGATTGAAATACACAACCCCCTTGTGACTGGAAGCAGTAAAGCATTCTCCACTTGCGGTTTTCTTCAAATGAGCCTGCATGGAATATGTGTTTGAAAACAGTGAAACTCTTTATTAATCAAGTACTTCACTTGCCATGCCAGCATAAAGTTTCATTTATGTCAAAACTCCCTTAAAAATGGTTTGGAGTAGTGTCTTGTACACAGACCTTCAACAGAAGAAATATTTTTGGAATTGTAAATACAATAATCGAGGCAAATATTTGCACCGTTTGAGAAGCTGCTGTAAAATCTTCGATCATAGGTTACAATTCCTACATTTTTCTTTGGTTTGCTACTGTATGGAAATCAGGAAATTATATAGCTCTGCATCCAAAATACAGTGTCAGACAGGCTATCGTAATTGCTAGAGGAGGCTTTTTGCTAACCATATCTTGTTTCATAAGAAATAAGTCACAATAAATGAAATAATACTCTAGATATCCCCATGAGAATTCATATCTAAATGGCAACTCAAATGTTAGTACCTGCTCAATGTTAACTCAAGGCTCTAAACTAGTATCTGGTGTGCAGAACATGTTTGAAATTATAGGTAACTGCCTAACTGAAGACAGCTTTAAAAAGACCCCTAATACTCTTGAGTTAGCAATCTCCATTCACAACACCTCACTTTACAGAACAAAGGCTCACAGAATGCATATGCAGGTGAATGGCAATTTACTGGTTTTTTTGTTGGGTTTTTTTGGTGAGTCTGTGAGATATATCCATGGGAGAAGCTGAAGAGGGCATGAGGAGCGCACTGTGTGTGTCCAGCACAAGTACACAGAGCAAGGAGAAAAGCACTGAGAGAAAGGAATTAACATTTCTGTAAGTAAGTTTGCATGAAATATATCCATTACCTTCTATTTCTTCTCCTAACTGGAAACAACCTGAATGACCTCGTACATTTGGCTGAGCACTATGATTAGAAATGTTATCAACCCTATTGACAGAGAGCCCCAACAGACTTGCTAGCCTGGGCTCTGCTCTCAGTAGGCATCGCCTTCCCATTCAGTGTGCACAAGGAATGGTGAAGCTGCTCTGCCCTGTGACACACCAGGGACCAAACTGTAATTCGGACAGTGGCAATCAGGCTGCTTTATATCCAAAAGACAGCAGCACTGGGACATGTGTGCATCAGCTAAGCCATGAAATGTTGGCTCAAAAGCACTGAGCTGCTGAGGAGAGGGTCGTGGGAGGGCCCACTCCATGGAGGTGGAAAGGGTGCAAAAGCCCGTTCAGTTCTCTGTGCCCACACAATCTCAGGGTGTCCTCTGCCTGTTCTCTGTGGATATCTTATAGAAGCACCGTGGCTCATATCTTCTGTAAAATGCTTTTTAGCTGGCATAAGGACAGCAAAGCCTAGCCCTGTGTTATATATATTTACTTGCATGAACTGCTTGCTTTCTTCAGTGGCTTAAAAAAGACCAGCCACTGCTCGTTCATTCACTAGAAAAGACCCGCTGATCCTTTGACAGGTACAGCAGAAGTTATTTTTCATCGTGGCATGAATAGTTTGTTTTGTTTTACAAAAAAGCACTTCACACCAAAGCACAGCCAGGAATTATCATTCTTCTTATGCTTGTACAGGTGCACTTTCTGAATTAGGCACACAGACGCAGGCAGGCTCCTAATGGAGTGATGACACTAACACTGCAACAATAGAAGGGGCCTCCAGGGATGCTGGTAGGAATGTGCTTTTTAAGAGGGCTACAACTTAGAGCATTCTGTGAAGCTGACAAAGCTTTATACTCTCTGTAGACTTCTCACTGAACAAATAAACATGAGTACAGTAAGCCATATCGGACTGTGAGATTGAAATCTCAGCAGCTTGTGTGGGAAGAGCTTGCAAGAAGTAAATTTTCAACACAGTTCACTTCAAGGTGTGTGCTGAGACATCCAATCCACAATACAGGTCTTCAGCTCATGGCCTGTACCACTGATTCTTTTGTTGTTTTCATCTATATAGCTATTTATTTATTGAAAAGGGGATCTGGACTCTGCACACAAACTATGAGTGTGTTTATGTATGCATATGTTCGAACAGGGTCAAGTACAGCCATGTGAAAGAAGGAGTCATGGCGAAACTGTTTATTGTGACGTGTGAACGAGAGAGATGAAGTATAAATAGCTGTGTGAGTGGCAGGGGCAATGAAGCCTGGCTTCCTGGGGAGTTAATGCTGAAGGCTGAGATCCTGTGTGGATTCATTGGTGTCTAGCAAATGCTGAAGATAACATTGCATTGTGTGAGTGGGATCAATACTGTCTCTCTCTTCTACTCGGAAGTTTATTTTAGAAAAATTTTCAGGAACTGGAAAGCTTGGAGAAGAGAACCTTTCTGATAAATCTACGTGGCTACTGCATTTGAATGTTGTTGGGAGGAATCCAGAACAGCAATACCCCATACGCCTCATTTGTTTAGGAAAACAAAACTATTTACTATCTAATTTAATATAACAAAAAACCTACAGTAATAATGAAGATGAAAGTCCCCTTTAGACTATCTGAAACTTCACTGTTCACTGATGATCCTGGTGTCTGGGACTCATTCCTTGTTCATTGCTTCTGCTCATATTCCCATAGAACCAGTGGCCATGGCTGGAACTCGAGATGATTGTTGCACTGAAATGCCTCTGTAACATAATTTTTTTATTCACATCTTCTGCCCACTCAGCAGCCTTATCACAAGGTACGTCTGCTTCAGTGTAACTGTGCAGGCCATTGACTTGCACAGAGTCACCAGCATGCTTGAATTGCAGACTTGTTTGAGTAACTGGCAGAACTGCAGCCTTAAATGAGAAGTATGTGTAGAAGTACATGGATCACAACCATTCAAATTCAGAGGCACTGTACAGAAAAGTTTGGAGCTAGCTCAAGTTCACCAATAAAAATAAGGATTCATACTTTTAGGATGAAGCTTGTCTCTGGCATTTGTTATCTTTGCATAATACCCTATATATTTGAAAGCATGGAAAAAAGGTCATCAACCAGATATTTCTGATAGGGATTCCAGACAGGCAGATGGAAATTGCCATTACTGGCCACGTTCAGGTACTGCTTCTTAGACCCTTGTTCCCTGGGCGACATTTTGCCTAGTTGTCAGCTACCAGAAAGATCTAGTTTTAAAATACTGCAGGACATGGCATCCAAAATATCCACTTCCTCTGCAGCTTCTACATTGCATTTCCACCGATAATTGAGGCTAGAGCACATTAATCATACAAAATGACAGTTTGGTCTCCTGTGCTTTTAATTCCAGTCTCAGCAGCCCCTTTAGTGGTGAGCACCATCGGTTGCGCTGTTGTGTGTCTCATGCCATTCAGGCATCTTCCTGCAGAGCACAGATAGCAAGAGGTACGTGTATGTGGTAACATGATGGTCCCCTGTGGGATTTCACCTAAAGTGTTTCTTGCTGGAAAGGTCTGTGGGTAAGAGATTCTTGTTCCATATGTATCTGTCTACCTCTTGCATTTTCTCTCTTTTCTTAATCCTTACCATCCTCAGTTATTGCAGAGAAGAATGTTTAATACATGTGGGGGAATGTCATTAGAGTGATGTGTTGAAAGCATGAGTCGAGAGGAAGTTGCTCTCAGTAGTTTGTGGAAGAATGATTTGAAAGATTAAAAAAATTATTTACAACTAATCTGCACAGCTCGGGAGATCACTGAAGTACTGTTTTGTTTGTCTGAGCAGATAGTCAGATGTCTGCAGCTAAGTTAACTCTTCCAAGATAGTTAAATGTTGTGATTTGAAACATTCAGCAGATCTGACAGGGTACGGCTGTTTTTAAGAGATAGTGCTGATGCAGTGACACAAGAGAAATTCTGGTTTACAGCATTTTGGCCAGTAGTGGCATCATTTCCTGGAGCACTCACGAGCTCCTCTCCGGGAATAGTCTGCATTCCTTCTGACAAAATGGCAATGTAGGGTCTTCAGTTTATATCTTCTCTGAGAAACAGAGCATTATCCATTCCTCCTTGTGTTGTACAGCCACCCTAGCTGAAACTGTCATGATTTCTTGGTTTTAATTGCATTCTGTCAATCCTCATTACTAGCAGATACCTCAATCCTGCCCATTACAATGATGAAGATGTGCAGTGTCCAGCCGAATCCAAGACAACTTCACTATTAGCATTATGTATTCCCCACACAGCTGTCCTCAGTAGGGCAGCTCAGCAAATTGCCAGGCCAAATTCAGGTGAGGTTGGTCAGGCAGCCTGAAGTGTGTCAGCAGTTGTGTCACTCCCTGGAGCTTCAAGAGCATATTTTGTTTTGGGAGTTTATAATTACAATGGTTCTCCAGAAACATTTTGAGAACGACTCTTTGCTCCAAAAGTGGTATTTGGCACTCTGCCTGTGCTGTTTTACAAGGACAGATGTACAATGTTAGGGCTATGCTTATATTCCCAATGGCCATAAATCCCTGAGAAGAATATGCTGATACAATGGAAACACTGCAGATTTAATGATATATGAATATGAAGTATATATAACACACATACATATATATACACATACAATGAGAGAGATTAATATAATGTTCATTAATATTTAACACTAATATGCAAATAATGGAACGCATATAAAGTAGACCTATTGATTCTCTGAACATTCTTGTGAACGTATGTTAAGTTTAGATATGTTTTAGAGGAGTCTATAGGAGCAAAGTTCCTCCAGCACAAATTCAAGTCTATTTTTAGTAGAGTTGAATAATTTCCTGCAGCTGAAAAGGACCTGAATTTTTTACAATACAAGCTTGAGTGCCTATGTGTGAGTTATTCAAAAGTGTCGGAGTGGTTTTAGATTATAGAGTCATTGAAGGTCACATGGAATTTCACTCCTAAAATACTTCTGTACTTTCAAAAAATTCTGCCATAAATCCCTAATTACAATTTTTAAATTAAGGTGTAATGTATATTTTGTAAAAATGAGATTATGATATCCATTCCATCTTTTTTTGTCTCTTGAATCTACTTATTGAATGTGTTTAAAGATATCTTTTTTAATTGCTGGTTTGGAGGCTCATGAAGAAACCCAAAAATCAGCAAGTTTATTTGGCTCAGTTTCCACCATAAATGTATATATTGGGATATAAAGGTTTTATTGATGCACACAGCACAGTGTGGTAAACTCAACATAGAATCCATATGGAACGACTTCCATATCTCTGTATAAAATACAGTAATGGAGAGATATGACAGACATCAGCAGAACAGTAAGAGAAGAACCACTTACGGAGCCAAATGTTAACACAGACAAAAGTGTCCTTTTCAGACATTAGGATAATTACCCACCAGATTCAATGTCACATGACATTACCGTGGTCAAAAGCATAAGAGAGCTCAAAAAGGGAATACAGCAATATGGAAGATAGGTTTAATGAATTAAACACACTGAACCATCTAGAAGTAAATGTCCATTAAGACCCACAGTAATGCCTTACTGAAATGGTGGAAAGGATCGACTTATACCAGTAAGTTTTTAATACTTCTTTCACACTCTGTGCTAATGATTGCAATGGAAATAAGATTAGATGCAGTCCTTATGTGAATACTATTTACTGTTGTGCAGATATTCACGTGTAACAGAAGTGGCGAAATGCAAACTGTTTCCATAAAGTTCTGCTTCATGAATACTGTCAAAGGTAAAGGCTGTTTAGGAATCTGGTATTACTGGCTACTGCACCAACAGAAATGTCGTCACTGTCTTCTTCAGGAGCTCTTGGTCTATGGAAACACGAAGAATTATTTTGAACTTTCTATGAAAAGTCAGACATGTTCCTAAGGTTCAGGGTAGTATGACTGTCTCAGCCCAAACTCTCTGAGGTTTTTTTGAGCTATATAACAGGTTTGGAGAACTCCTGCATGTGGACAGTGTGACTCAGAGGACACTTCCTCTTCTATTTGTCAAGCTGTGTTTTTAAATTGAATTCCTTCAGTTCACATATCCAGAGTCTTCCATAAAAAACAGGCCTTCTCAAAAATAAAGTGGTTCTTGAAGCTACAGTTTGTTTTTTTTTTAAAGCTTTATAACCAGTCTTCACAACAGCTGTGTTGCTTGACCAGATCCCACGTTCATGTTTGTGGGAAGGCTATCTTTTGTTATATTAATGGTGTATCAGTCATCGTTTATTTGGCAGCATTTTGGGTTCCAAGGAAAGGGAAATAATAGATTTCCAGTGCAATACATAAGCCTTATTTATATCATTTTTAGATAAGATCCTTAGGAGTTCTCACTCAGTTTAGATTCCTATATATCGATCTGGAGAGGTGCACACCTGCATTTGCTGTGAGAGTGCAGCAAATACAAAGATGCTGGATATCCTGGACCTACTGTCTACCTACTGAACAGACATTGAGCCCATATAACATATATCATACATGTTCCTGATGTGTCACAGGTGCAGAATGGTTTTGCTGCATACACAGTAAGCTCAGCCTACCTAGGATGCACTGACTTCACTGTCTCTTCATGTGGGGACCTGACCTGAGCATCCACTGCCCTGTCTGAGCTGTCCAGTAACTCTTGGGCTGACAGCAGATTAAAACTAGGACAAGTGCATGAAACTCACATTCACCCTAGACAGAACAGCAGGAAAAGAGAGATCATGGTTGGCCATGTTCTGACATTTCTGAGGCAGACATCTCATCTTACTTCTTTCACTTAGCAACCTTCCTTGAAATAAATAGCATTTTCACTTAACACATGGCCTGCTAAGGCGTGGTGCTTAGATGTTGAAATTAGTGCTACAGACTCCTCAATTTTATTTCTCATTTGGGAAATTACAGCTGTCATCTTCACCTCTCAGATGTCTAGTGAAGCTTTTTGATATTTATAAAGTGCTGGGCACGTAATTAGTAAAACAAAGTTTGAAAATACTTTATACGCTGGTAGAAAGGTACCTTAGATGAGCACTTTGAAGGTTTCTATTATGATCTTGAGAAGAACAGGAAGGGTCCATGCTACTGTACATCCTCAGTAGCTGGGACATAACAGCCATCTCTGTGATCCAGTTCCTAACTCCTGAAGCAAATTTCCTTGCTATTGTGTAGGGACTGAAAATAGGGCAAAACTAATTATTTTGGTCCAGCGAAATGAAGAAAGTTGAAGCTGAAAGTTTCCAAGTGAAGAACACTGATGTCACTTTCAACACTTCCCACGAGTTGGAACAATCTTCTGTCCAAACAACACGATGCTTGCTGATCATAATTTCCTTTTTTCAGAGATGAGCTTCTCCATCTTAGCAGCTTGTACAGGTTTTAGAGACATGATGATTCTTCTCCTGAAGCATATTATGGCAGCCTTGCATTCCTTAATGAGCATGCATTTAACTCATTAAGGGCAGGTCTTCAGTCCATTTAGGAGAAATCTTCCATAGGCTACCATATTTACCATTGCTTAGACAACATCTAAGAAAATGTCTTTGACAAATGCCTATTCTGAATGAGGTTTAGCCATCATAGATCATTACAGTTCGTTTTGAATCAGACATGTCTTTACCTTACCTGGAAAATCATGAATGTACCACAGTCAGATTTATCCACCATGCAGACTGGCTTAACGTGAATGTGAGCTCTCCAACTTGAAGGGAATTAACACTATTCTGTGTTATGAAAGAAAGTTAACTTTTCTAGTCATTTGTGCAATTGCTGAAGTTGTCAGCTACTCCTACGTATAAGCTTTAGTGCATATTTTAGCTACAGTGTAGTGGTTTTCACTGAGAAGATGGAAATAACATGAGATGTTAGCTTTTCTCCTTGGTTTGAGAACTTCAGGCAGTTCTTTTTTTTTTTTTTTTCCTTTTCCACTAGACTCTATAATTCATTTATATATTCCTATTTCTTCATATCCAGACACAGAGAGCTTATGAATGGATATACAAAAGGTAGGTGTGCTCTGCGCATTTCTCCTTCCAGGCAAAAGATTTCCTTCTGACCTCTCACTCATACTGAAGCAAAGTTTAAATTTTGCCTGTGGAGTACATCTGCGTGGAACTTTAGGTGCGTAATCTGCCTGGCATTAGGTCATCTTATGTTTTAAAACACTTGGCTTTTAATGTTTTGGCTCAGAAGGAGGGATTTTGATTCCTACACATTTTATAACAGACTTCAAATATGGTCTAGGGAAAATTAAAATGTTACCCATATATGGAAGAAAGTTGTCAGTCTCAGAGCATGTTCTAGATGACTGCTTTGCAATGCCCAGGGAAAAGAGCTGGGAGTAGCTCATTTTATAGCAAAAGTGAAAAATGTGTTTTTTGTAATACGAACAGCCCACTGAAAACATGATCAAATATTCCCTTCGACGATATTATATTTTAGTTTATTTCCCATTGCCTAACACCAGGCAGTTAGACAATGATGGCTGTCTTACAGGAAACTAGTTGGATGGATCAAACGTACATTGCAAATTTTCAGTAGGAAATCCGGTAGCGCGATTTACTACCTTGAATGGGGCGTTTTTGTCATCTCATATATCTCAAGTTAAAAGAAATTAAAACAATTTTTGAAAGTTTTCTTGTAAACAAACTGTTTACAACCTATTTTCAGTTGTTTAGCTTAGTTGTTGAAGTTAATTAAAATATGGTCACTTCTGCTTACGCATGAACATAATGGAGACCAACCCATAAATGGTTTGCTTCACTGCCTGGGTCAACCAAGCATAGAAAAGTCCTTTCGAATTGGAGTGTTAACATAACAATTTTGAAGTGTTAGTCTGAATTATATGTGGAAAGGAACAATGTTCAAATGCTTGAACACAGTTGAATACATCAGCTTCTGATAATGCTTGTGGTTACCTGTAGGAATTGTGAGATCCACTTCTTTTTTTCCTACTATTATTGCTATTTGGTGGTCTATCAGGGTTTACTTATGCACCAAGAAATACTATGCTGAATTCTTTCATTCCTAAGAATAAACAAAATGCCTCCTTGTAGTCCAGATTTCCCAGCTGTATAAAAACTGTTAGATGATTTTATTTGCAGAAATTGTTGAATATTTATATTTATATGAAGTTTAGATTTCTTGATACAAAAAGTACACTCTCTGTAGCTGAGATTTAGATCAGAAACCATCTTTATTGAACTTGTACTGAAAATCACCAGTTTTCTTAACGGAGGTGTTAATACAGCAGACCCATACAAGCAATAAGTGACACTGATAAGAAGAAACATTTAGTAACGATATATTTTATTGTGGAACAAATTGAAGCTGTTATCCTTATAGTTGTTTAAATAACACACACTAGGAGAACTGCTTTTTGATCCATTTGTCGATTTTAGTGTTTGTACTATGCCCATCAGAACAGTGTAAAAAGTGTCTCCAGGGTATGTAAGTGCCTAAAAGCATTTAAGATCCAAACTCAGGAAATGAAAGACCAAACCCCCCCACTGTGATGGAGCCACTTATTTCAGTATGATTTTCTCCAGAAACTACCTGCAATGTGAATAATAAGCCTATGAAAATCAAGGTATTGACACTTCTCAAATATGCTGCAGAAGAGATTTATTTAGTCTTTTTAAAAGGACCGGTGTGGTCTGACTGTCCCCTGGACCTGGCAGCCTGATGGAAGCGAGGCAGGGGCTCACACAGGGTAGGAGAGGAGGCACCATCCAGAAAGCAGTTTTGATCGATGGTGTGAATTCCTGTGCTAACATTTAACTTTTCACTCCATCTCTCCTGGAAGATTGACTAATCCTGCATATTCTTAAAACAAGTATTTATCACAGTGACCAGCAGCTGAATTTTCAAGGTGAGAAGCAATGGAAAATTCACGCGGCTGCTATTTTGCATGCGTATTCAGCCAATAATAAATGCGAGCTATTCATCATACAAACCAAATTTAATAAAACACCTCCACTTTTTTTCGTTACAACTAATAATTAACAGCTTCCATCATCTCGCATTAGTTGTTATTGAGTGATCAACACTTACTACTGTCTGTTATAATGATATTTACTTAGTGTTGGTAAACATTAGGGTTCATAAATTTTATTCAGCTTCATCTTGGATGAATCTGGCACAAAATACTGCAACAAATAAAACCCGGGCTTTCATAAATTGTGGATGTTACATCAAAAAAATTCTCATTATACAAGGCAGTAACTTGGCGTACCATAACCTAGGAAGGCTTTATTGTAGCATTTGGCAAGCTCAGAAATTGTGGCAAGATGATTTAGGACTGTTGTCCGAGTGAGATCTGAAAATATATGAATCCCTTACAGTAGTGGACAAACCAGAAAATAGTAAACACACAATCTTACTTTAAGGATCAAACTAGAAAAAAAAAAAAAGAAAAAAGCACAAGAAGTATTCAAAAGCCCCAACAATAAACCTTAAGCACTTTGAAGTTATCTACTCTTGTTTTATATTTACTCAATTTTTATGTCATAACTAAGGCAATTCAATACTGTCTGTGAAAATGTTGCTTTAAGAATGATCGTTTGTTCTTAAAACTTCTCCTCATTAGGAAACACCCTGAATAGTTTTCATAATATATTTTTTTTTTTAAAAAAGCCCCAAATATTACCACATGCTTCTCTGCAGTCTTGGCAATTACCAGTTATAAAAAAATACTTATACAGACATTGCAATACAATCTCCTGATTGCATTTCACGTTTCTTGTGGAGGAACTCTTTTGTTGTCTTCATCTTGTTTCTTCTGGGCTGCCTGATATTATTGCTGTTCTCTGGGTACTTTACCGCTGACCATACTTTTTGTTAGAGTTTAGCCAATCCATCTCACTGCTCTGGGCACTCAAACAGGAGGTGCTTGCAGTACACAAGCAACAGGAGAATATAGGCATGTGTTTATTTAAAAACGTAGACACATCATATCAGGAAGTCATGCACTCCAAAGTGCTTAATGACTGTATACACTGGAACATCATGGTATGATTTATTATTGTGGTATGATTCAATGGATTACTTAATGACTTAGAAAGGGGGGCTGAAGTCCTTAATAAAAATACTCTATAGTTTAATTTTTAGAAGTCTTTCTCAGCCCGGGACCATAGCATTTTTACCTGGTGAAATGGAAAAGTGTTTCATTGGTTTCAACCTATTCAGAAGAAACATATTCCTTTTGTAAACCTTCAGCAAAAAAACCCCAAGCAAATTGCAAAAGGTGTTTGGTCATTATGTAGAGGGAAAAGACAGATTCATGCACTCGGGACAGTGACCTTAATTCTAGTTTAACTCTCATACACACTGGGTTTTATTTATATATATATATATANTGTGTTGGGGTCTTCCATTCGGCCCCTCCTCGGCACCCTCTGCCCGTGGGTGCTATCACTCGGGCCGTGGGGCAGCTGGGAGCAGGGCACCCACAGGCGGCTGAGATGGAAGATGGGAGCGATGGCCAGAGAGATGGGCTGCAGTAGCACAGTAATAAAAGCACCTTCTGCTGCAATTTCTGCATCTATCCAGTTTCCATTTTTAATTCAAAATATATACTTTTGAAAAAAAAAATCCATATTTGAAATCATAGAGGGTTTTTTTGTGGTTTGGTTTTTTTTTGTTGTTTTTTTGTTGTTCTTCTGGGGTTTTTATTAGAGTTTTTTGTTTGGTTTCTTTTGGTCAGAGTTTTTTGGGGTTTTTTTTTGTTTTGGCTTTTTTTTTNGGTTTCTCTGAAAATAATAATTTTCCATTTATTTATTTAATTATTTTTTAAGAACTAGGGGAACCCGCTGCAACTCTCTCCCATTCGGCCCTGTTAGCAGAGCAACATTGGCCTCTAGCGGCCACCCCAAAAGCAGGTAACGGGGTCCTGCGCTGGTACCCAGCAAGGTGTGAAATCAAACGTGCAGGTAGCAATACGTGCGGGTGGTCCTGCGTGCCGGCCCCCGCCCCNTCGGCACCCTCTGCCCGTGGGTGCTATCACTCGGGCCGTGGGGCAGCTGGGAGCAGGGCACCCACAGGCGGCTGAGATGGAAGATGGGAGCGATGGCCAGAGAGATGGGCTGCAGTAGCACAGTAATAAAAGCACCTTCTGCTGCAATTTCTGCATCTATCCAGTTTCCATTTTTAATTCAAAATATATACTTTTGAAAAAAAAAATCCATATTTGAAATCATAGAGGGTTTTTTTGTGGTTTGGTTTTTTTTTGTTGTTTTTTTGTTGTTCTTCTGGGGTTTTTATTAGAGTTTTTTGTTTGGTTTCTTTTGGTCAGAGTTTTTTGGGGTTTTTTTTTGTTTTGGCTTTTTTTTTTGTGGTTTTGGTTTTTTTTTTTAATTGTGGTTCAAATTATAGAGGAAAAACTATATACTGCTTTGGAATATATAGAAAGATAAATACCCAGTGCATACACCCCGTTGGAAGGGACAGAGAAGGACATAACAATATCATAAGAAGTACTCAGTAGGCTTCAGAGGGAAGCTGAAAAACAAGATAGACACCTTGAAGTCACAGGTCATGCAAAGAAGGCACCTCAGTGTAATGCAGCCATGGTGGAAATAGCAGCAAACTCTAATTGTGATGAGTCCATATGGAAAGTTTTAGAGGTGTTAAGTTTCTAATTAGAGATATTCAGGCTTCAGCACGCTGTGGTGCACAGATGTACAGCTGCTCAGAACCAAATTGAAGCTAGGTAATGTGGGCGGTCATGATAAAAAGTAGAGTTGATTGAAAACATTTACAAATACCAGACAGCCAGGTCAAGGAGAGGCTGTGCCAAAGTAGGAAGGTTTCTTGTGTGCTTTTAACTTCATATTTCCCTCCAGTCTTCCATTTAATTTAGACAGCCGTTGCACTCCCAAACCTCAGGTCCTGCATAGCATTCAGAATGGTGAGTTTTATTAATTTTATTCATAATGAATTTAGCTCAGACCTTTGTGCTGAGGGGATGAGATGTGCTCATTTCTGAGATTTTGTTTTTGTTCCTGAAGGCGTAGGAAATGGTTGGAGAGAGAGTGTAAGAACGTTCATGTTTGCAAAGACACAGATAAATGTTCACACATTCCTGGTATGATGGGGAGAGGAAGAGCAGGAAAGAGATTAAAGGAGTAGAGGAGCACAGAGGAGGAGGAGGAGAAAGGAGATTAAAGGAGCCTGTGGATGATGGTGGAAAAAGGAGCGAAACATCTCAAGCTTGGATATGTTCAACTTTGTAATGAATCTGTAATATTTGGCAAATGTGCTATGCCAGGGTTTTAGTAAAGAATTTAAGAGCTTTTCAGTACCTCCAAAATTGATACGCAGACACCTCCAGCTAATAGACATTCAGCCAACATGAGCAAAGGCTGAGCATATTTAACATGAAAGGATGAAAGGAGAAATTGCAAATACATTTTATCAGGCATAGTTTTACAAATATTTTTTCAGGCTTTTGTCTATTTATGAATTAAGAGTTAGACAAGAATTAACAAATTAGACTGCACTCCATCTCCTTGTCATAGACCTTGGCACTGGAAATAATATGTCTGGTCATGAGGCTGGAAAAGTTAGGCAACATTTCATTAAACTGAATCCTCCCTGGGAAGAAATGTAAGTTACACTGCTTGAAAAATTGAAATTAAACATGATGAATCACTTCGTAAATACCTGCAGTTCTCAGATTGACAGGTCCAAGCCTCAAAAGCTGGTTCCAGATTCTGTAGCGGAGCTGGTTTAGCCAATTCCAGAACTAAGCCAGGTGGGGCCTCTGTGAAGTTCACCAGTGGATCCACATTTTACTGGGTTTTGGGCGGATTTTGCCAGGACATAAACATATAATGTATATACAATCCATCATGGGAGAGAGCAGATAACTGTATGATTTTGTGACTCAGTGATGCATGTTGACATTTTTATATACTTTCTCTTAGCCACTGTAATTAAAGCCACTTTCTGTTAAATGCTGCTATACACTTGTTTCATAGACCATTGGCTAGTCTCAGGCTCCTAAACTGTTATTTCTCCGTCTATTCCTCTTACTCAAATATAAGACCCCATAAATCTGTCGTCTTTAATGTAGTCAGAACTTGTCGAACTCAGAGCTGCATATGCTTTTCCATATTTCTGAACAGCGCTACGATGAGGCTGAGGTTATGAGATTAACTGCTCATCCTCTTGACAAGCACTGATCCTCGCTAGGGTGTCCACTGTATTTTTGAGGAGTTAATCTCAATAGCCTGCAGTCTGTAAAGCAAAGATTTGTCTTGTAGACAGTGCTTGTGGTTTGAGTTTGTTAGTGCTCAGGTTTATGCCTTAGTCTTTGCAGAAGTGCTGAGATTCCTAGAGTGGTGGGTTGGTTTTTTTTTCCCCTTCCCTTTAGTTTTTCCCTTTGTGTTCTTGTCTGGCATCTGAATATTTTCTTGCCCTTTAAGTCATCACATGGAGTTCACAGTGTTTCCTCAGAATTTAAGCCCATTCAAAGAAGATTGGGTATACTGAAAATCTCAAGAATATAGCACTAATTTTTCAAATGATTTGAACTGTAATAATAATTCACTCCCGGCAAGATCATTATTATGAATGCATATCCCATAAATGTGGATATTCTCATATCATCTGCTCATTGTTTACAATGGTTAAAAACTCAGAAAATTAACCTCTTCTGGATTTTGCTGTCCCTTGATAACCTATTTACTTTTTTACAGATTCTCTGGGTTGATTCCTGCCGCATACAGTAAGTTCACTTGTAAGTTGTTCTTCAGGGGCTCTGTGCCCTTTAGATCTGCAAGACAAAAGACGATACCGTGTATATCTAATGCTGGATAAACACAGCGAAAGAATGCAGAAATGTGTGACCATCTGGCTGCTTGTTCACTTGAGCACAGGCTATAGGGGTCACTGAGACCCCTCAGAGTGCTATTGATACCGGACCCTGACAGGAAGCACTTCAGCTGGTCCCCACAGGACAGAGGCCAGTGCACTCAGAGGTGTGTTACATCTTCAAACGCTGGAGCTGGTGACAAACCAAAGGAAACTCCTAGCCATTTCCAAACGCTCTTCTCCTTGGTAATATGCTGTATGCTTCCTATCCCTTCCTGATAACCTGTGGCTTGGGGAAATAAATATCTCTTAGTGGCTTTCTTCTTTGCCACACTAACATCCTTGCTAGCATGAAAGGCAAAGTAAAGTACAGCTTGGGGCAATAACTGGTAAAAATGCTGAAGTCAAGAGCAAGCAGAGTATGAAAAATGAGAGCCATGCAAGGACAAAGTGAGTGCAGGGGATGGAGGCAGGGAAGGGACAGTGCAGCAATTTGTGTGCAAGCCTCACACTTGTTGAGGACCATGAGCATTTTTGCTTGTGCTTATGAGAGTTGCAGGGGTAGTTTAATGATCCTTACTCTCCTACTAGAAAAACAGTTTCCAAATCTTGGCCCAAACGAAGGACAAGACAATAAACTGGAGGGCAGAGAGAAGGGATTTGCAGCTACACAACACTTTGAAATATGTTCCTGGGCCTCAGTTGAGTGCCAGGGAAGTGATTACAGAAATAAGAGAATGGAAGATGCTGCCTGCAAAACCACAAAAGTTTCCCAAAAGTTTTCACACTTTTATACTATCACAACTGTGACACATGTAGACCTCATATAGGAGGTCAGTGAGCCTCCAGCAGTATTACACATGCACTACCAGCAGCAGTATTATACAATAAACTGAGATATTGGTATCCAGACTGTCACATATGTTGTTTAAGTAACACACATGTTCATAAAACCACAAAGGAAATACTGTACACGCAAAATCATTTGAAGAGACAAAGATGCCAAGGCAAAAGACTTTCTTTGTTGCTGGGTAGTTTGCTTGGCTTTACTTTTTCCTTTTAATGCCAGTTCTTCCAAAAGGCTAAGTCTTTATCCATCTCCTTAGTCATTCCCTTCTGTCCCTGCCTGTGCCCCAAATTCCCTTGTGCCTTTTTTTCCCCTCTTTTCTGATTCTATACTACTTGGATATATTCTTCTTATATATACCTACTGTCTATATAGGCATATACAAATGTGTGTACATATATATATATATTTATGCAGTTGGAGGATTATTGTGAAAAAAAATATTGTGTGGTACTTCTTTTGCTACTTTATGGTATTGTATTTAACTGCAAGTTCTTGAAGTAAAGTTATTTTATAATTCTTATAATTTAAAGCCTGACTATAACTTGGGATCATTAAAGAAGGGACAATGGTAAATCAAATCTCTCAAACATGACAGGATTTTGAAATTGCTTCTCAACTCCTTAGCAGAACCCCAAAACTTTTGTAACATTGGACTAAAGAGAAAACCCATGAAGTAATACTTTATTTTCTGCTGAGTCTTGTGAGGAGGGATTGACATTTTATATGGGCTGAAGTTTTCATGTAGGTTCCTTGGAGGAACATATGGCTGCCAGGTGAGGCTGTGCTACTTGATCCTTAATGGGACAGTGCTGCCACAAAGGGCCCTGGGTAAGCTGAGTCTTGGAGGAAATGGAGCTCTAAGTGCTGCTGAGTTGATGCAGTGGGCTAAGATAACCTGTGCATACCACCAAGACCAGTGGTACTTCACAGGAGACTGGAGGGACTGGACCATTCTAGGCACATTCTGTCAGTAAGGTGTTCCAGGAGCTCCTTTGTCCCCCAGCTGTGCAGGTGGTGTGATTCAACCCATCTGGCAGCTGAAAAAACCACACCACTGTTCAGTACCTCTCCCTTGGTGGGATGGGGGGAGAACTGAAAATTAGAAAAAGGTAAAACTTGTGGGTTGAGATAAAGGCAGTTAAATATGACAGGAAAGGAAGAAAACAGCAATAATAATAATTGATAATAATTATAATGGAATATACAAAATATGCACAGCACAATTGCTCACCAACCAAAGCCAGTACTGAGCTAGTTCTTGAGCTGAACCACCTCCCAGCCCACCCCCAAGTTATATATGGAGCATGATGTCTTATGATATGGAATATTCCTTTGGCCAGTTTGGGTCAGCTGTCCTGGTTGTGTCCCCTCTCAGCTTCTTGAGTGCCTCCCCTTCTTGTTGGTTGGCCAGTAGGAGAAGATGAGAAGTCCTTGATGGCTTAGCAACAACTAAATATTAGTGTGTTATCAACATTATCCTCATCCAAAATCCAAAACACAGCACTACACCAGCTACTACAATGAAAATCAGCTCTGACTCATCTGAAACCAGGACTGTAGGGTAAGTGATGTGTACGTTGTGACACTCAGTTACATGCTGACTTCGATCTCTTACAGGTAAGATCGGGCAGCTTAAATGCCCTTGATCTAAAACAGACTATGAAATTAAAATGAATCAACTACTGCAGGTAAACGTGATATCTTTCTTTTTCACAATACAATAATCAACCAGTAGATAAAATGGATGCAGCAGAGTCTGACATGAAAGGATGCCACTTTGGTGTCAAGTGCTACTTGGAGTAACAGTATAAAAATAGAAAAGGAGAAATACAGACTGCATAGTAGAAGCACCACCTTTGCTTCCACGTGCACTTAATTGTGGAAGGTGTGTAAGTGAAATAAAACAGCATTGCAAATTCTGCAGCTGTTATTAAAATGTGAATGGGGGAAAGGTACATGGGTAAAGAGTTAAATTTGTCTGAACATTTTTTCACTGTATTTTTTTTTCTTATTAATATAAGTTGTATTTCCAATTTAAAATTAGTTTTAATGTGAAAAGAGATTTCTACCAGGTATTTTAATATCATAGAATGGTTTGAGTTGGAAGGGACCTCAAGGATCATCTCATTCCAACCCTCCTGCCTATGGGCAGGGAACACCCTCCACTAGCCCAGGTTGCCCAAAGCCATGAACACTGCCAGGGCAGGGGTAGACACAGCAAGCTGTGCCAGTACCTCACCACTCTCACAGGAAAGAATTTATTCCCTATATCTAATCTAAATCTACCCTCTTTCAGTTTAAATCCATTCCTCCTTTCCTATCACTCCATGCCCTTGACAACAGCCCCTCTCCAGCTTTTCTGTAGGCCCCTTTAGGTACTGGAAGGCTGCTATAAGATCTCTCTGGAGTCTTCTCCGGGCTGAACAAGCCCAACAGAAGTGCAAAGTGACCAGCCCCTCCGATCTTCTTCATGGCCTCCTCTGGACTCGCTCCAACAGCTCCATGTTCTTCTTATGCTGGGGTCTCAGAGCTGGATACAGAACTCCAGGTGGCATCTCACAAGAGTGCAGTAGAGGGGCAGAATCACCTTCCTCATCCTGCTGGTCATTTCTTTGTACGATACTTGTTATTAAATCATTGATGCCTCAACTAGTGCCAAAAGACACAGAAGGCTTTTTTTTTTCTGTAGTAATTGTTAATGCCGTTTAACAAAGGTACTCCATCTCCAATAGCATTGTATCTTAAATTCACCTGAATGCTCTAAAATGTCTTATTTTCTGGTGTAAATTTAGCTATGGTTTTATACTTAAAATACAATTCTAATAATTTCATTGCAGGAAGCAACTTTTCACCTATAAACAAATGTATTGCAACTTTTCAGGTGTTACAAGTTTTATCCTGCACTATACCTCCAAGGCCTGAACATGCAAGCAAATGGTTCCACATACAAAATACGCAGGTGGGTGGAGTAATGGTTGCACTTCAAAAAATTTATTGTCCGTGTAATTGCACAGTTATTACAGTAAATCACATAATGCTCAGAATGGCTTGAGCCTCTCTCCCTGGCCCCCAGCATCAGAATACATAGCTGTTTCATAGTTAATATGCATATTAATTTAGAAGAAAAATTCAACATGTACCAGAATTATCTTATTTGATTAAAAAATGGACAATGGAAAGAAGAGAAGCAGCATATAAGAACTAAGTTTTTCCTGTGTTAAATTACATTATGTTCAGTTTCCTTCACATCACTAAACATATCCCAGCCAGCCTAGTGATGTGTTGAGACAAACTCCTCTGGCAAAGGTGATCCTAGATCCCAGTCATCCCTTGTTAAAAAGGCATAAAAATAAGATTACCATACAGCCATCAGGGCTCGTGTGGTGGATTCTCCTGGCTCATCTTGAAGTGCTCCAGTGAGGTCTGGCTTGTTTTGCACTGTTCAGGATCATTTCTTTTGCCACTCATGGAAGTCTCAATGATTTAAAAATAATAATAGCACAAATAGAACACATGACCTCTAACCCATTCCTCTTTGATTAAGTCTCATTTTATAACAAAACTATGACTAATGTCTCTTCCTTTGCCTTCAATAAACTATCATATAATCTGTCTATTATTCTTAATATCCTCTTGCCCCAATAAGACATTTGTGTTTTGTTTGGATTCCCCTGAATGGGGTGAATATTATATCTATAACCTACTGGAAAGCATTTCTTCTTAGACATATTGGCAGGGCTAATTTTGTTTTTACAGGTGTTTGTACTTGGAAAGGGGTTAGCCACAGTCTTGAAGGCTCTACCGCACTGGTACATCACAGGAGCACAGTGTGCTGTGGGTCCTTGAGCTGTTAACGGGAGGCAGGGAGGGAAGGTTAAATTAATCATTTATGCTTTATTTATACTTTCTCTTACTTGTGGAGTTGGACAAGCGGATGCCAGTTTTCCTCAGCTAAGGGCTGTCTGTGTGACATGATGTTTGATATCTGGCAAGGCATAATTTATGCAATTTATATTATATTATAAATCAAAAAGAAGGAAATATAGGAATTACTGCAGTGCTGCACTGCTGTCCGTCAGTTGCAGAAGCTAACTAAAGCCCCAAAACTTGTCTTGAGAAATTTTCCTTTGAATAAAACAGAACTACTAGCTCAATAATGTTTTCTTATCTTTGCAAAGATTTTTCTTCTCACTGTGCTATGAAAACTCAATCATGACCCACTTTAGTAGATTTCTTGTGGGATGATCTGAGGGATCCATCTGGAATGGATGATACTTAGCTACTTGATCTAAGCTAGTAAGCAAGAGTAGCCAAACTTTGCATGCTTCCCTCCTCTCCCCCTTTTTATTTTGGGGTTCTAAATATATAATTCCAAAATCCAAATTATCCTAATTTAAATACAGTGGACGTATTCATAAAATAAATTTAAAAATTTAATCCCACGGACCTACAAAATATGCTCAGCTTCCATCAAGGGAAATTGGCTCAATATTTTGCTGAACAGGAAAGGATTTAAACACATGCTTAAATGGTTGCCTACATTGAGGTCCCAGGCTGATGTCGCCTCCTGGAAACTGTACTTGAGTTAACTAATCTCTCCACACAAATTTATCTTGTCAAAGAGATGCATGAAACACCAATGGATGAAAAAAGTATTGGTGAAACTTACTGAAACTACACAAGAAATGCTTTTTTGGAGCAGGAGAGCAGAGAGAAACTGAGGCAGCAACAGGCTCAGCTGCAACGTTAAGTTCAAAAGGAGTATTTGCATATTTCCTATTAATTAAGACTTTTCTCACCAGAGGCTCTTCAACAGGGAATTTATAATGACTTGTCTTGTCTTTTACAAACCACAGGACAATCAGCCATGGGCATGTACCAGAGTCCAATCACTGAAGATGACAATCCTTTCTAAGAGATCCTCTTTCTGATCTCAGACAATGTCAGTGTAAAGCAAGAATGACTGCCCTGCAGCCTAATAGCACTGCAATAAATAATTAAAAAAATGCTGAAGTAGCCATGTATATACCAGTGTGACTTACTTGCACAAATGTTATGAGAAGAACTTAAAAGGCATTTGATATACAAACAAGCAGTTAGCTGAGTTTCAAGAAGTCTCATGCTAAAGACCTCTGGACTCTTCCAATCTCCAACAGAAATGAATGGTCTTTGATGGCCAGGTGGTTGAAATATTTTTGTATAGGTGTACAGGCTCAATGTAATATTTACATAACAATTTGACAAAGGACCTGATGGGTGATTCTATGCCTGATGTACAGAATACGTGGTGAACGTATCTGCAGAAGGTGACCACATGAATAGTGTGCACCACTTGGACAGGCAGCTTTTCTCGCCTTCCTAACTATGTCTGATATATAAGCCCCAGAATATGTCAATGATGGGCAGTTCTGAGAGATTAGATAGCATAAGAATATTGTGAGAACAACACATAAATAGTACATAAATTAAAGCAAATCCAGAATTGTTCTAAAAAATAATTTCTCATAAACTCATCACTTAGCTATTCTGAATCAGCTTAAGTTTAAGGAAAATCTAAGGACATAATATTCCATCACACACCATCAAATATGGGTGTTCTATGTGACATTGCTAAGAAAAATAAATGAATGATGTTAACAGATCTAAGTTTGACATCAAGCGCTACTTCTTACAGATGCTAATATAAGTGCATGGGGTAATATTTAAAGGTAAATAATATAATCCACTGGGATTTCAGACTTTAAAATGAGTGTAAATTAAAGGAATGGAGAAAGTCTTCACTTTGGCTTGGTCAGCAATGGTATACTTTAGGCTATTAAACATGGTGATCTGGTATATATTACCCACCAATATGCTGATTTCGAGGGACACAGATGAGAAACAATACTTTATAATCACATTTCTTACACTCTTTCCTTATTTCTCTATAGCTAGGCATGGTTAGTAGTAGCATAGTGCAAAGAGTGTTTTGAAATGGCTGCATTCATGCTCTTACCCAAAAGCACATTTTTTCTAGATGAGAAAGCCAATTTTTAATGTTCTCTTTTAATTTCCTTTCAACACATGTGAGTTAAACCTCTCTCAAAATGTCTAAATTTACAGCAACTACAATTAAAATATTTCTATATAACTCCCTGCCTGGAGATTTCTTACGTCTGATATTCAGCTGCTAAGGGATAAGGCTGCCCTGTGTTTTCTTAAAGAAGTTATACAGGGAACAAGAAATCTCTTAAAGTTGTTTCATCCTTATACCCAGTAGTTTTTCTTTGTTAATCTGAAATGCAGGCTCAGCATTCCACTGCTTTTGGTCAAACTGGTGCAACCATTACGCGTATCTCTACCACCATCACCTTGCTCATGCTCTCATACATCCTGCAAAGTCAGGAATACACAGATCTGACAAATCACGGAGCACAGAAGTAATAGATATTTTAAAAGCAAACAAACAAAGGGATCAGGAACCCAGGACTCCAGTAACATCTGCAACACACATGCAGCTTTATTTTTTTCATCTTTTTTGACCCTACTTCCTGGATGAGCATCTGCAACACCATTCCCATTTCTCTGTTGTCACAGGGTGGTAAGACACAGATCCTGAGCGGGATAATATCTTGACATCTAACCTGCACTTGTAAAAAGTTCATCTCAGATTTTGCCCTGCAGCACAAGTCACCAGCCACGTGTTCTTGAACAATGTTTGGTTTTTACCTTCTGTGTCCTAACCACATAACAAAGAAACATCCTGGTATGGATGTTATTTTGTTTATAAAATCAAACTCTTCAATATAATTATGCAAGAAGCTTTGACTCTGCTCTGCTGTGTGTCAGTCCCTTCTAGTAAATGTGGAGGGATCCTGTGGAGAAGCAGTCTGTGACCATGTGTTGACATACCACAGAGTAACTGTGAGCTGCCATTTCTGAACTTTCAAGTACTTGATTTTTTCCAGCTAAAATAAAGCTCTTTTAACATAGGTTTCTGCTTGGTGGGTATTTTTTGTGGGTGTTTGTGGGTTTGGTGGGGTTTTTTTTTAATTTCCTAGGTTTGTGGTGTTTGAGACTTTTTTTAAAGGAAGATCTGCAACTATCACACGACTTTGTGCTACAACAGATATTTCTGCCATTTACACTACAAGGCACATTACTACATGAGCTGGCAATAGATCATGAGTAGAAATGATCTGTTGGAGATATGTATAGTTTAAGAGTGGTTGAAAATAGAATAGTCTTTTTTTCCCCTGAAAAATCCAAATAAAAGCAAGAAAATGGTAATTTCTGGTTTGTTTTTTTTTATTTTCCCCTAGAAAACATCTTTTACTGCAGCAAGGAATAGTCTGAATTTTGCCTGGTAAAGAGAAGACATCTTCAATCTAAATTAAATTAAGTGTAATCTCTGACAAGTAACAAGAAAAGGTGATGAGACCTCTTGAAAAACACTGGCAATGCAAAGTATCAGGCAGGCTAAAAGGTGATGTCATCATCCGTAACCACTGGCTGGAATTATTTTCTTGAAATCTACTTGCTTGAGGAGAATGCAGAGGATTCAAATGATGGATGCACAATGAAACTCCTACACCCAGAAGATGAGAAATGATAGGGTACTGTGTAAATGAGATAGGCAAAATACCCTATATAAAAAGCTTAAAAAATAGTCACGTTTCCCCATGAACTTCTCTTGGGAGCTCTGAGCAAATCACAAAGGAGTAACAGGATTGTAATCTAGGAATATGATGGTGCTATTTTAGACTCACAGGCTTTCTTTGACACCATGATTTACAGAATAGTGACGGAGCATCCCCTGCAAGACAAGAGATGGAATTATGTCTATGTATCCCTGATTATTAGAACCATTCATTTCAGTGATGCAATTGACCTTGCATTAGACACAAGAGTAAAAGGCAAAACCTATGTAATTTGCAATTAAACAATATACTTCTAAGTCTGTGGGTTCCAGAGAAGGAGAGACATTATACAGTACAGAATTATTTGAAGTTGCAACAAAATCTCTGGGGGGGTCTTACAGGAGAAATTATGTTGTTCAGACAGGTCTGAACATGACATAAGTCTGTTATAACCTCATTTTTCATTGTTACATGATGTATTTCACTTCTTGCTATTTCCAGTAGTCTCACACGAAATGAAAAATATAAAAGCTATATGGTGATATTGCTCTGCAATGTAACACATTGTTCATAATAATGTCCCAGACTACTTCTTTTAAAAACAACATTCATCTTAGGGGGTCTACCGAACCAGAAATTAATTTAGTGTCCTCTCAAAATTTAAATAATATGCACTGCTCTCAATTCCAGCTACTCCACTGGGAATGGTAGAGTAACACCGGATCTGCACTCTGGAGGAAGGCCTCCTATTGTCACAGTGAAAGTTATACGTGAAGTGTGATTTTGCAGTACTTATAAAAATCCATGGACTGGCCAAAACAAATGAGAATGAGAGTCAGCTTCTCAATGTGTAAGAACTGTAATCCATTATATTTAAAGCCAAGATATAAAAAAGATGTTTGGGCAGAAACTGTGTAGTTAAGAATCTGTCAGCATGCCCATTAGGAAGTCCTGCTATTGATCCTTAATTATAAATTAATGTTAAGCACCTCAGGAAGAGTAGCTTATGCACATGGATAATATCTGGTTTTACAGCTCCAGCATACATTACCAACCAATTTTCCTTTTAAACAATGAGGGGGTGTTGTAGTCTTGTCTTGTCTTGTCCTTTATTAACCAAATGTTTCTACTAACTGCAGGAGCAGAAAAAAACCCACATGGAAACCGTAAGCTGTGTTTTTTCCCACCTGCAATGCAATCATTCCTTATCATGGTGTTACACAAATTAAAAATAAATTGCTTCTGCTTGAGTTGCTGAATACCAACTCTCACATTAAAAAGTTTTTTTTTTTCTTATTTTTTCTTAATGGTTTAAAATCTCTGAAAACAGGTAGTTATGACAGAAACTCAGGTTGATTCTTAATGCCACTGCCATAATGGCTCAATTTCTATAAAATGAAATGGGAAAAAAAAAAGCGTGGCAAGGAATAAGGCCATGTTTCTGGTGAGACAGAGAACATCTTTGGGACAAGGATGGAAGGCCACTGGCACAGCTCCCCTGGAGTGCATGGTGGAACCCAGCTCCAGCATGGGTAGGGAGTGTCCTGGTTCTGGCCAGGCCAGGGTTGACCTCCCCAATCAGCAAACACAGGTGAGCTGAGTCAGCCCAGGTGAGCTGAGTTAGCGGGAGCCATTTTCCACACCACCTGACAACAGTTGCCTATAAAAGCAGTTGGTTGGGGAAGGTTGGGGCTGCTTTTTGCCTCTGGGACAGTTGGAGTGTGGCTGGGATGCTGGGTCGTTCAGTTGGTTGGTTCTTATCATCGGACAGCCCTCTGTAATCGTCAGATCAATAAGGTACTCTGTTTTAGCACTGGGTGTTGGTGTAACTAGCCGTTATTGTTCTGTATTCATCTTGATATTTGGCAGTAAACTGTCCTTATCCCAACCCACAGTGGCTCTGCATGTTTCCCCTCTGGGAGTGAGCAAATGGCTCGGTGGCTGGGGCCGAGCCACCACTGCTAGGTCATCAACAAGCAATCAAGTGAGGCATAAGAAGGGTGAAAGCTGCCAAAAGGCCTCTGGGTCTTGTCTTATCAGAGTGCTGCATATATTCCTGGGAAAGCCTCGGTCTTGTGGCTATGCAGGTCCTTGGGTCATGAAGTGGCAGGATTCATGGCTCACACGAAGGATTTGTGGGTCCTGCTGCAGAAGTACACAGGAAGGGTGATGACACTCAGGGAGCAGTTCCCAACTTGCGGGCCTTCTCACTTAGCCCCGACTCACCCCAGACCAAAGGCTTTAGCCATTTCTTGCAAAAACAGCAGGTGTCTGTCATTGCAGATTGGTACCTCACGGCAGGATTGCTAAGCAAAGAATTACTTCTCAGAAGTTGTATTGCCTTGGGTAGGATCAGTCCCTTCATTTGCAGCCAGATTCAAAAATCTTTCTGCTAAAGACTGATTTACATTGGCATCAGAGGTGTTGAAAATTAATTATGTCCACAGTGAGAAACTGTAGAACTAGTGGGAAGAAAACCAGTAAAGTTGTTTTCTGAGTGGCCTTGGGGAAAACAGGGGGAAGTTGCTGGTGAGTGGAACTCGTCAAGAATCAAAAGGACACTCAAAATCCCTAATTAACTTTAAAGCGATTAGCCCTGCCAGGGCCACAGTTTCCTTTTACAAAATGAGTGATCCAAACACTTTCTCAGGTACTTGACATTGATTTTGTTAGGACACAGCAAATTTAATGCAGGGATATATGTGCTTCGGAGAGTTTTTACGCCAGGAACACATTTAATTTGTTGATGGGAATTATTATTTACTTCCTGGGAATAAGAAATGTTATAAAGTCTGATTTCCGCCTATAATGGGCGTAGTGGCACTTTACAACCTGGCCCAGGCTCACCTTTTAATGTCCTTGGGATGAGGCTAAGGCTAATCTCAAAGAATTGCTTTTAGGCTTTGCAGGCACCAGAGCAAGAAATGCTTGGAAGTACTTTCTCTTTTTTCCTTGCTCCCAGTTAGGGAAGAGAGTATAGAGTAAAATATGTCCAAAGGGCACTATGCATAAGGCTTTAAAAGGAGTGTGAAAACTGAAGTGTTCTGCCTCCTCAGCATTATTAAGCAGTAATTTCCCACGCTGTCTTCCTTTTTGGATTAGTTATTTTCATTATAAAATAATCTCATATCATACTGAAGGCCACTTCTGCACCAGCAATGAAAGAGGGAGCTGTTAATCTTCCTCCTCTAATGTGTCTTGCTGAGAACTGTTCCAGTTGGCAAAATCAAAGTTTCCCACACCACTGGGAAGAGGGCAGAGTACATGTCTTTTGAAATTAAGAAGCCCTTGTGCTCATCAGTTCTCAAACTATTTTTGCTGCATGCAATCATTATGTTTAGCCATCCAGCTTTGAACACGAGGGGTGAACAAATCTATGAAAGATTAAGTTAGTATATCTTTACAGCTATTTCATGGGTTTTCATAGTGCTGCTGCCAATGTTGGGTGTTACAGAGGCTACAGCTTTGATTGCCTGTGCAATGGGAACAGGCTGAGGTCTTGGAAAATGTTGCCTGACTTGTCTGTCAAAAGTTATATACTTATAATGTATTAATATTACGGCTACACCATTTTCGATGCATCTGCCGTTTTGGAAATCTTGCCTCAAATTCTCCAAAATATTCCAGTGGGAATTGAAATTCCAGCCAAATTTACTGGTATTCCGCAAAACATACTTGAGTTCAAACATGGTAAAAACTTGTACCACATATGACAGTAAAAACTCAAACCAGACTATAGCTCAGTGGGGCTCTGTGTGCACATGAGGTCTAGATGAATGAGTTTGCTGTTAAATAGCACTTGCCAATTACAGAAGCGCTGAATTGGAAGTACCAGGCTGTAGAAGTATCAAATGCCTGTGATACATTATCAAATTAATGATGTGCAGTTAATGATGATGGGAGAAAGCTGCTTTAAGTATCCCTACTGGGAATTCTTATAGACTGTCAGGATCTGACAGATATAAATTGACTTTAATAAAAGTCACAACGGGAGACCTGAGACCTTAATTAGCAACATGCCAATACTCAGTGAGTTTGACAGATTTTGGTCTGAATACAATTATTGTTAGCTTTTCTGTTTTTAAAAATTGAAAATAAAAGAAAGGGGATTAAAAATAGAAACAGAGATGGTGGAAAGCAGAATAGAGATGGGAATTAATTCTAATATAGGTGTTTATGGTTTTATGTAATTTTTTTATAAATGCCTGAAGAAGAATGTGACCTTTTGTGACCGTTCTAAAAGACTTTACAAGTCTGTCCCTTCTAGGTTAGCTTCCATTTCTCAGCTTTGCATCCATGTCATGTTCCATCAATTCTGTGAGATATGCCAAACAGCATCTTGGGCTTCCAACACTTCACACTGACTGAACTTATCTTTGAGTGTCCAGTTCATCAGAACTAAAATCACCTATGATTTTCATATTTTCATTTAGTTTTCTCCTATTGTCTGTTTGTCTATTCTCACATTGTACTCCTTGCTTGGAAGGGCAGGCTTTCTAAGGTGCTTGAGAAGTACCTGCCACAAATCCAGTCCTAAAAAAGTGTTTTTCATGACTAGTGAGTTCAGGAATCTGTTACACAAAACACCAGAAGCAAGAGTAAAAACAGTTGGTCAGTACTGCATTTGCATGTATGCTAAACACATATATGACCTAAGGAAATTACTTCACCCAAGTGTTGTAGAGTTGTTGACTTTTATCCTGTCTGCAGTTATTTCTAAAATTTCTGGATTGTAGAGCCTGTAGAGCTCTGAGTTACCCTAACTCTTAGGTTTCATAGGGTGGCATATTACTATGAAATCTGTCTCTGACTGGTAGCACCAATTTCCGAATCCTTAGCTCTGTGGCTATAAGAAATCTTATTGCAGATGTCTAGTATGGTGGGATCCTGCTGCTTCAATAGGTTTTCTCCAGCTAATATAACCAAGTAGAAATAACACTGAGGGATGACTTTTAAAATAAATTAATTCCTTTTAGAATGAATTTGTTTCAAAAGAGCTTACAGAACCTTAGCATATGTCTAGTGAGACCTGGAAAAATATTTGTGGAGATAGAAGAGGTGGTGGTAACTGTCACTCAGCACTCTGAAGAGCTTCCATATCTTAGTCCCAAGAAAATACACCAGAAAGAACCATGAATATAGAAGCTGTGTTTAAACAGCAAACTTCAGACACTTTGTTATGTTCTGTCATTTGCAATCTATACATGGAGTTATGTAACTATGCCATAATTGGTCAAAAGGCTTGTGTACCTAATTCATGTTAGCTGTTCATCATAGGTATATGGACATGTTTGAAATGATAGAAAGATGCTGCTGAAGGAATCTGGAGGTAGGAAATAGAGTGGACAGGAGTTAATATTAGGAATCGTTAGAAAGGATGCTGATTCTTTAGTCATTAACCACATGGACTCCTTTTGCATTCACTAAGATCTCTCCAAACACCTATATAAAATTTTCTTTTAAAACTTTAAAAAACTTAAAAGCTTTAAACCGCCTACTGCTTATGTTGTAAAGCACTGACAAATGAATTTTGGCCATGCCTTTGTGCCAAGGGTACAGACTTGTGATTGGGTTTTCCTTTTTCTAGCTAGAATTTTACATTACTGCATCTACACGGACTTAATGGTAGTCATTCTTCCTTGCCAATTTAAAGGCTCAAGTGCGTATAGGAGATGTGTCACTGAAGAGATATTTTTTTTTTCTAGACAGCTACAGGATTTTCTTGATGAAGAGAAAAGTAAATCTGTATGTCATCAACCCAGAATAGCAATGTAATGAATGGCTTTCCCCAGAGGCAAGGTGCGCATGCTAAAAAATATACAAAGTACCAACCAATGTAGCCCAGGTCCCTTTGGGAATTCACAAAGTGTGAAGTGTAAAAGCAAAACAAGGACCTTGCTTGTACCAAAATGTGTCTTGAAACAAATACTGATTTTTAAAAATGCTTATAAAGGAGAAATCCATCTTTTCCTTTGTTTATACCCTTCCCTATACCCCCACCCCCAGCACTTTTATTCTGAGAGCAGGTTATGCTTGTTATTGGCAATGAGACAGATACTCTTTTCGACTTTTCTTCAGAGAAGCACTGAAAATCAGCCACTGATATGTTTATTTGAGAGCTGAGGCAGGGGCAGAGAAAATAAACACTGTCAATATGTTTGGTGTTAAGGTGAATGGCATCAGGTCCTCCCAGTTTGACTTGTAAAGTCTCAGCAGCTACATTGCTGTGCACTGGTTTCTTAGCAGGCCATAGACTGGCCTCTAAAAGGAAGGGGAAAGTACATGATGTTTGTACAGCTGAAAACAAGATGAAAAACCACAGGCCCCCTCTCACACTCCATTAGACCCTAAAGTCCATGGAGTACTGCACTCAACACATAAACACTCAGTTTGTGGAAAACTTTCTCAATGTGTGAAAGAAGGGAACAAAGGCTGGAGTCAGAACAATGAATATCTATGTATGAAGTGAGCAGCCAGTGCAAAACGCAATGGCAATGCTCAGTTAAACAAACAGCTGATACAGGAACACATTAATCACATTAATAACTCCCAGTAAGAACTCTTGGGAATGTATCTTAATATTCTGAGCGGACTACTATGTGCACAGTCTATACAGATGATACAGTTATTCTTTTCTTCTTGTCTCTTTTTATGAATGGAAATAAGAAGAGACCTTGGCACAGGCAAGAGTACTTTACTAGCAACTTTTCTGCTGGAATGTTTTGTAAGAGTATAGTTAAAGAAAATCAATAAATAAACACTCAGACTTGATATGCAGTTGTGTATATTGGAGCTCTGCTCTAAACTGTCTTCATTCTAGTGTCTTGCGGAGTAACAAGACAGTACTGTCCTCTGTCAATACTTTGCAATAGGAAGCATAGGATATAGGGAAAATGGTAAACAGGAGCATTACATTCTGCTGTAAAAGCCCCTCCTATTTTGCAAAGAGTAGTAAGAACTTATTTTTATCTTGCTCTTTGAATTCTATGGTGATATCCAGCTACAAATTTCCAGAAACTCAAAATCATGACATTAAGAATTAATGCTGTACAAAGCCTTGACCTTAGGACTAGCAGGAAGGTGACAGAACCAGTGTTTACAGCGTCTGTAGCCGGGCGAGCAGCCTAAGCAAATTAGCTTTGCTTCCCCAGATTTAGAAAAGATTAAAAACTTTATTTCTATTCAGGCATTTGCATTATTTCAATACTGTCCTTGCCAGTGTTCCAGAGCACTGCAGGTCTGCAAACAAGCTTTTTAACTTGCATGGTTAGATTCTGTCAGCAGAGTTTCATAATGTATGGCCTCTAGTTCAATTACAGCACTTTGCCACTGCACTCTCATCCTTTAATCTGTACGTAAGAATTAGAGCTGCAGCAAAGGCAGGGTGAAAGGGGCATGACAAAAGGGAGAAAATATGCCTAAGCCCTACCAGCTGCTGTGAAGAAAGAGGAGCTGAAGGTTAACAGGACTAGACAGGGCAGGAAGCAGCCATGGTTGGGAGGAATCTGAGAAGGAGATCCAAGGAAGGGATCACTTTGGGTTTCAAAATGCTTCTCCAATAACCCACAGGTCTCCACTAATAACAATATTGCTTCTGATTAGCTTGTGCCCAATTAAAACCTATACAGAGAGAGAGCAGGACTTTTAAACGTGCCTGTTTGTACTCAGGGAGGAAACTGAAGTGTAGGTGATGAGCTGAAATTCAGTTGAGATTTTTCAAAGAAGAGCAATGATTACTTTGCTGGTATCTTGAATCAGTTTTCCAAAGCTGTACAATACCTTCTTTTAACTCCAAAAGCTGGATCTCTAAATATACTTCCTGACTTCCAGAAGTTCTGAAACACCTCTTCAGAGATTAGTAATTAGTAATTCCAGATTTAGTGAGCATTGCAACATGCTGCCATGAGCTCTAAACATTCTGGAGGTGAGCTTGTCTACACCCCTTTCTTCAGTTTCACACATCATAAAAGCCAACATGCAGAAATGCACATTTAAAAAAATCTTATGCTTTGCCCTGGCTGGAAGCTCAGTTCAGTCGTTCATTAATATCAAACAGGCAAATACAAAGCTGTTACTGTTGTGTCCTAATGCCTTAATTTAGGATTGATGTTATTGTAGCCTAGTCAGAATTATCTTTCCACAGACATCCCTTTCTTGAGGTACTCCAATGAGCTGCCCCCAAGAAAAATCCTCAGCATGATTCAGGGGATTGTTCACCTTAAAAGTCTATCCCAGTCAGCAGTATGGACAAGACCACATTAGGATTAGTTTCCTCCACCTCACACATTAGCCTATGTACTCTAAACAGCCTAACATTTCAGGGCATATGGCACATACCTTGAGTTTTATGTCATACAAGCACCACGCTGGTGGGCTGCAGCCTGACCCTCACGTTATTTCAGATGCACTGAAATAGCAACTGCTCCCCGATCCTGCCAAAAAATCAGGTAAGTACGTGTAGAGCCATGGGGTCCCAGAGGAACCCAAGGGCTGAGTAATCCGTAGCGAGGACATGGCCAGTGAGCACTGGTGGGATTCTGTGCTAGGCAGGCTGAGCATGGGCCACTCTCTTTTCATGGGCCAGTGACCACAGGACATGACCCTGGAACCAGGAGTGGCCCTTACAGCAGGCAAGGTCCAGCATCCCCCCATCCCGCTCTGAGCCGGCTCTGGCTTCACTGTGTAATTACAGTGAAGTGCTAATTTCTGTGACTCTATCACAAGTCTAATGATACTCTTTGTTGTGTTGATACCACAGCAATTGCAATTATGACAAGGTTTCCAGCTGTCAGGTTTTCAGAACAGTTTTAAAGCATGAGAATTTAATGCTTAAAGATGCAAAAAGCAAAAGTGAAGTGTATTTATTTTGATGCTTGAAAATCATGATTTAAAACCCAGTCTCCCTATTTGGAGAGGACTCCAGGAACAAAGCATTAGAAACGTAATAAAAAGAACATTATGAAGGTTTTAAATAGACCTTTGTTTTTTCTCTTCTACTTAGTACTTCTAATTCATTATGTAAAAGACAAATTAGCAGCAGATGCCTGAATGGTTACCTTAATTTCCTAAGGTACTAAAAGTCTTGAAATAGAAAGAATTGTAAAACAAATATTATCTGAGATAATATTTTTTATTATACATGAATTCACATCTCAACCTGTATTTTTACTTTTTGCAATTTAAGATAGATGTTTTTGTTTAAGTTCTCTGCAGAAAAAGTGTAAAGAAATGAGTGGCATTTGCTGAATAATGTTTAAACATTTTTGTAATGTACGTCCCTTGTTCCCCCTCCTCCCCCTTCTTTCCCTGACAGTATTAAGTCTGTAACACAGAAATCCTCACATTCTCCAGATGGTAGCATAAATTTTCAGGTCAAGTGATATTAAAAATAGATAATAGCCCAGACCTCATGAGTCTCTACAGAAAGACTAAACAGTCACAATAGGGAATATCATTGTTTTGGTTTTCTTTATGAGGTTTTATGTACTCAGCTGTTTCTTCGCTGTGCTCTCAGTGCAGAGAGACCCTGATCATTCTGAATTCCAGTTCCACCTCACTTCCTACCCTTTATACTTTCTAAGCCCCATGCCACACAAGTCAAGGGAAATATATCCACACAGCTGCACCATCAGCTCCTAATGTGCTCTCCACTGCCGATACTCCTGCTCTGCACTTCAGAGTATTTATAACCGGCAAATGAGTTCTTGAATAACCTGCTCTTACAGCTCCTTTGGAGGAGCAGGGTCCACTCCAGGGCATTTCACTTTTCTGATTAATGGATAGGACGGCTCTCAAAGCCCACTGATAATAAACTGTTTAAAGCACAGGAACTTTTGAAAGTGCATCACAATAAAATATATTTTGAGTAATCATATTTTGTAGGCAGACAGTAGCTGCCAGCTAAGGGATTGAGCTTGTCTGATGGTCTCACAGCAAGTCTGTGAGGGACTATTAAAAAACTAGAGCAGCTTCAGGGGTGACACAGAACCCCACCGGCTATTTCATCTTTTATGTCTGGTTCTACTTGGGCCAGATCTTAAATAGATGTCTCTCACATGGCCGTGGCCATTTGCGGTTCAGAAAAATAGCTTTTCAACCATGAAGGCTGCTTTTCACACCCAAGTGGAACTGGCAAATAGCCAAACCATGTGCATGGTTTGTATTTACACAGTAATAACATTTTGGGAGAGAAAGAAGCTTTGTGGCTTATCAGTTTCCTCTGACCTGTATGCCTAGTACTTAGATATTTTTTTATTAGTCCACATTTGGTATTTTTTATTTTTTCTTCAAAAGACAGAAGATAATGAAGATAATGATCATCCTTCCATAATAACCCCTTCCAGTGGGATGGATATGTCACTCATAGCTTGACCTCGATGTCTACTTCATAGTTACAGCCACTCCAGGAGATAATCACTGCTGGGCAAAACACCAAAGTGTGCTCAGGAACTGCAGCGAGGAACTATTTTCAAGAAGCATAGATAGGCCATGTCTACAGTAGCAACTACTGCAGCCCAGCAGGAGCAAATCTGGTGGGCAAAAATGGTGGGTGCTGAGGGTGTGACATCCATACTGTTCTCATTCTAGGGTGTTTACCTCAGCTTCAGAAAAGGCTCTGAGCCCTGGAACAAAAGCCTGTGAGCAGTTGGAGGTTTGATATTGGTATCAAGGTTTAATTTCATCTGAAAGGAATTCAGTTTGTGTGCCCTGAGGTTGCTCCACAATGTGACCCATGTCTGGTAAATGGGGCCATTAGATGATTCTCTTAAAAAATATTCTCCTGATCTAAACCACGACAGTAATATAGATATGTCCATCATGTAATAGAACCACAGCAGGGTTCCCTCCTGAAATACCGCCTTTCCAATTTCATTACTATGTGCATAAGTTTTAAAGTATCTAATCTGCAACTTTCAGGGGGTGGGGTGAGGGAGAGCACGTGAGCCTTCAGAGACACAAGGGCAGGCTTCCAACAGCAGAAAGTTACCTGTGGTGCATTCGAACTGTCTCGGCAGGGGCAGGACTACACCTCTGAGCATCTGGACATGCCCTGGCCCTGCAGGAATGGCACACAATTTCACACCCGTGAGTCACTTGGCAATGCCAAAATGCTGCCAATAAATTATGCTGTGCTCCCAGCCACAGTATTAGCTGCAGCTCTGCAGAAATGCAGTTGCAGGTTTTGCCAGTATACATTCTATATGTTATCACACCATAGAGCTGTGTCACCTCTGCTGAAATGCCTTGCAGTTCCCTTAAACTTCCCTCCACTTAAAGCTATTCGAGTTGGTATTTGCCCTTAAATGCTTTTGCCAGGCAGCTTTTCTTTACTGTTGGCTTTCCTGTATCAAAGTGATGCTCCCAGTTGTAAGGGCCTGTTCCTAATCTCATGTTTTTGTTTGCTTCCTTTGTCCCTACACTGGAGTTCCTGTTACACGATGCCCAAAGCAGCATGCAGTGCTCCAGGTGTGGTCAAGGCAGCCCTTTGTACCAGGATGCAGTTATCTGTTCAGATCTCTGCTCTGTTCCTCTATTTACACTTCCCCATGTTTTGTTTGCTTTCCTAACTGCTACCAGACATCAGGTTGCTGTTTTTAAGTGTCTGTCAACAGCCATCACCAAATCCTTTCCCTGATCAGTGTTTTGCAGTACTGTGACTGCAGAACATACTTTCTACTGTTTTTGTCAACACTCCTCTTGTTATATTTTGTTTATTTAATAGCCTTGTTAATCTCTTCTATCTGTGCCTGCCTTTTATTCTAGGTCTGATTCATCTCCTTGTAGAAGCAGCCTTTCCTGTCAGATAGCTTTTTATATGCCCACTAGTTCATCTGTTCATTCTTTCAGAACATATGGAGTAGGCTCAACATTAAAATTCAGTGTCTACTATACAAATAACTGTCTTATCAACGCTATTTTCATCTTTTTGAGTGTTCATGAACCCACAATGGAGATTTCTATGCCTGCTGGTACTACTTTTTGCTATCCAGTCAATTGTAAGAAATCACCTTTAATTTATCTCTTGCTCTTAAGTAATGGGATTAGTAAAGGAAAATAGCTCCGGGTGGTATCTATATAGAGGCAGAGAAAAGGCACCTGAAAAATAATTTAATTTGTGTGGTGCTGGGGAAACACAAGTTTTGGTGAGAGCCTCTGTAGAATTAGGAGATTTTGAGACACACCTAAGGTTTCTCATTACAGCTGCTTCATGTTTTTTAGTAGTTATGTTTTGAATAGATTAACAATTTAGGACCAACTTGGATCTTCCTTAGTAAACAGCAGAACTGTTTGCAAGGGGACATCAGTATTTTCTCTGCAAGAGAAAATTGTGTATGGGAGGCAGCTGGAAATTTGTAACAGAAGTTTATTGTTAGCATAGTCTGCATATCTCTCGATCATTGTACCTCTTGTTACATGGAAATGAATAAATTAGAATTGATCAAATGAGCTACCTTAAAAATTTGCTGTTAGACTTTGCTCTTAATGACATCACAAGTTCAGTGTGTGTCTGAGAAGTGGCTAGAGGAGCAATCTCAGTAAAGGAGGAAGAAAAATGCAAATACTTGTTTTGGATGGACTTTCAAAAGTGAGTAGTACCCAGTTTTGGAAACAGACTCCTTTATCAGTATTAAGCTCAGCATTTAGAGAAATGTAGTCCCCCTAGAAACCAGGCCTCATGTTTTTCTAATCTCTAGTTACTTGATTTTGTTGCAAAGAAACAGAATTGTGTTTTTCAAAGGGGTTTGACATTTAGTTGTGTATCAAACTGGCACAACACATGTAACATTTAATACTTTCCAGAAGCCAGGCTTTCTAAGTGTCTTCTTGCTCTGGATTGATGGTTCTTCATTTGACAAAATGGAAACATTTAATTTTCTTATGGTTTTTGTGGGCTGGATTTTGATCATATGTTATATAACTATGAGGTAAACTAAGAAAAATGTAAATGAAAAGTTATTTCAGAATTTAAAAGTGAAATATTAAATTGTGAGTACACCCTCAAGGCATGTTTAAAAATTGTCAGAAGTCCCATTTCTTCAGAGTGAAATTCCAGTAAAACAAGCTGTTTCTGTCAAAATTGCATATTCTTACAAACAGGCTTCATATCATAGTTTTTACTAATAAGTTTTGCGAGTTGTAAATAATTTTCTTTCCTCCCGAACCCTAGGCCAAGGCAGGCATTCTGGCTTTTAACACAACTCCCCTCATTGCAGCCCTTCCATAATTATTTCTTCTGATTGTATTAGTATCCAAATAAAATTTAAAAAAAAAAGGAAAATCACAAGTTGCTTTCTATTGACTTGACAATTTGGTCAAACACACTAAGACAAGAAGACAGACATGCAAAACAGAAATAACTTGGTAAAGAAGCCAGGAGAAACAGTCAAAAGTTAGTTTATTTGTTGGGTTTTTTCTATCTGAGCCTTTCCCTTTCTGTCTGTGTATCTCATATCTCATAACTGATGGCACCTTTCACTTTCATATGCACTCTAAGCTTCCCTTTCAGGCCCTGAAGCATGGCCAGATTTTTCTTCTGGCTTCACTAAAATCTACAAGGTCATAATATTGAGGCTACTTAACTGGAAGCCTAAGTACAGATTTAAAGGATTGTCTTTAAGTTGAAAATGCAGACTGCAGTGAGGGGGAAACACAGAAGTCATAGAGTTTAAGAATTACTTGCTGACCCTCACAGGTACAGCACATAGAGAGGGGGAGAATGCCTTATGGCATATTCATAGACAAGTTAGATGGACCTCAGGACAACATAAAAATTTAGAAATGGAATGTAATTATTTAGTAAAAAATAATTAATGCAGGAATTCACAGCCAGCTAGGAAAAAGGCAACAATCTGAAAAGTTTTAAAAGTAAATAATTCTCCAAGTCCTGGAGACAAAGGATGATGACAAAAAAAAAAAAACAGACAAAAATATGAAAAGCAGAAGCCCAGAAAGAGCTGTGACTTGAGCAAGGCACAGCCCAGCAGTGACAGTGCTTGGCACAGAGTGCTCCTGCACAGCTCCTTTGGAGCACACTGTGTATGTTGAACTGAATTGAAAATACTTATCTGAGGACTGAGCTTCTTAGACTGTGGCTTAACTTGGAACCATTTCCATTTGGAGCTTCATTTAGTCTAGTCCGCCCTGGTTCCTCAATGACTTTCGAGGATGGAGGGTCAAAGAGAAAGATTTAAGAGACTCCAGAGTGAAAACATCAGTTGCAGAATAGGACAGGACAAGATTTAGCACACTCACAACACCTGAAATACAGCCATGCACTAGGGGGTGACCAATCATTTAAACAGTTACTCCCTATTAAATAAATGTGCACATTTCCCAGCCTAGCTTAACATTTTAAAAGCCTTGGCTGCCATACCAAGGTAGCTATGAAGCATGTACACCTCCCTTTAAAGACAGTGAATCACAGGCCTTCTATTATTTCATATGCACGTGATCTATATACTTATATCTAGTTTAAAACAAAACAAAAGGCAGAAAAAGAAAGGCTGTGGTACAAGCAAATACCATATACAACATATACATGGAAAAGTTTTCATCTGCTTTATGTTTTGATACGATAGTCTATATTTTGACTCCAGAGTGTGATGACTGTATAACTTTTCACATGAATTTCATTTTTCCTGTCAAGGTACATTATTTTAAGGGTGACAATGACTTGGCTTCAAATGAGGTGAAACCATCACAGTGATAAATGAGTTTCTTGAGGAGGGAGGTCATACCCTGGGAATACACTTTGAAAGACCACACACCTCTGCTTAACCAAGCTTGTTAGCTTTACAACACATTACAAATACTCCTTCTAATGCACATGGCAGTGAAGAGACCTGAGCACTTGACTTTTGAAAATACAGTGTATGTTGCATGGGGAGATTAGTCTTAGTTTTCACACTAGCCTTTTGTGCAAGTCTGCTGTTTAACAGCTGAACGCTGCCTTTGGTCCCTTCCTTGTTCCATGAATTTTTATTTTTTTTTTAATGTCAGATTCAAAAAGACAGGTCAGGCTTTGACACTCAACTTTCAGCTGCAGCCATAAGGGACAGCCTCACTTCATTGCTGTGTAATTCATATTGTGATACAGGGGAAATAAAAAGTCATGTGAAGTAGTATCAATTTTTTAGAAGCATTTCTAGGCATTACTTTAATAGCTAATGAAACAAGCTGCTGAACTTCCTGGGGCACATGATTATCTCGCTGTCATTTTTGTGTTCCTACGCTAACAGTGTGTGTAATATAACTGAAACAGGGAGAAAAAAGCCCTGGCATAACCCCTGCATGGTCAAAACCACAACTTCCAGCCACTATGGAAAATATGCATCATGCTGCAAAGTTTACTTCTGCTCTCCAGCAGCATTGTTTTTGCACTTGTTGAAGTAATGGCTCTGTGAATCTTTGAGAGTTGCATCAAAGAATACTTATATGATGATTTATTCCATTATATGCTTCATGCAATTCCTTTAAATAAGCAATTGCACAGCCAAAAGATAGAATTTTTTTAATGTTAATTTTCTTCTTCAAAGACTTGTCTGAGAGACAGACTTGATTTTTCTTGTGATTAGGTGTTGAAAGGATGTCAGAGCTGCTGTGTTTGGTAATGTGCTTTCTGTCCTGTTCTTCTGCATAGAAATACTAAGTTAAGTGACAGACTGGACTGAGATACCCAAATCCCTATTCCCACATTGCAACCTCTGATAAATATCTTTCTTTTCTTGTTCACTTAGTCCCCCTCTATTTTCATGTCTTAGAAGAGTGCTTTCAGGGCTAAGCAGACCTAAATACTATGCAAATTGAACTCAACTGTCAGGTGTGGTTTTCCAGTGAAACTCGGTCTCCTGAGCTGCTCAAAAACTTTCTCAAGCATTAAGCACTTTCTCAAGCAAGTGCAGTCTGAGCGCCACACCAGACCTCACTTCTCTGTGGCAAATGAATATATTAAGCCAGCACCAAGTCACCGGAGCTGTCTCAGTGCTAGCCAGCCTGATCCCAGAGGGACTCAACAGCTAGACCAGGCGTTGGGACCCTGGACATGCTGCCAGCCTGTGTTGGGAGCTGTGGTGGTACCCAAGCTCTTGCGCAGTGGAGCTGTGAAGCCTATCCGTGAGCATCAGGAGTCGTACTGGGATCTGGAGGCGGTAGCATCACTGGAGGTTTGTCTCTGTGTGGTCCCAAACCCCCTTTATCCTGGACGGTAGTGAACTGGTCATTGAACTGGTCGAGTTCCATTGCCAGGAATGTTTTGAAGAAGCAGTTTTCTCAATAAGACCTTTCCCTTCCTAACTGGAGGATGTCACCATTTCCAGGAGTAAAGGCAAACTCCCCGCTATGCAGTTCACCCCAAGCCCTTTCCGTGTGTTTTAACAGGTATCTATGAAACCAATGGCATTGAGAAAGAGGGAAGGAAAAGAAACCGATCTAACGCAAAATCTTGGGCTGAAAGAGCTCATCCTCCCTTGTTTTTCCCGTTACGGGCCCTCCCTGGCACCCCTGAATGCTCCCAGCGCCCGGCTCAGCGTGTCAGCTGCGCGGGTGTTTCCCGGCCTGGCCTGCCCCCTCCCGGCCGCGGGGAGCTGCCTCCCGGTAGAAGCCTGGCTCGCCGGCCTTCGGCTGCTGCCTCGGTTGCAGCTCGGGCAGCGGGCTTGGCGAAGCGGCAGAGCCCGGCATGCTCGCAGGACGTAGGAGATGCTTTCGAGCAGGCAGAAGTGGGAAATCAGGACTAGCCCAAACGCGCACTTCTCTTTCCACATGCTATATATGTTCATATATATTTATATATAAACAAGGGTTTTATATATAAACATTTTGTGTATATATATGTATATATGTGTGTGTGTATATGTGTGTGTGTATATATATATATATATAAAGTATTAAATCCTGTGCACCAATATGCAGAAGAACTTTTTCACAGTGAGGGTGACAGAGCCCTGGGACAGGCTGCCCAGGGCGGTTGTGGAGTCTCCTTCTCTGGAGATATTCAAGACCTGTCTGGTTGCCTACCTGTGCGATCTGTCCTAAGTGATCTGCTTTGTCAGGGCAATTGGACCCAATGATCTCTCGAGGTCTCTTCCAACTCCTACGATTCTGTGATTCTATGATCCTACGTGAATTTATGGTTTAATCTGTGAAAGATGAGGGCTACCCATGGCGATGTGTGCCAGATGCAACACAGGCAGGTGCTGTGCAAACTTCCCTCAGCAGCTCAGTCAACGCCCCTCAGTCCGGGCCGGTTATAATCTTGGGGCTCTCATGATGGACGGAGTGGTGTTTTTATGAAGTGCATAAACACTGCCTGCCGCTTGCTCCTGCTTGCTGTACACTGGGAGGTGGGAGAGCAGAACACTGAGCCATTCTGCCCTGAATGTCTGCACTAACCCCAGTCAATTAGCACCTGCTTTTCGGGGGCCAGCCTCTCTTGCTGCCCAGATTTACCTACGCAAGCACTTCTGGGCCACTCACACCTGCTAATGCATGCCCTGCGTGCCACACACAGGCAGTGGGTGAAGCTGGGTTGAAAGTTAATTGTAAATCAGGCCCTTATTTTAGTTAGTTTCATCCCACTTTTGCTGAATAACAATTTTTACATTGGCACGAAAGGTGAGCTGATGGCTGCCAATATTTGGACTGAAGGTAGCATTCATTAGGGCTGGGCTCCTGGTTGGGAAAGGCTGCTCCAGCGCTGCAGCCAGCTGCTGCGAGGGAAATGCTGCTGCCTCTGCCAGGATGCTCTGGGCTCAAAACAAAAGCTGAAGTCTAGAGCTACTCTGCAATTATTTGCTCCTGAAGTGTTGGGGTTTTTTTTTTAAAGATGTGACAGGTGTCTTTTTTTAGAGAGATGCCACCAATACTGACTGGAAAACATTTAGTGGTTTTCAGAGTGAGGATTTTTCCAGGAGCTAGCTTTCATCCTCTTTGCAACAGCATGTTCCAAGGTGCAGAGGTGCCTGAAGCACATGTTCAGTTAATTCATCCAAAAGAAATGCAGTCTGTGTGCTCTGACACTGCTCCATAGGGTGAACTGAAGAGCAGTTAATGGGCAGCACCAAAAAGATTTGCTTCAAAAACATGCATTCCTGACCTGAACTAAACCACCCTTCAGAATATCTCTAAGGCTATTAGGAAGATTAACTTTCTATATTTAGGCCACGTTGAATACCCCATCTGTGCCTCAGTTTGGCTTATTTGTGATTTGCACATCTTGAGCTTTCCATTATAGCCAAAAAATTCTTATATGTGTATATGTGCCTGTTATCCACCCTTCAGTAGTAGTACCATCTCTCCATCCTCCTATGATGAGATGACTTGCTGCTCTATTCATCTTTTTTTTTTTCACCTGATCTACGCCTTTCCATATTTCCTTATTTCTTCCTTTCCATTCTCTTGATCACTTTTCCCCTTGTCCTTCCTGATCTTCAACCTAATCTTATGTTCAGGACTGACTTTTTTAGATGCATAAAGTGATTTAAACATGGATGTAAATAGCCTTAATATTAACTTTTTACTATTCATCATTGCTGGTTTTTGAAGGTGTTCTTATTTTTCTCAACTCTCCTTAATTCTTCATATTTTCTTAATTTGATTTTCTGGACAGACTTGTCTTTTTTACCTTTTTTTAAGTGCTTGGACACTCAATAAATGCAAAATACTATGCCAGCAGTAATATACATGAAACTGTGAGTTTGTATTTGCAAGTCTAGTTGAAGAGAACGTTTGGATATATTGAATGAAGACGCTTAGTTGCATCTGGTCAGGAAATATTTTTTTTCCTCTTTCAGCAGAGAGCTTAGAACAATAAGGCTTTTTAATCATCTTAGTACTTCTTTGGTTATGTTGGAAAAAAAAAACAAGACCACTTCAAAACAAAATGCTAGCATTTACAAGTGTTGTTTTCATAGAGAACTCCCTCAATAATTTTTTTTCAAAATGGATACTATTCATGGAGTTTTCCATTTCAGCAAAAAAAAGCTCCTTTCCATTAAAACCTCTGATGCAAATTCTCGACCAGCTTCAGTCAAAAAGTTCAGCCTTTTCTAACACAGCTGCCAATGTGCATCTTGGTCATTGTGATTTTACAATTTGGTCATTAGATGGTGCTCAAGAGATTAAATTCACTCTAGATAGTAGTCAGTTTTTATAGTAAGAAGCTGCAGAATAGACACTAAGATTCTTCACAAAATGTATGTAACTTGTAGCTCTGTTCTAAGTAAGTGTTGGAACATTTACTATTCATTTTGATGGGTGCAAGGTCTTTGACTATCTGGTATGATTGACAAGAGGTAGCAAGACTTATTATATCGTTAGATCCAAGCTGAAAATGTAGCCCCTGTTTTGTCAGTATTAATGAATAAGTAAACTTTTGGTGTTAGCATTAGTGAGCCATTGACAAAGAGTTAGCAAGTGCTTTTGTAATGAAGTAATTAAAGTTGTGAGACACAGCCAAGGCTTACTTCTATTGTATTAGAAGCATAAAAATGTTAAATGACAAGAAAGTTTTCACTGTGAACCAGTCACTTTCAGTAGATTTTAAGTGGAAGTAAGACTAGAAAAGGGGTTATTTTTAAAAAGTTACATATTTGTAATTATCACACAAAAAAAAGATTACACCTGAAGATGGGTCCCTTTGCATAATGCTACGAAGTGCCAATATGTGGGTTTCATTACTATAAATATGTGTGGGAGAGATTGTTTCTGTGCTGCTCATAGCCATGTTGTAGTGTGTTGTATGCAGACTTTGGATCTTATTATGCCGCTGCCATGAGCTGGAGATTCCCAAAGTGGGAATGCACCGTCTGAAGAGGAAACAAGCAGAATCAATTTCTCTGCTCAGCATATCCAGCTGAATACATTCTGAGGTCACATAGATCCTTGTGGTACCACTCTGAAGCTCTCCATCTGTGTTACCTTCTCCTTCAGAGTCTGTGTGGCAGACGGTGCATTCCCATTACCACTGCTCTGCCAGGCTATTTATTTATTTATGTTTACTGTCACCTGGTTCATGTTACAGACCTAGAATAATATCGGTATCAAAGTACCAATGACATGGTTGTCTTTGCAGTTGCCATAAAAAGGTGTTGAGGGGGTATTGCCCATAGAATTTTGTTGGCATCAAAATTCATAAAAGATGAAAATGTTATCATATTCCTCATCAGAAAGGCTGAAGGAGCTGGGCCTCTTTACCTTGGAGAAGAGGAGACTGAGGGGTGACCGTATTAACATTTATAAATATGTAAAGGGTGCCAGAGCCCTGGGACAGGCTGCCCAGGGGAGTGTGGAGTCTCCTTCTCTGGAGAGATTGAAGACCTGGCTGGATGCCTATCTGTGCGATCTGTCCTAAGGGACCTGCTTTGTCAGGGGGTTGGACCCAATGATCTCTTGAGGTCCCTTCCAACCCCTATGATTCTGTGATTCTGTGAATATAAGGAGAAACTTTTTCACTGTGAGTGTGCCAGAGCACTAGAACAGACTGCCCAGACAGGTTGTGGAGTCTCCTTCTCTGGAGCCATTCAAACCCTACCTGGATACATTCCTGTGCAATTCAGTCTAGGTGACCCTGCTCTGGCAGAGGGGTTGGACCAGATGATCTTTCGAGGTCCCTTCCAACTTCTAATGCTCTGTGGTTCTGTGATCTGGTAAAGAACTTTTAAGGCACTAAACAAAGACTGATAGGTAATTAACACCTGGTATGAGGATGCTCTTCTCTGTTGATCACCTTAATTTGCTGGCAGAAAAGATTAAGAAGTCTTGAACGTGTTTTCATGCTGAAATGTTAAACACAAAGCTATTCAGATAAAACCTCAAATTACTGCTAAGGCATAGTAGGAATGTTACTGGTTCTGTGGAGAATATATCTAACATTTCAGTCAGCAAATATTCCCTACAGAAGCTCATTCTGAAACCATGTCTGAACATTCTCAGTTAGTGCCAGCAGTAAGTTGGCTGTTCCCTATGGTAGTGTTTGCAAATTCAATGTTGGAGAAATCAAAAACTACATAGCTTGCATTTTTATTATGCCACTTATCACAACCCTATCCAAGGAAATTCTAGGTAAAACTCAATAGGAGAAGGATGTGGCCTATTTCTTTAACTGGGGCTAGAACTGAGGTCATATTTGGTCATGGGGAATAGAGGTCTGACAGATACTTGTCAATGTTCTTATGTCTATTCATGTAGTTTACATTGGTTATGATTAAAAGATTTTTCAAAAGAGAACGGCTTTGAAACGCTTCCCAAAGATCTTTAGGTTCTCAACTAACCTTGTTTCCTTCTGGAGACTGATTATGAGTATAAATTGCATTATTACAGATGGACCTAACTGACTCTGTTCAGGAACTTGGTGGTCAGCTTCTAGTCTCTGTGGGGCTTGGTTCATTAAGGGCCTTGAAACGTAGGACAAAAGCCGGTAGAAAATGCGTTCCTGGTTCCTGATTCTGGTTAAGTCATGACGAAGGCAGGCAGATGTATTACATATTAGCTAGAACTTGCAGCTCCTCTTGACGTTCTTCATCAACTAGTGTGAATATCTAATCCAACCTGGCACTGAGAAATGCAAGAGTTAGACTGACTTGTCATCACTTTGAAATGATGAACATTTCTTACCTGTCTAAAGATGAAGTACTTTTTAATCCTGATCAGCACTCGTTTCAAGCTGCTAGTGGTTTGTTATTCAGAAGTGTATGTAGATGTTCTGACATTTGAAGAGTAACAATTGCATAAACTGAGAATAAAATATGTAATCAAGTGCAGAAGACGTGTGTTTGGCAAGTAAATCCATGCTGTCTCATTCCTTCTCCCTCAGGTGTTAAAGACCCAATGGTGCAATGAGGATCTAGGTGGGAACTCAACAATTTACTTGCAGGGGAAGATTTGTAATTCATCTCTGCTCTGAGGTCTGTTGGGGAAAGACTGCTCAGTTAAGGGCCTGTCCTGGTCCATCAGTTGTTCCCACAGTGTCACACAAGCAAAAACTTATGGCTCCCTGTCAAATCATAGATGGCAGGCTTTCTGGACTCACATTCTTAACGTTCAACCATGGCTTGTACTCATCCTCTCCAAGATTAGCCCATTACCTGAAGCGTCTGTTTCCCCAACAGAACCCGTGTAATTCAAGGGACCAGTTACAGCCAGGTGGCAGTTCAGAGGACAGGTATGTCATCAGGCAAATGAACCCAAAACATGTCAGTGTTTGTTTCTGTCTGTGATGCAAGATGGTTGCTGTTGAATATCATTACTTAGCGCAAAACCCTGCAATTTCTACAGGCCATTATACCAAGAACAAGTTATTAAACTGTAGGTTTAGGGAAAGGACAGTGTTTGTATGGACATGAGAGAAAGAAGACAGTTCCAATATATACAAGAATAAGAAATTGCTCAATAGTAATAAAGAGAAGGTGTCTGTGTTTGCAGCCTTCACAGGGAAATGAAATTTAAAAAGGCTGGGTAATGGAGAAATCGATAGCTTTACCATAGTTGTTATTGCTGAGACATTGATACGTACCAACCTCTGTGGTTGGACTCAGTGATCTTAAAGGTCTCTTCCAACCTAAGTGATTCTATGATTCTGTGCTTCTATATTCATGTTGCCAGATACGGGTCTACAGAAGTTGTTAGGAGCCATTAAAACTGTCGCCTTCTTTCTTCTGTCCTGCATTTCCATCATTAAATTGTCACTGTCTGTTGTGGAACATAAAGCCCAAGACCCTGTCACAGTTAGAGCTACACTTAGACAATAGCACAGCTGTGTGTGATGCTATGTTTTAAGGTCATTCACGAATAATTTCAATATCATATTGACAGATTTTTTTTTTCTTTTTTTTGGAAGGCGAGGAAGGAACAGAATAACTTGGGACAGTCAAATTGCATAAATCACCAAGAACCAGAAACTCTCATTTGAGGATTTTGGAGGAAATGTAATGCCAAAGAAAAGAAATAGTGGTGAGAACTTGCAATAAGTAATTGAAAGTGGAAAGTTTTTCTGTAGTCTAGAAAGATAACAAGTTGAGCAAATATGAAATAATGCTAAGGGGAATTCTGGAAGTTACAGGCTGAATGCCTTACTGCTGTGTATGCAGTAAGTAGACATTACTGTAAATAAGGTCAAGGTAATGCCAAGACAAATCCTGCTTTGCAAGCTTTTAGATTTTTCACATTATGAGAACAATATTAGGTTCCACTTGCAAAAAATATTCCTATTCTTATTCCTGACAGACACTGCACAAACTCCCCTGTGGTTCAAACACTCCATTCCTGTAAAAGTACTCACAGGCAGGAATGACCTTTTCCTAAATGGAAATGTTACTGACATGGGTAGAAACTGCACAACAGCAAAAAGCCTCAGAGCCAGCCATCATTTGGAAAGACAGTACTGTCAATTCCACGTCTATCTACAATGTCTTCATATCAAAGTGCTTCCAGACTTGGATTAAATGATAGCTCAGAAGGAGTAAATGACTTACATTATTTCATGACAGGCTATATCCAATTATGTGTTCAGAGTAACCCAACCCAAGTGAACTACTCTTAAAAATGCAAGCCAAGCTGATCTAAATGCAGGGGTTTTGGAACAGATGAAAAAAGGACTTGAAAATAAGATCCATTCAAAGGAAACAGGACAATCAAAATGTACCCTGCCAATTAAAACACCCTGTCCTGATCCAAAACAATTTAAAGAAAACCCCCAAATAAGCATTGTACATTAATGCTTGTTCAGCTCTATCACGATGCTTTGTCTCTTAACCTCCTGGTCTACATCCAGTCTGAACAAGTGTGGCAGCACAGATTTCTGGATTAATTTTTAAAGAACGAAAAATCCTTAATTTGAACTAATACTAAAGATTGGCCCAGAAAAATGCTTCCCTCTGGCACGTTGGAAAGGAGAACAAGAAAACCATAGTTGAAAGAAAGTGTGGGAAAGGAGCAAAAGTATCACTTTCAGTTTTAGTGTTTAATGGCAATTGGTGGTAAAGTCAGCATGGGTGATAAAACAAATTAGGTTTTTCAGATGTGGAAGCTGGAGCAGCTACACTTAGACTGTTCTGTCCCCCTTCAGATGTCTTGACTTCTTGCTGCTTAGGTGGTTCAAGTTGTACTTTATTGTCCGTTACGTGCTCACTGTTACCCATTTCAGTTTCCTGCTGCAGAGACCTTTTTTTTTTTCCTTTTTTGACAGTCTGCCATTTATGATAATGAAATATTTCACTTCCCTCCCCCCTCAAATTTTATAAATTCAGTTTTGCCTGCAAAATGTGTAGCTCCTTTGAAAAAAATAAAATACCACAGATACTTTTGCTCTTGCTTTGATACTTCTCAGTTGCCATTTTTCTAAGTGCTCCCAAAAAGACTAATGCAATGTAGGTCGTCTTTCTTTTTTTTTACAGGAGCAAAACAAAAGTCCTACTGTTTGTGTGTGAAACACTTCTGCATTCCATGCAAGGTGCCCCAGACTGTATTTTTTAAGTCTCTCACTAATGAAAGTGTAACTTTTTTTTTCTTCTTCAGACTGAAGTCTGACCTTGCTTTTCAGCCAATAAAGTACATATAGTTAACTCTGCTTCTGTTGACTCTCCACTTCAGATGCTGTGCTGTATTGATTTTTTTTTGAATGACAGTGGAATGCATACATTGCTCTGGTATATCTGGCAAGATGTAAATGGTGTGCTAGGAAGTAGACCTGCTAAAATTGTCAGGAATTCTCTGAGTTAGTGGCTGCAGAGGAGTCTTTTCTCCTGTTGGTTTTTCCACTCTCACTGAGTTTGCCTTATAGCAGTTCCTAAATTATCATTTTGTCATTCAATCCATCAGTGCAGGGTACCTCAGAATTATTTCCTTTGACATTATAGATTTCTGTATCAGGAAACAACTTTTAGAGTGGTTACCCATGTCAAACAGGCTATCTACAAATGAAGGACTACCATAATAAAAAAACTGAAAAATTAAATGTGTCAGAATAGGTGAGGCTAATAGTGGGTGATCATTCTCCTTGTTAAAAAGGCATTTTATGCAAATATTTAGAAAACATTCCTGTTTCATCTTGGATTTAGATTAGCATTTGCAATCATGTACAGGCTGCATCAAGGTAGGTTATTTTCTTCTTCTTGTTGCATTTTGAAATTTTGATTATCATAAGCTAATGAAAGCAAAGAATATTAAAGCTATATGTTATAAACTTAGTGCTCCATTTTACGAATACATAGGAACCTTCATACTCCAAATTTCCTTTAGGCACATGACAAAAAAAGGATACTTTGTATTAGATAAGTGTCTATTATTCGTTTAGTTATTTCTGTCAGGGCTGAATTAAAATAACTTATATTGACTTTTAGGGAAGTAACATCATGGGAGTTTTTTCTTTACATATAAGAAATAAAGTTTCTTTTAAAGTTTTGTGACTTAAGGTCTTGTAGAAGGTGAACTATGTGTATTCCAGACAGAAAAGTCTAGTATTGTGAATAATGAGACTTAGTTTAAAACCAAACATACTGTCAAATGGAAAAAACACCTTGGAAATTATTAGTATCCTTAAAGTGATAATTTCTTTTTGGCTTACAATGCCTCGCCCCTGGCCCCCCATTTTGAATCCACCTTATTATGGGGAAAGCTGGCAAATGGATCCCTTTTACCCTTTCACTGTGTGATATGTTGCAAGAATACAGTATAAGGAAAACACTGCCATTAAACAATGTACAGCATTTGATATCTCCCTGCACCTAAAAGAAAGGGAAATAAAGAATAATGGGGAGTTAGGGATTATGGTGTGGCTTTGGCTTTATTATTTTACAGGGTGATGTGCAGAACAAAAAAAATTCTGTGAGGTTTGTGTGTCTGTGTGGTCCAGCTCCCAGCTGTGGTCTGAGTCAACTGGTTTCATGCTGGAATGAGCTGCCTGTTTCATGTTCATGGAAGAGGAAAGAAACCCAACCCAGAAATATGGCACGACACTGTGTTGTGACATCTCTCAGGTCACACCAGGCTGTGTTTTCAGGCAAGTGAAATAGCATAAATTTCTTATAATAAAGGAATATTTTGACTTGTGGAAGGAAAAAGAAGTTGTAGTTGAAATGAGCAGAAAAACCCCGTTCGAATTAATGCTTCAGAGTATCTGTTTTCTTCCTGAGACTATTGACATTGAAGAAATTCCCACAGATTCTACTCGCTATGTTCTGACATACTATACTCCATCTTCAGCTTTATTTTTTTTCAGAAATCGCTTTAAATCTGTATGAATTCTTTAGGTCAAAAGTACCTACCTGGGACAAAACATTGCCACCATTAATAACAGTAAAACTTCCTCTGAAGCCATTATTAGGAACAATTATTTTGCAGTAACAAAATATTGCTTGCCAGTTTCTGAGGTTCTAGCCTCCTTCCTGATTGCTGCCCAACCAAGACATCCATGCTTGATTTGACATGTGAGAGACACTTCACAGCGTATCTTCCTCTCTCCAAGAACCCAAATACACATGCAGTTTGTTGTCAGGAATAGCTCTTTTCACCTCTTGCAAACGTGTGAACTACTTTGAAAAAATTAAAATAATAGATTTTGAGGGAAACTGCTTGCTTCCTGTACAGTTGTCTATGGTTTTGTCCCTTTAAAATAATCTAAGAATGTATTCATACTCTTTATGACTTGCAGTGGCCATCATGAAGGTTTGGTTCAAGAAACTGCAAGTCCATTATTTTTAGATGCCATTTACTTAGGTGAAAGATCCACTGTTAATCACTGACACATAAGAGCACTTATTACTGCAGTTTAACCTGTTGGTTTTCACAATATACCTAGTTTACCAGCAATAAGAAACTGCCAAGTCGCCAGTCAGTCTGGTTTTTTTGCCTCTATCTTTCTCCCTAGAGTTTTCCTCAATATTAAAAAAAATAATAATCTTACTAAAAAGCTAACTGTGCATATAGCTTCTGTAATAACTTTGGGGAATACTGGGTATCAAGGACTGCCATTTTTCTAGCTTGTCTCCAGTATTCTGTTTCATATCTGTTTTACAGCCACAGAGTTGGAAATCCAGAGGCTGTGGCTGAAAAAAGGTGATGAAAACTTGGGCTTAAGATAAAAGCCAAAAATTAAACAAAAGGAATAGCTCCTTACCACAAATAGCTTTTCAGTTTAGGAATAAGGAGGTGCTGACCAGGGATACTGCTTACCCAGCTTCTTGCATTGCTCAGGAATTAGGTGGTTTGTACTGTGTAAGACATCAATGTTTGGTCTCCCCAGGCTTTCTTCTAGTCCTCGCTATAGTAATATTTTGGAACTAGAAGAGGTTGGTGGTTCATTTCTGTGGGTAGATAAAAGCTGGATCAAGCCTTTTCTGTGCTGTAAGCAAACATGAATTTGGTTATGGCCAAGATGTGGAAAAAGTCCCATGAAAAGAAAACTCAGTATTGCAGCAGAGCGAGATATCAGCAGAAGATGGTAGGAGGAATAGGAAAGGTTGATCAGGACATTGTCTAGGAAGGCTTAGCAGATGTGGGCTTGTAGGGTGGCCCTGGGCTCTTGCAGGTAGAGGGCTGTAACTTTTCCTGGAATCATTTCCTTTTTCTTTCTTCCTTCTTCTTTCCCACCAGTGGGTCTAACCATTCCTTATTCACTGCATGATAGTGGGAAAGGAGAATGTTAATGTACACCTACCACCCACAAAGGTGCTGGTGTGTACCTTCAGCTAATGGGCTATGTAACTGCTTTCACCACCATCTTTCTCAAGCAGGTGTGTCCTCTTTCAAGCCAGCAGCTGTGGATGAAGGCTCTACTATATCTTTCTTCCCCGGCCCCTCCCCAGCTGGTTTTTATTTCTCGTGGTTGTTGAGGTAGAGCAGGCCTGGCCCAGAAGTAAACCCCAGAATTTAAACTGCTCTGTCCAGAGCTGGTCTTATAGAAATGGCAAAAACATAGAATCATAGAGCCCTCAAGTGGTTTGGGTTAGAAAGGACCTCAAATATGCTCTAGTCCCAACCACCTCCCATGGGCAGGGACACCTTTCACTAGCCCAGGTTGCCCTAAAGCCCAATCCAGCCTGGCCTTCAACACTGCCAGGGAGGGGGCAGCCACAGCTGCTCTGGGAAGCCTCTGCCAGAGCCCTCATGGGAAAGAATTTTTTCCTTATGTCTACTCTAAATCTCTCCTTTCAGTCTAAAGCAGTTATCCCATTTCCTATCACAACTGGCCCCTTGTAAATAATCCCTTCTAAACTTGTATGCCCCCTTTATGTACCAGAAAATATTTTTCTCTCTCATAAACTGCTAATAACCAGTTGAGAGATGACTGAATTAAAAAAAATAAAATAAAATTGAAGTTTAAAAAAAATTGCCCATTAGCTACAAGGAGGGAGAAAAGGAGTTGCCTAGTAAAAAAATCAACTGTGAGAGCATTTGCAAAACCAAAAAAAAAAAACCCTCAGGACTGTAAATTAGAAGTGCTACTCAACAAGACCAAGTGCAAGGCTCTGCACTGGGCTCAGGGAAATCACAAGCACAACTACAGGATGAGCCAAGCGTGGACTGAAAGCACCCCTGAGGAGAAGGACTTGGGGGTGTTGGTGGATGAGAAGCTAAATGTCACCCAGCAAAGTGCACTTGCAGCTCACAAGGCCAAGCATATCCTGGGCTGCATCAAAAGAAGCATGACCGGCAGGTCGAAGAAGGTGATTCTGCCCCTCTACTCGGCTCTCATTGAGACCCCACCTGGAGTACTGCTTCCAGCTCTGCAACTCCAACATAAGAAGGACATGGACCTGTTAGAGTGAGTCCAGAGGAGAACATGAAGATCAGAGGTGTTCTTGCCCATGGCAGGGGGTTGAGATTAGGTGATCTTTGCTGTCCCTCCCAATCCAAAGCATTTTGTGACTCTCTGATTCAGTGATTCTGTGATACGTAAGTCCCAAAGGGGCTGGAAGGAAGAAGGTTAAAATATGTGACCTGAAAAAAAGAGACACACATGGAGCACAGAAAATACAGAGCAACGTAGTAATTAAGAATAAAAAAAGCACCCTGAAGCCAAAAATAAAAAGACTGAATGTCCTGGGGAATGGAAAGTGGTAGAGAAATCTGGGATCAGCCAAATAACCTCTCTGCAAAGTCTTTTCAATTTGACAACACTGTCATTCCTTGCTTATTGTGAGAAGCTGCCTGTAGTAATCTGAAGAATACATGTGAGGAAACTGTGCATCTGGTGTGTAAAAGCCTGCTTTTCTCAAGAAGCTGCTTTGTTAAATAATGTGCTAAATAATGTATCGTTGTGAGCAGCAGGAGGAGCTGTGGAATTCCACTGAGTGCAGCTTAGAAGATTTTGTGCTTCTAAAATCCCAAACCACCTGAGTCTTTTAAACCCTCTTAAAGAATTTTTTTCTTTTTTTCTTTCCTTTTCTAATGTCATCCACACCAGGCTATTTATGCATCACTGTCTCATGATCTAGTTACAACTACCATGTAGAAACTGCTCTGGGAACTGTCAGGTACAGCTGGATTTACTAGCTTTGTTTTCAAACACAGAGGCGACTGAACTTGGGAAAAATGCTTTTTTGCTTCCCATGATGCAAGTCATTCGTAAGCTAATCACAGTACTGAGACATATGTTCCTGGTGTGGTGTCTTCTAACTGTTTGGTACCATGGAACTGTGCCTCAAACAGAAAGAAAACATGACATACTGCTATAATGTGATTTTAAAACTTTTTTAATATATCATTGCAGACAGCAGGGCAGTAGTTTTCAAAGTCAGCACACACCTTTTAGTAGCCTCAGAGTAAAGCCAATGCTATATTTAGGAACTGTTTGAAAATTCTATTGTTTGTTTTTCTTTTGGTGAAATAGTTGGTAAATGCATAGCTATTGAGATGTCTGTGGCAGATTTTATTTCAATGATTTGTAGTGATTTTCGTAGCCCATTTCTTTGTGTAGAAGGATAAGAGATTAGACAGTGCATGATCGTGTTATTGTCTGAAACAATCAGTATGCCTGTTTTCTGTAGTCATTGCTTCTTTTGAGCTTGCCAGCAGTTATTATGCCTCAGGAAACATCATCTCGCTAAAGAGTGCCCTTGTGTCAGTGAATATAAAGTAGCAGAAAATATTCAAGAGAATGTGCCTTTCAAGTCTGGTATATTTTAGAATTAGTGGGACAGGTTATATTTGGATCTTTATCCATAACCATACTTTCTGTTAAGTCTTTTATCTTTTTTTTTTTTTTTAAATTTTAAAAATATGCCTAAGAATGCAGATTTGTTCAAGATTTAATTGGAGAGATGAGAAAACTAATTTTACTTTGAGATAATATATTAGATAAAAGTTATGAACATCTGAAATGAGGAGGTTATGTTTGGAGCTTTCTTTATACTAAATTAAATTAGCATCCAATATCCTTGGCAGTACAATTAGTGTAAGGTCTAATCCAAGCATAGCTGAGTATTAAATTTATCAGAGAACTATTTCCTTGCAGTAATTCATATATTCAGTCAAATATTTTAAAGAGTAACCACTATCAGAGTAAGATAGGCTTCATCTCCTGATACTCGGTAGTTTCCCATAGCAGAAATTCCATGTTGGCACGTGAAGTTCTGCCTCTGTACAAATGGAGCAATTGCAGGAATGGAGGCTCGTTTGAAGGGAGAGGATGGAAAGGCACTTAGGTTGACAGGCGTGCACACTTCACAAATACTTTAGAGTAAGACTCCAAGGAGCTTATCCGTTTGTCCCTTACCCTGAAAGATGCTAACTGAGATTTTCACCCGACTAAAAATAAAATTTGTCCTCAAAGGACTGTGTTGATGTAAGAAAAGCAGCTATGCAGAGAGATGATACTACAGAGATTATGACCCATGAGATATTGTTATCCCTTGATTTGCTTTAAAATCTTTTTAAAGAAAATAAAAATATCCTACAGAACACTCTGATCATTAAAAATATAAATGCCCTTACAGTTAATTACTTTGCTGGCTATTCCATAGTTTTACACTGAGATGAAACTGCAACATAAAAATATTTTAATGCATTTAATTTATCATTGAAATATGATTACAGTTGTGGGGGTGGGGGTTTTTTTTGTTGTTGTTTTTTACAAAAGCAACAACAGAAGTACAAAGCTATATTTAAAACAGGCTTTGCTTGTCACACAGAAATTTTCCCTGTTTCTCATAATTTTACTTGAAGACCTCTTAAATAATGAACTGTTTCTAGCAATTAATGATTCCCTCAGGTAAGTGAAAATGTAAATCATAGCTTGCTCAAACTTCTGTGTTCTATAATTTGTCTCAGAGCTAAAGAATATTTCTTCTCTGTAAATATTTCAAAAGATTTAATGTTACAATAAAATCTACACTGCAATGTTATTGGCTTAGAGATCTCATTTTAATCCTCTTGGTATTCCCTGCATTTACTTAAATTACTGTTTTACAGCTTCATTCTTATACCTGATGAATTCTAAGAGATCTATTGCTAATCCATTTGGAAAATGTAAATCCATAGAGCATTCTCTTTAATCATGTTAAATTACTTGTACGTGAAAGAAGTTAATGATAATTAAATTTAATTTTTTTTAAAGAAAGGACCAGAATATCTTTTAACTTTGTATTAATTTTATGTACATGGAGAATAAGTTAATTAAAGATCAGATGCAAGAGGATGTTTCTACCTGAACTAAAATATTGAATTTTTTTAATGTTAATTTGTGATTTAAAAACTGAATTTGTTTTCCAGTGAATGAGTTGATGGCTAGGGATGTTCTCAAGCATACATTATAAGCAGGAGCATATACAGAAAATATAACTAATGTATAAGAAAAATAATTTGCATGAAAAGCCTGTTTCAACGAATTACATACATCTAGTCAGGTAGCAGAGACTGGATACACCAAAAATAACCAAATCATTAAATTTCATGTAATAAATATTCTGAATAAACTTCCCATGAACAACCCATAAACCAATAAATATTTATGGGAATTATTTAACCACTGTAGAATAACAAGTAACTCAGGAAAAAAAATTATACATTGTCGGTGAATAACGTTCAAAGGGAAAGGAGTTCATGTCACTGCATAAATTATTCATTGTGAATTATTCTCTTGACTGTAAAGGCTAAGAAAGAAAAAAAATTAGGCTTATTTTGCATATTTTGTTCACTGCTTCTGGAAGTGTTTTACAGTCATTAAAGATGTGTTATCCCCATTTCATAGGTGGATAAAGTTGAACCACTTGGAATTTGTGATTTATCTAAAGCCACAGATTAAGTCAAATGCCAGGATTAGGAACAGAAATGTGATTCCTGATTTAATTTTTTTTAATCTCTGCTCAGTAAATTCTTCCAGATTGATTGTTCCCTATAGGAACCAGGAGGTAAAGCCTTTGGCTCAAGCACCAGGAATAAGAATAGAGGTTAACTCATACCTCATTCTTGGTCTTGCCACCGATTTGTAAGGAGATTTAGTTTCAGACTGATGAAGCCTATCTTCAGGTTATCTTTCTCCTCATCAATGGCATTCACAACTCATGCTGGTGAGTTTAGGATGCTGAGAGTATCCTAAACCTCTGGATGATAGGATATGATGGAGACTATCAGTCTTTCTGTTTAGGTGATTCTCCTTCCTCCACCACCACTGCTCTCCCACCTTTCTCCTGAGGAAGTGTGAGGAAGTGCTGTTGATGGGGGCATCCCGCTGCCTACAGCGGGCATGAAGGGCAGCCTCACAGTGAGTGGGGAATTAGAGGCACCAGTGACCAGCGAGGTCTCCTATTCTGTAGCTGTACCTACCGGTGAAGCCAGTAAAGTCACAACAGGAGGAAGGGGAGAGCTTTGTATTCCCAGTACAGCATCCATTGCCCTCAGCACAAAATGAAAAGGATTGCCTTTGAGCCTGAGGGCTCAATTGTAGGAGACAGGCTGTTTTAAATACTTCAAGAGAGTGACTATTACTTTCCCTAAGGCCTTGAAGATATTCCTAGAAGTCAGGTCCTAGAGAATGTGCGATCTGACATGCTATAGAAACCCACTTCCATTCTGCTCCATCATTTTCATTCATGCGCTGCCTGCTCATCCATTCCCCAATGCAATCCTGGCTGGTCTGAATTTGCATGCCTCATCCCCATCTTCCTTCAGGATTTTTTTAACAGGCACAGTCTTCCGACCCTTCTCTCTCTGTTTTCTCCTGATGCCTACTCCACTCTAACCTGAAGGGCCCCAGGCAAAGAAATCTCACCTGCCTTCTTGCTGCGGCTGGACACCAACCTCCAGGCCAGGATAGGTGTGAAAAACCTTGGTCTTTCCCTTCTTGTGAAAGACCCTTGATGTTCATATGAGAACTTTCTGGTTTAGACCCACCTAACTACACAATCCTTTGTCTTAGACATGACCACAGTGAGTCTCCTTTGCCTATGCAGGATTCCTAGAGCTAACAAGAAATGGTAGAATCTTGATAGCTCTTGAGAAAACATTTAGACAATTGCGTTGGCAATGGGATGAATTTTGAACAGAATATGGTCACATTTATACATCTAGATATGGACTGGTGCATTTGGGTGTATGGTTAGTAAGTAAGAAGCTCAGAGCATGGCTTAGGTCCATAATGCTCCCCTCATAAACTTTTCCTTCAGTGTTTCTATGGGCAATTTGAATTGCAACTCAACAACTGATGGGTTCAAAGCCCATGTGTGATGCAGTCATTGGAGCTGGTGGCCACATGTGTGTGTGCTTTAAACTCTGGAGTTTTTAATTAAATGGGGTGCTGCACACCCTTGATAGTGTTTTCTTCGAAACTGGGTGTGATCACTAACATGAAGATACTGAGGATATACCTTACAATGATTTAAAAGCAGAGCTTTCTCAGTTGCCAAGACCTGAGCAGTCCTACACAGAACCAGGAATGGCTATAAAAATCCTCCTATTCACTACAAAGTTGGCATTTAGGGGACACAAAATGAGGTAAGAGATTAAGAATCAATAGCTACTGCCATTGTTTTTCTTAAGAGACTGTTCTCAAATTCTATATAATTTGCTTATGTGTCTTCATTATTTTTTTCAATTGCTACAAGTAAAGGTGCAGGCTTTTTTCTTTTTTTTTTTTTTTTT